>QJPP01000573.1:0-458497 GCA_003996215.1 Jaltomata sinuosa
CCTGTGTACCTTTCGTTGATTTCTGTGACTCTGCTTCTATTTCTGTCTATTACTACACTTTATCTTATATGTGCCCAGTCGGCCTATGATACTACTGGGTACCTTATGCTTCGCATTTGGTGCTCACCCCTACCCTGCATCTTTGGGTGCAGATCCTAGCGTGGGCCATCGCCGTTAGATCATTGTGATTCGTGCTTGGAGATCTGTTGGGGACTACTTCAGGCTGAGGGTGAGCTCTTGGCGATCGGAGTTTAGCTTTAGTTTATCTTTTGCTTCATGTACTCTATTACCATTCAGAGACATCTGTATATATAGTTTTGGTTTATTTGTACTCCATGTATGTAGTTTGGCTCTATACTATGTTACCAGGTCTTGGGGTTTGGTTTAGTTTTCGCATATGTATATATTTATATCCCTGTTATCTATTTTATTTGTCTTGTTCCCTTATTTCCTAGATAGTAGCCCATTACTAACTATTCTGGGCTACGGGGAATGGTTCACCTACCGGGGGTTGTAGGTGCCATCATGACCGAGAAATTGGGTCGTGACAATTTTTCAGTTAAAATTGATAGATTATCTTTTTGTCAAATATTTTAATAATTTTATGACCTTATATTTATAATATTAATCTTTTTTCAAACATGCATTTCATGATGTTCTTAAAAATTATGTACTTTTAGTTTGTATGATTAATTTAACTAAAATATATATATAATTTTTTTTATAATATTAGTTAAGAACATATGATTATTAATTTATATATTTTCAGAAGAAAGCATACATCTTAAATACCAAATTTAATATCCTTTATAAAGGCCTTCATTTGTCAAATATTAATTTTTAACTTTTGGTAATTAACTTTTATTTTAAAAAGTTAATATAACCATGTGGTACACTTGTGCAACCAAATAGTACACTTGAATTATATTGTAATTACATTGTGGCAAACAAACAGGTCATCATAATTACTAGGTTGTGTAATTACTAGGCTAGTAATTACTACCCTAGTAATTGCACTAATTCCAATTACCAGGTGGCTTTCCAAACAGACCCTTAAGGATCCTCTTTATCTAATTCCTTAGCGCCCATTCAATTGTTCATCTAGAGCTCACACTGTCATGACCCAAAATTGGGGCATGATAGCACCTACTATAACCCCCAAAAGGTCATCCAAAACCCCAAATGAATAATGAAAGCAAAGACTAAAATAAATAACATGGAAAGCGGAAATGAGATAAACAGGCCATAAAGTATAGATATATACATAACGGGTACAAAATATATAACACGGGCCCTAAGAAAACAAGGAAAGATAATATATACACAAGATACCAACCTTGAACTTGGTGTCACCGGTCCAAGAGTCCCTAAATGTACGAGAGTAAGGCTATACAAAATATAATTGTTTGACAGGTACAAAATATGGACAGTAGATAGAAGATGAAAAGCAGTAAATCTCTGGACGCCAAGAGCTCATCACGACCCAAATAGCAAAAGTCCACGAATGAGCAGGGGGTCAATGAGGGTGACTCGTATTGGGTGCTCCATCATAAAAAGATGCAGAAGTGTAGTATGAGTATCAAAATATGAGGTACTCAGTAGGTATCATAGGCCGATCGATCTCAAAAGACAATATATAATATAAGAGACATGAAAGAAAACTATATACCAAGCCTAACCTAGAATTCTCAAACATAGCAAGGATAAGGTGAAGATAATAATAATAATAATAATAATAATAATAATAATAATAATAATAATAATAATAATACATGAAATATAGATAAATAGGAAGTATGTCATGCGGTATGGGATGATGCAATACAGTATGTGGCCAATGTAGAAAAATAAAATCCAGAATGATTCCTCGGGCCGTCCAGAATCATACCTCGAACTCATCAACAGATGCAATAAAGAAAAGAAACCCAAAATTTATCCCTTGATCCACTTGAAATCGTACCTTGGACTCATCAACAGAAAAGTAAATGGAGAAAAGTCCAAAAACATCCCTCGAATCGAGTAGAATGATTACGAGAGGGAGACCAGTCACCGGACATGACTGGCCATTAATAAGTCGATGATCTACCAACTTATTGAGCCTTTAATCATGAATTATTATTATGTTTTAATAAGATTTAGAGGTTCTTATGGCCTTTATTAATGTGAATGCAGGTGCTCTTTGTCAAAAGTAGAAAATAAGGAATTAGACACAAAAGAGCTCAAAAGGAGTTGAATTATGAAGTGATCAAAAGAGATGAAGATTATATAGAGAGGTGCCGCTGCTGTGCGACACGCATAATGGCTTGGTGCGGTCCGCACCTTCCTCCACATGAAGCTCAAAAGAAGAAGAAGAATCTGCTAAGGGGTGTGGCCGCTGTGCGATGCGCACTCTGCCTGGTGTGGTTTGCACCTCACTTTTCCCAACACCCGAAGATCGGCTAGAGTCACTAGTCCGCTGATGCGGAGCTGTGTGACGTGCATAATGAGATGTGTGAAATGCACATCGTGGCACACAGCTCCCGAGGGGCATTTTGGTCCACTTTTATGTGATGATTTCGGAACATTCTAAAACCCAAATTGGGCATAGTTTTTCATAGTTTTTGATAGTTTTGTATAGTTTTGTTGTATTGAACAAGTTTTCTCTCCCAAGACAAGATAGAGGGTTTCATTCAATTCTCTCCATCTTCAACCTTAGCTTTGTAAATTGAGCTTGGATATTAGAAACTTCTTCCATTAATGAAAGGGAATTTGAATTACCCATTTGGTATTGCTTCTTATTCCTTTAGCATGAGTGTCTAAGTCTCCTTGTCTAGGGGTATGTGTATGATGGGTACTTGATTAAAGGGTATGGGTCTTGATTATTTGTATTTATAATTGCTAAATTGATATGGGTCTAGTGAATTCTCCATGTTTTAACTCTACAATTAATGGTTGCAAATATTGATTGAAATTACTTGATTGTGTTCTTTCTTGAGAAAGAGGTTCATAATTTCGGATGAAAATTCACTAGTGGATACTTGGGTTCCATTTAGATTGAGGCTAAAAATAGCTCAGTTCATTGAAAACACCCACTTAAGAGTCTAAGCTAGAGATAGTGTGACTTCCCCAAGATAATATTGGTTGGTTAATGATAAAACCATGGTGCTTGGACAAAGACCATTGGATAAATATTTATGAAATTGAAAGATTAATATTCATGCCTAAAACCAATGATACACATGTTACTTAGTTAAAGTTTATGTAATTGAGCAAGTACCTTGACCCGTGCTCGAGTCCCATCAGAAGCATACCCCTAGTCGTCCTCTCTCTTGATACAAACTCGTGTTTTACTTTAAGTTTTTGCTTGAATTGGGAATTGTGATAGACTTCCCAATTTACCGATTTTCCCCTTTTTACTTTTCTTGTTGATTGAACATTGACTCTATTGGTGATTGACATATGATAATCCTTTAGCTAACTCTACCATTTCTCTGTGGGATCGACCCCGACTCCCATTGGGAATTATAAAAAAAAAATTGCTTAATGATCGCTTTCACCTCTATATGGAGATTGTTACTTAAGCGTTATCAAAAATGGCGCCATTGTTGGGGAATTGGTTTTGAGTAGCCTTTTTGATTGGCTATTGAAATCACTTTGTGAGTTTTTATTCTCTTTTTACTTTGTTTGTTGTTTTTTTGATTGATTGAGTAGATAGCCCATGAGTAAGGTGGGCGATAAACGAAAGTGTTGAAGGATTCATGGACGCGGACCCTGAGCTCAAAATTTAAGGAAAAGTAGGAGAAATATTTCTACCTCCCACGGTTGGGAACATGGTGTTCCATGTCACTAGTACCATGCTCCACCCCATACAAATGAAGGGGTTGCTTGGAGGGGCTACACATGAAAATGCCAATAGGCACATCCAAAATTTCATAGAAATTTGTCAGACCTTCATCTTTCATAACATCCCCCAAGAGTCTATTCGACTTTGCCTATTCCCTTTCTCCCTCACGGGAGAAGCCATGGAATGGTCTTGTCGAAGCATTTGTAGTGAGATTCTTCCCTCCTTTAAGAATGATGCAATTGAGGGATGAAATCACTAACTTTCGTCAACTCCAAGATGAACCATTACATGAGGCATGATTGAGATTTAAAAAGAAACTTTTGTTGTGCCCCAATCACGGATTGCCAGATAATGTCCTTCTTTAAAGCTTTTATAGGGCTTTGAGTTCAATGAACAAAATTGTGGCTAACAACCTTGCAGGTGGCACTTTCATGGATCATCCATATGGCATCGCCTCATCTTTTCTAGAGAGAATGAACAAGACAAACCATGCTTGGCACACAAGGGAGCTAGATATACCCACGGGGGTGCCTTCGACTACATTGTTGAATGAGATGCATCGGAAGGATGAAGAAAGAGATAAAACTATGGCTAAGATGATGCAAGTTGATTTTTTGGCTAAGCACGTAATGGGGGCTGGTAATGCCAAGAGCATTAATGCCGTGAGCACGCCTGAGCTTAAGGCTAGTGATGATGAGGTGTTCACCATTGTGGATGGGAAGATTTGCTACTTGTCGATGGGTTCTCATCCCGGGTACTATTGCCCGAGGGATGAGAATCAAAGTTGGATAAAGGATAAAAAGTGAGAAGGCAATTGGAGGGATCGAGAAAAGTACGGTGATAGGTACAATCATTGGATTTCTAACCCCTATATACCTTCAAATAAAGCTGATATCTTGTATCAACCCACCGTGAGCAACCCCGGTCAATCAAAGATGGAAGACATGTTGTCCTTGCTCTTGAAGAAGGTGGAAATGATAAATAGTGGGGTAAATAAGCTTAAGAGTGAGGTGTCAATGCTTCACCAAATAGTCAGCTCACACTCGGCCTCAATCAAGCATCTTGAGGAGTAAATAAACCACTTGTCCACCTAAATGAATCCTCGAATGAAGGGGACACTCCCTAGTGACACCACTGCAAATCCAAAAAATGATGGCCATGTCATAGCTATTGTCACTAGGAGTGGAGGAGTGAGTGGTGAAGATTGAAGAATGAGGTAAAATCATCAAGCTGCAATGTTAAATCAAGCGCTTCTTGGGAGGCAACCCAAGTATTTTTACTTTATTTTATTACCTTTTGTTGTTTTTGGTGTGTTTATAGGAATGCATGATGAGAAAAAATGATCAAGTGAAAAAATAAGGCCAAGAGGGGATGTGCGAAAGCCCGTGCAGTTTGCACAAGTTATTGTGCATGTCGCACGGGGTGATGCACCCCAAAATAGAAGAGCTAGAAGAAAAATGTCAAGTTGGAGGTGACGTACGCTGGACTGTGCATTCTGTATAAGCCATTGTGCACGTTGCACCTCTAATGCATCACACAACAGATAGTTGAGCCAAGTTTAGGCATGAAAATGGCTGGTGCAAAGTGACATGCGATGCCCATAAGGGCTTGTGCGAATCGCATATCGCGGTGCACCAAGGTAAATTCTAAATTTTTGTTTAACCCACCCAACTCGGAGACCGACCCGGTGACTTTTCTTCTTCTTTTTCCTCTATTAAAACTGCTACCCTCCTTTTATTTCTCCCACGAATCCCTCAAACTCTCCCAAATATTCTGCTCTCTCACCCTAAACTCTTCATCGCCACTTCACCACCAGTCGCCGCCATTATCTCTTCGGTCAAAATTGTTGGGTCTCCATTGTAGAACCTTAAAAGCTTTAATTCTTGCTTCCCTTCTCATAATCTTCACTTGTGATAAGTTCCCTGATGTTAAATACATGTTTTTATAATGATTGGAAACTCATATTATGAAGCATGCTCATTAGAATTTCCATGTTGATTTTAGGTGAGATCCAAAAAATTTGGGTCCCTAATTTTAGATTGTGTTGTTGATTTTTGCTTTGAGATTAACTTGGTAGAACTTGAACTGATGATGATGCATGTTATTTGTGGTAGTCTTTAGCCTTGAAAATTATGTTTTAGGTGAAGTCTGAGTAACCCACTTGTGTTGGTGCATGATTTGGCCCTATGATGGATTGGGTGATGTCATTCTTAAGGGAAAATCGTCATCTTCATGAGGTCTTTGTTAAAAATTGGTGTTTGGGGTTGAAATTGTTACTACTTGTGCCCACGCCCTATTTTAATCGATCATGCATTGTGCTTAATGATTTGTAATTGAAGGGCTTGATATTCTCAATGATAGATAGTGTAACATCATTCTTAAAGAAAGTCGTTGAGTTCTTCTTTTGGTTTTGAATTGTGTTAATAGAATCCGCAGAAGTTTGATTACCCAGATGATTTGTTTGGTCATATTATGCTTTTCCCTAGTGTTGTTTGTTGGTGTTGTTTCTTGGTGCCAAGTGCTTAATGCAGATCTTTATCTATGAATCACATGTGTAACACACAAGAGCACAAGGAACCACAAAGTTCCAACTGTTTCCTTATGCGTTTCACATGCGCCGCGTAGATCTTGACGTGTGAAATGCACGAGGCATCATGTACTATGGTTAAAAGTTGCCAGTTCACTGATTTAAGGGGCGAAGCATGGTGCGATGCACACTTTGGCTGGTGCGGTTCACACCAGCTTTTGCACCTCAGAGCAGAAATCACTATAGGTTTCTGTTAGCTCATGTGAAGGCACGTGCGATGCGCACAATCCTTGGTGCATTTCGCATATGGTCCGCATGAGCTATCAGTCACCTGTTTTGTTTTTCTCTTTCTTTGCATTCCGTTCTTTTTAACTAGTTAACTTCTTTTTAGCTTTTCTTCTGTCACATATATCAAAAAAATACAAAAAGATTTTTTGCTTTTACTTTGAATACTCACAATCTCCATGTGCAGAATATGTATTCTAGAAGGGAAAACACAGGGTGCAATCTAAGGAAAATATCAGCTGCAAAAGAGGCAAGACTTTGTTTTGGGGTTGAGGGCATGAAGGTCATCTATGATCGACATAAGAAAAGAACCTTCAACGAGGAGCAGAGCTTCAACTTGGCTGCAGTTGGGGCGGAGCTACCCAATATCCACTGATAGTTCACCGACCGAGAGTGGCAGACATTCCAAGATGTACTCGAAGGGTACTATAAGGAAGTGGTGCGGAAATTCTTTACTGCCTATCAGGCCAAGTAGGACTCCAGGGGATATAAAGGGAACGTAGATAAGTTCTCTAACTTGGATTCAGTCATCATTCAGGGCAAGAAAGTTCTCATCACTCCAGCTGCCATAAATGCCATTTGTTAGAGTCACCCAATCGAGCCCACACCCGCACTCTTGGCTAGGTTGACTGCTGAATCAAAGCCATATCGTGAGAAGGCCCCCACTCTTGCTCCTCCCACTTCTATATGGGACACCATTGGAGGTGATATTTTGAAAAGGACTTTGTACTTTGAAGCCCGTCTTTGGTATGATCTCGTCCACATCCAATTCCTGCCATCACAGAATGATCAGAAGATAACCCAGGAGGGAGCCATTCTAGTTGTTGTTATTATGACAGGGGAACATGTCAACTTTGGGGAAATAGCGGCCATGGTAATAAGGAGGAAAACACATAGGGGTAGTGACTCATTCCCTTTCCTGGTACTTATTAGCAAGCTTTGTGCTAAAGACTATATCCCTTACTTCAGTTGTGACAAGGTTACCCATGCTATTGGGTGATTGACCTTGATAAGAAAAATAACAGGGATGCCCTTTGGTTCAAAAGGCGCAGGATGGAGACCTCGGTGGAAGTTAAGGTTGATGACTCTGATGTTGAAGCACATGCTTCCTCTCTATCTGGGGCAGCCTTAGAAACACCTACCCTATCAGCTACTGCACCTAGAGAGCCATTAACCAAGAATGGTCTCCAAGACATGATGGACATAATTTATAATCATGAGAGGCAGTTGAATAACTTGGCGAATAGCTTGCCCAGGTTGATTAACAAGGATGTCAAGAAGGCCACCAAGGGAGTAATGAAAGTGTGACCAACTCTGCCAGAGAGTAGACACTATGAAGGGGCTGTGAAGGAGATCCAAAAGGATGTGATAAGGCAGAAGGGAAAGCTCCGGTTGAGGAAGCAAATTTGAGTATCATGCCCACACCTCGGTGCACTCTCGGTCTTTTGAATGACTTGTTTGTCGCTTATGATAATGATGAGGCGGAGCTACCTGATGATGAGGCTGTGGATCTTGATGATGACTAGAAACTAGAGTTTCAGAGGGTTCTCAGGGAGTCCACAGTTACTGCGCACTCCTAAAAGGGTGGTGCTGGCACTAGTGCAGAGACAACGGATGATGATGAGGCATAGTCCTTCCAGGAAGTTGTTGCACCCTTCCCTTTCTTGATTGAGCTAAAAGCATTGAGGGCAATGCTTATTTTCTTGGAGGAGGTGGTGTTATTTGATATTTCTTTTGGTTGTCCATGTTTGGGCTTGAGATATTTTATTGCCCTTGCTGGGCCTTTTTCTTTCTTTAGTTGTTGATTAGTGTTTAACGGTGCCCTCGTCGGGCTTGATATTTTTAATTTTGATTGTGTTACCGAGTTAGTCTTACACATTCTCATTGTTTTACTACTTGTACTTTGATAACGCGCTAGCGCCTATGCCGAGACTTGTTTTCAAATAATTCATGAGCGCGCAAAAGGGTAGTTGCCTTGTTAATAATAAATTAGCAATAAACTCCAAGGGTTTTCTTAATACCACAATTCTTTCCCAAGGAACAAAATGTTTTCTTTATTTTTGTTTTTTTATCGAACCAGATTGGTGTTTTCCTATGATAGATTGAGAGGTGACTTTCTTAAGGGAAAATGCCAAGTTTTAGTTTTAATTTGAGTCCATGCTTTGCTTGTCTCAAAATGGACCCACCGAAAAAAAATTGTGGCAAGAAGTTTTTGAAAATCGAAGGAAAGAGGAAAAATAAATTTTGAGAAAAGCATTCTCTTGTCATGACTTGCACACTCTTGGTTTGGCTTGATCGATTCACAAATGAGTGAGTAGTAAACTCGAAATAGCTTGCCAAAAGTCATTTTTCCTAATTGATTTTGAGACTAGTGTTGATAATTCTTGTGATGTGATGCCGTGTATGGTGAGGCTATCCTTTGATTCTTGTGCATATGTGTCTTCTAGAACTTACCCCGAGTGTAATTCAAGGAAAAATCCTAGATATGACCGAGCTTGAAAGATGATCTTAGGCCCTTTTTGAATAGCCACTTCACCCAAATGTCTTCCCTTGACATTGATACTAGTGAACCCCATTGAGCTTATGACCTTTCCTTGGAACCTTGTTGATACCTTGACCCCTTTTGGAACCTCTATTTCTGCACTCATCCTCCCTAGTGGCTCAAAAGTTAAACATAGGCTAAAAGCCTAAGTTTGGAGGGAATTGAAATGATAACATAAGAAAAAGCCTAAGTTTAGAGGTGTATGTACTCAATGTGGAGAATAAAAGGAATGCACTCCAAGTTCAAGGTAGCACCGTATGTTTAAATTGAAAATTGCTCCAAAGTCCAATGCAATGAGCAAAATGAAAAGAAAAGAATTGGTGCTACCAAGTGAAGGTCATACAAGGAGGTTGAATGATCAAGTTGGAGGGAAAAGCTTAGATTGTGTGAGGGAGAAATAAGGTGAAGTCAAAGTTTAAAAATATGAGCGGTGTTCAAAATGATAACAAAGAGCGTTAGGGAGGTTTAGTCACTTGAGCCAAATGCAATCCTCACCCTAGACCTAGCCAACATCGTAATCATAAGTCTTTTGTGATTTTGAGTTTGGTCACTTCATTAGTGGCGATTTACATGAAGGGCAAGCCTATGGTTCGACATGTGTGCACTTGAACTTCTTTGAGAGAGTAAGAGTCTTTGTGGTTATCTTATAATCCCTTGTATTGTGAATTGCATGATTTTGAGTGAGATCTCTCTTGTGTTGAGTGGCATCATGCACTCAGATTGAAACATAAAGTCTCTATTTTCAGTTGAGAGAAATGAATGAGACAAGTTGTGTGGAGAATCTCGAGGCAAACCTTGATGGTCCATGCCAATGACTTGAGAAGCTTAATCTTGTTTTGAATGGCAAATTCTCCTATTTTTGAATGATAAATGAAGTCCTTTTGATGAATGTTTTGAAAGGAGCAATTGCTTTGAGAATGTGGTGGTCCAAATTGAGATAAACATTGTAGTTGAGTCTTTTATTTATTATTTTTCTTAGATTTTAGAATAGATTAACCTTTTGTGCCTTGATTGAGTTTTACAGCATAATTCATTTCTTACCTTGTGAGTATCTTGCTTGAGGACAAGTAATATTTGAAGTTTGGGGGTTTGATAAGTCGGTAATCTACCAACTTATTGAGCCTTTAACGATGAATTATTGCTATATTTTGATGAGATTTAAAGGTTCTTATGACCTTTATTGATATGAATGCAGGTACTCTTGGTACGGTCCAAAAGAGCTCAAAAGGAGTTAAAGATTCTGCCAAGAGGTGCGGCCGCTGTGCGACACGCACAATGGCTTGGTGCGATCCGCACCTTCCTCCGCATGAAGCTCAGAAGAAGAAGAAGAAGAATCTTCTAAGGGGTGTGGCCACCGTGCGACACACACTCTGCCTAGTGTGGTCCGCACCCCACTTCGCACAACACCCGAAGATTGGCTGGGGTCACTGATCTGCTGATGCGGAGCTGTGCGACTTGCATAATGAGATGTGCAAAATGCACGTCATGGTGCATAGCTTCCGAGGGGCATTTTTTTCCACTTTTATGTGACGATTTAGGAACCTTCTAAAACTCAATTTGGGCATAGTTTTTCATAGTTTTTGACAGTTTTGAATAGTTTTGGTGTATTGAACAAGTTTTCTCTCCCAAGGCAAGATAGAGGGTTTCATTCAATTTTCTCCATCTTCAATCTTGGCTTTGTAAATTGAGCTTGGATATTGAAAACTTCTTCCATTAATGAAAGAGAATTTGAATTACCCATTTGGTATTGCTTCTTATTCCTTTAGCATGAATGGCTAAGGCCTCATTTGTTTTCATTAACATTAAGACGTCTGAATCTGAATGCACATCTAAATGATTAAGATGTTGTCTCTAGATCTGAATACTGAATGATTAAGACTGTTTGTTTTTCAACATCTGAATATGCATAATTTATTTATTTATAAATATAATAAAAGTACAATTCAAATAAAAATTAATTATACATTAGAAAAAAACTTAATTTAATAAAAATAAAACTATTAGTTGATTAAAAAAATGAGACATTTATGTTTGCTAGTGATGATGTAGATGGTTCGTAATGGTGGTCGTGGTCATGGTTGGTGTTTGTGGCTGGTAAGTTGGCGGTGATAGTTGATGGTAGAGGTGGTTGATGTTTTAGTGACTGTCATAATAGTGGCGATTGGTAGTGTTGGTGGTGGTTTTTGTGATGGTGAAGTTGGTTAAGGTTAGTAGTTGGCGGTGTTGATGGTGGTGACTGAAGAATGTGTGGTAGTTGGAGGCGGTTCTAGTTGTGATGGTGGATGTGGTTGGTCGTAGGGATTGACTGTACTGGTGGTAGTGGCAGATAGTGGTGGAGGTGGCGCCGAGGTGACAACGGTGGTGGTGGTGGCTGAAAAACGTGTAATAATTGACGGTGTGTTTGTGGTAGTTAGTGACGGTGTGTTTGTGGTAGTTAGTGACGGTGTGTTTGTGGTAGTTAGTGACGGTGTTAATTGTGATGGTGGAGTTGGTTAGTTGTAGGATTGACCACAGTGGTGTTGGAGGTGACGGTGATGGTGGTGACAATGGATATAATTATATATAATGATGGAGGTAGTAGGGGTGGTAGTGGCTGATAGTAGTGGTGACTGGTGGTGGTGGTTGACGACGGTAATGGTGGTTGACAATGGTGACGGTGGTTGTGATGACAAAGGTGGTAAGTGGTGGTGACTGGTGATTGTGGAAATAGTGATGGTGAATATTGTCAATACAAGTTTACCTCTTAATGGTATTAAGACTTTGTTCTAGATCTTAATGATTAAGACTCATTCAGACCAATTAAGTGCTTAAATCTTAATAAAAACAAATGCACTTAATGGCCTAAGGTCTGAACCATTCAGATTCAGACCTCCATTAAGTGCAAACAAATGAGGCCTAAGTCTCCTTGTCTAGGGGTATCTGTATGATGGGTACTTTATTAAAGGGTATGGGTCTTGCTTATTTGTATTTATAATTGCTAAATTGATATGGGTCTAGTGAATTCTCCATGTTTTAACGCTAAAAATAATGGTTGCAAACATTGATTGAAATTACTTGATTGTGTTCTTGCTTGAGAAAGAGGTTCATAATTTCGGATGAGGATTCACTAGTGGGTACTTGGGATTCAATTTAGATTGAGGCTAAAAATAGCTCAATTCACCGAAAATACCCATTTAAGAGTCTAAGCTGTAGATATTGTGACTTTTCCAAGCTAATATTGGTTGGTTAATGATAAAATCATGGTGCTTGAACAAAGACCATTGGATAAATGTTTGTGAGATCGAAAGATTAACATTCATGCCTAAAACCAATGCTACCCATGTTACTTAGTGAAAATTTATGTATTTGAGCAAGTACCTTGACCCGTGCTCGAGTCCCAACGGAAGCATACCCCTAGCCATCCTCTCTCTTGATACAAACTCGTGTTTTACTTGACGTTTTTACTTGAATTGCGAATTGTGACAGATTTTTCAATTCCCCGATTTCCCCCTTTTTACTTTTATTGTTGATTGAACATTGACTCTATTGGTGATTGACATACGACAATCCTTAAGGCAACTCTATCATTTCTCTGTGGGATCGATCTCGACTTTCGTCGAGAATTATAAATTTTGTTTTGCTTAACGATAGGTTTCACCTTCGTATGAAAAGCGTTACTTGAGCATTATCAGCCACCGACCGCTGCATTCATAGACAAATTAGGTAAAACGAGCATATGGAAATCTAAAAAACATTGCCACTTCGATATTAATATGCATGTCAATACATATACAGAGGAGAAGCTACATTAGAAAACAAACAAATCAGGAACTAGGGATTCATTATCAAAAATAGACATCACATTATAACTGAACCCACACCCACACAAAAATTTCTTATTTTAGTTTAACCTGCCTCGCATCTCATATATTTAAACCCGTCTCATAACGCACCCATATTTCAATCCTTCATTATAATGTGATTTGAACTTTTTGTCCTTCATTAAAAGTCTCTCCTTTAGACAAAATCGTCTTTTTGCTAGTTTCCTTTAATTATTGTCATTTAATTATGATGTTAATATTGGGGACTTTAAAATTGATTACAATTATAACTATAATATTTTATTTATTTATAACATGTAAGAACTCTTAATATTTAAAATTAACTAAAAATTTAATTCTTGAATCTTTCCTTATTTGAATTATATTAAAAGTCTTAATATCTATGACTTTAAAATTAATTACAATTTTATTAACTTATAATAAGTTAAACCAATATGTTCAATTACAACAAATATAAGAAATTTGAACGTAGAACAACTTGGATATAAATTTAGATATAAACAATTGATGGACTTTATTATTTTTTATATTCAATTAGAGTTCAAATTTCTTAAAAGTTTCTTTATTAAACAAACAATAAAGTTCATAAAAAAAAATTCATAATAATAATTACATATTAACATATTATATCTACGACTCTAAACTTCAAAAAATAATATTATATTTTATTTAATCTTTTGGGGAACAGATAATTTTCTAAAGGAAGAGTTCAACCAAAGTTTAGAGGCAGACAAAGAGATTTGTCTGGTTCACTGCTATTGTTCCTTATTGAATGAACAATAAAGTTCATCAATTGTTTTTCATTAATAATAATTACACATTAACATATTAGATCTAGGACTCTAAACTCTAAAAAGAATATTTTATTTTATTTAATTTTTTTGAGAACAAATAATTTTCTAAAGGAAAAGTTCAACCAAAGCTTAGAGGCAGGCAAAGATATTTGTTCTGGTTCACTACTACTGTCTTACCATTTTTTTAATCATAATTTTTTATATATTTTCTTAAAAAACTATTTTGAATTATTGTGATTTATATTATTTTTTTATATAATTTTTAAATATACAGATTTTGTCTTAAGAAACTTGAAAATTATATATTCGAATTCACGGTCAATATTAAAAAATTTAACTCTTGAAATCTGAACTATATCACATAAATTGAGACTGATGGAGTAACACTCGTGTCTTGAAAGAGTAAGTGGCCATTTGACCATGAATTTTTTTTACTTTATTCTGGAGTTGAATTTCGAAAATGGTGTTTGGCCATAAAAATTTCGAAACTGAAGTTGAATTCCGGAATTTGAAAAACAAGAAAAACTTATTTTCACTCCCACTTCTCTCACAAAAAGTCAAAAACAACTCCAATTTATATTAATGGCAAAAAACAACTCCAATTTATATTCATGGTCAAACACAACTTCAATTTAACTCCAATTTATATTTGATTTTCAAGGCCAAACGAGGCCTAAGTAACATTCAATAGCAATTTATTATTTCAAGTTAGAAAGTTGATTGCACAATAATAATATTGTCAGCTCTTCTCAAAAGAAAACTTTGTTTCTAATACTGGACTCCTAAAATTAATAATGAGCATATAAAGATATTTATACATCATACATTTTGTTATTCAGTTTTACATTCATTCATTAAATTTTTTATTTAGAATAAAAATATACTTTCATTTTGTTGTATGTAAGTTTTTATATTGAGACATGAGTGCAAAACTCGTGCACTAAACTAAACTAGTACACTAAACTAAACTAGTATAAGGTCTATCATAGCGTCTTGTGAAACAAAATCCAAACAAAGGCCTCAAACTTTCTCTGCAACCGATTCTCAACTCCGATTCCACAAAGGTACTCCCCTTTTCTTTCTTCTCTCTATATTCTCAACTGGGATTCCACACAGGTTGTCTATAATTCTTGTATTAATTTATCAGCATTAGCTATCTCATTTTCTGGCAGTTCAAGTTTCTGCTAATTTCGGGCTTGAATGGACTAGATCTGGATCCGATTGTAATTTGACTTGTTTTGACCAGTGTTATTGTTCCTCTCAATTTAGTTCCGACCTTTTATTTAAGTCAACTTGATTTTTCTTCTGATCTACCTGTATGACTTGTTACTTAATGACGAATATATTAGGAAGATTATCTTGTAATAATAATTACTAGAATCGCTGTGGTGGCCTGCTTCATGTTTATACGTTTCTGATCCAGATTTGAATTTCTGTTTTTCTTATTGTGTGGTCTATTTTCATAAGCTGCTTCTAATTAAGTAAATAGTATTAGTAATTTTTCTTACTAATACTTTACAATTTGGTGTCTCTGATGGCATGGATCTTATGGTTTACTTTGGAGTTTGAAAAGAATTTTTCGTCCACATTATAAACTTTTAAAGATCTAGCTTTTTGTTTCTTTAATTCGTATGTTAAGGGTTTAATTGAAAAAAGAATTTTCCCACACTACTAGTGTTCAGCTTTTTGGTTCCAAATTTTTATTTGACTAGGAAAAAACATTTAAACAACTCTTGGAATCCTGTTATTCAACTTCTTTAATCCAGTTACATTAAGTTATAGGTCATGGACCGAATGGATCAACCAGGTGATCATTCACCCTCCATGTGTACAGAGTAGTGAGAGGGCACGGTAATTTCTGTCTAGGGCAGAGCTGAGACTCAGATGGGAATATAGTAGAAAGTATACAAGCCTCCTGTTGACATGACACAATGTGGATGCAGGTTTTTGGTGTTGTGTTTTTAGCGAGATTTGGTAGATTGGCTCTGACCAAAGAGCAGATGAAGAAGAGAAAGGATTAAAAGAAAGGAAGAAAACCTGGAGATTAGAAAATAGTTGCTTGAGTAAAAAAAATGTGTTTTGATAATAGCTTTCCCTTCTTATTTACTATTTAGCGCATAATCTTTTACTCTGCTAGCTCCACGTTGATTATTCTAGATTGGTTGGGTTTGGAACTAGTAAATATTGGTCTGTGAATTCTTAAATCATATAAATAAGAGTGGAAAAATAGGTAATGAACTACAAAAATTCAAGAACTGTTGCCAAAACACTATTACTGAAATATCTATGACCTGATAAAGCCATTAGCATTAAAATTTTGTATAGCATAAAATTATTGATCAAAACATGTTTACACTGGAAAGTGGAAATGCATATATTTGCCCAGTCCTGCATAGGAGCCATGCCAACATGTTTTTGTGGACCTCTTTGAGTAATCAGCCATATATGTTTTTATGATTTATTAAAATTGATTAAAATGAAAAATTCCCACATATAAATGTGTACGAAAAAGATGGAGAATGTTACACAAAGACATGACTCCACTAAACAAATCAAGTATCTACAGTAATTGGAATTTCATACGTGCTCCAAAAATGTACAATAAAACAAAAGGTTCCACACCATACACCATAATAGATATGGCACTGTGCTCTATATAAGAAATTAATAATAGATGATTAATGGCTTCTCCTGCACACATACATATATGTAGATTAATGGCTATTCTACTCTTCGAATCCGATGGTTCTGTAGATTAACTGCTTGTGATTTCTCTGTTTGGCTCACAATGTTATTACGCTTAGATGTTATTACTATCAAATTAACTGAATGCCAATTGCTTATAAATTTTGTCTTGACATTGGGTGTATTCGGCACGAAGGAAAATGTTTTCAAGGAAAATAAGTGGGTTGTACTTATTTTCTTGTGTTCTCTATATAAGCAAAAAAATATTATCCTAAAAGCATTTGTATATATAATATCTAGATAAATATTATAGGAGTGGGGGTGGTGGGGATGGGGGCTATGAGGGTGGGGGGTGAAGATGAGGTGTGTTGGAGGGTGGGGAAGACACAATCTTGTGGAATGCCACTTGTGGAACTTGGAATGCCACTTGTGGAACTTGTTTTACCTACTTCAATTGGGGAAGTCACTTTCCTCATTTTTAAGGAGCTTGTTTTCTAAAGAAAATGTTTTTCAAAAAAATTTGACCAACCGAACATGGGAAAATTGGAAAACATTTTCTGAAAAATGTGTTTTCCTCCATACGGAACACACCCATAGTCGATCATAATGTTGCAATAAAGACTTTATGACTTTTCTTTCTTGCTACAGTTTCATGCATGGTAATTCATGTTGTCTTCTAATAATCAGTTATGTCTCAAATGTTATCCAGAATCTTAGAGAGAAACATTTCATCTTCATTGCAGTGGTTTGAGTTTTATAGACAAGAATGGAATCTAGCAGGGGCGGCCAGAATGGAATTCAACTCCTTTTAGCTGCTGAGCAGGAAGCCCAACACATTGTCAATACTGCCAGGACGGGTAATTGCTTTTACCTACTTTAGGGATCCAGTTTTCTTACCTTTGACTGGATATCTGTCGCTTTAACTACATTATCACTTAACAACAACAACAAATTACCTAGGGGTGTCAATGGTTTTTTAAAAACCGACGTAACCGACCGAACCATACCGTACCGAATCGATTTTTAGGTTTCTTTAATAAAATCGACCGATTTTTATATAAGTTTATAAACGTACCGAATAATTGGGTAGGTTTTTTATTTTATAAAAATTAATCGAAAAAATACCGAACCGTACCGAATAATACATGTGTAAATATATTTTATATATTAAGTTTAGAAATAATAAAATATTAAAAATTTTGCTTAGGACCCGAGGTATTGAAAAGCGGCAACAAAATTAACACTCAAAAGTCCTAATATTAAAACTTACTATACTACTCCAATTGAAACTAAATTTGTTCTAGGATTTTGACTCTCGAGTAGTAACTAGTAAGCTACAAGGTATTCCAATGATCTTGGGTAATAAGATACATGTTATTAGATATTTTTCCTCTTTTATGATTTAAGTTTCTCTTATTCGATAATTAATTTAAGTACGACTCAATTCTTGAGTTTCATCTTCATTGATTTCTCCCCGCTCGTGTAATGTACATTATATTTTTTTTTATCTATACTTAATATTGTTTTACACTACCGTAAAATAATGGGATGAATTTTTATTCTTGTTTTCTTATCACCTTTTAAACAATAAAAATGCCTAAAGAGTTTTTGTCAAAGTATACACAAGTATACAAGTATACATGATAGAGTGTTCTAACTTTTATAAAAAAATTTAAGAAAAAATACTGAAAACTAACCGAACCGTACCGGTACCAAAGAAAAACCGAGACGGTTTTGAAAAATCTAATTTTGGTTATATGAAATTAAAGAACTGAAAAATTGATATGGTATAAATTTTATAAAATAACCTCCCGAACCGTACCATTGACACCCCTAAAATTACCCAGTGAAATTCCACAAGTGGGGTCTGGGGAGGGTAGAGTTTTTACAGACCTTACCACTACCTCGTGGAGGTAGAAAGACTGTTTTCGAAAGGCCCTCGGCTATTAGGGGAAATAATAATCAATATACATGAGCTATTACAAGTCTTGTCTCCTTTGCTGCAAATTCGTAACGCTATGATACTTATGTCTCTGTTACGGTGCACTTTTATTTGTACTGTCGTGGTGTGCATGCTTATTGCCTTTGGATGCTTTCATATTTTTTGAACCTAGAATTACCATATACTCTAGTTGTGTTTACAGTTTTGGGTACTAACTAGTTTAGTGTACGTGCGTTGCACGTGTGTATCTCGTTAATTAATAATAAATATATATAAACAGATAAAATTATTGTGTGCACATTATATTAAGTACAAACTTTAAAAAAATAACGTAAAATTTTAAAGATAAAAAATATACTTAAAGAGGAACATGATAACTCACCCTCAAGTCCTTTATCTATTGATCATCCTCTAGAAAACAACTAAAAAGGAAAGAGAATTAGAGATAAACCTTTATATAGTGAACAAAATTTCGCCATTTATAACAAAAGTCAAAATTATATTGGTATTGATTCACGCGAACTGCATCATCCAGTGAGTCCAAGATCTTTGTTGGGATCGAAAGAACAGGGCGTTGTGTAGAAACTAACAAAGAAACCTTGAATGACAATAACAAAGAAAAATTATAAAGACTCATAATATATTAAATTGATTTGGTCAATTGACCTACATATGATTGATATAAAAAATAAAAATAAATAAAAATTATTTGGAGAATAATCCCCCCCTAAACAAGACGTTGTTTGAGGACTACATTATGAATGATATTTTATTGTTGTAGAAAAAAATGATTTTATAGAAATTCAAAATTTTTCCTCCAAGAAAGAATTACATAAATATGAAAGATTTTTATTTTCTTCCATAAATTATTTACCAGTATTAGAATAAGAAGATTTCAAATAAACTAATGATTCCTAAATATCAAGAGTTTGTACTAAAAAAATTCTATTTATTCTCCTGTTGAATTTCCCCCCCTTGTTTTAACCTACTTTCTCCCATATAAATTTTTTTCCTTATTTTTGACCTACAACAATTTGACTATTTAACCTACTTGTTCTCTCTTTTTTTGTATCTTTTTTTGTCGTGTGGAATTTATTTTAGTAAAAATAATTAAATAATTTTCCCATATAAAAAAATTTCCTTGTTTTTTGACTACGGCAATTTGACTATTTAACCTACTTGTTCTCTTCTTTTTTTTCTTTTCCTTTTTTGTCATGTGGAATTTATTTTAGTAAAAATAATTAAATAATAATTTGAGGAAAATAGTGAAAAGACAATTTTATCTATTGTGAAGTCTTTTAATAAAGGACAAAAAGTTCAAATCACATTATAAGGTTCTTCACACTTATAATATAATATAAATTGAGTTGTAGTTGGCAAAATTGTTGACCAAAATCTTTCTCTTTACTGATCAAACAATAATGAAATGTCATATTTTGGTATCTTATATTTCTCTGTCTAACTTATAGTATAAAGTTGTGTCTCTGATCTTCTTGACCTTATCATTTAGAGCATTGTGAATGCTTGGGATTAGGTTTATAAAAGGGGCATGTGTGCTAACTTGAGTTTCATGTGCAGCTAAACAGGCTAGATTGAAGCAGGCCAAGGAGGAAGCTGAGAAGGAGATAGCTGAATTCCGTGCTTACATGGAGGCTGAGTTTCAGAGAAAGCTTGAACAGGTAACTAGGACACAAATAGTTTCTAGAAGATCCTATTCGCACAAGAATGGTATCAACTTGTATGTTCACAGAAAATAATGACTAATACCAGATCTTGTCCTCCTTTTAAAGACATTTTACTTGCTGCAATTTTACACTTGATCTTAGCCAAAAGGATAAGAAAGGTATCTGTGTTGCATTGTGAGCAAACCCATCTATATGTTTTCTGGTTCTCTTAGATTCTTAGATATGGTTACTTTTCTGCTCTAGCATGTTTCTAAGCGGTGATAACAAAAGTCGGTCCAAATTTAATCCTCAATGGCTGATGCTAACAATAGGCTCACCCAGAACTGCATCTATTTTCCAACTTCTCTGTCCTTGTGGGGGTGTGGGAGAATGGAGATGTTTTGGGCAATGGGTCCTACTTCTTTTCTCTATAGTTGACTAAGCATGGTTCCTGATTTCTTTTATTTACAGACTAGTGGTGACTCAGGTGCTAATGTCAAACGTCTTGAGCTAGAAACAGATGAAAAGATCGAGCACCTGAAGACTGAAGCATCAAGAGTCTCCTCTGATGTTGTCCAGATGCTTCTGAGGCACGTAACCACAGTGAAGAACTAAGATCTTCTGTGGATGTAGTGGGTCATGCTTCTCGTGCTTGATCAGTCCAATGGATGTTCACCATTTGTATTGTATGTTTGTTATCATTATTTATAGCCTTGGTCTGTTGAATAAAGCAACTCATTCGAGCTCCTTTCTACCTATGTTTCGTAAACTAAAGATCAGAGACTAAGGTTCAGCGTCTAGGCATGTCAGTTTCTTATTTATCTAGAATCTGAGGAGTTATGATGAACTTTTCTCTGGATGTATTATGCTGTACGAAGTGATGCAGCTGTAAACAGGAGTGTGACTGTCTTTCTGTTGATAAATTTGCCGTCTCAATATGCTTTTTCTTTCTACGATCTTGAGAAGATTTTTCATTCTGTAATTACATTATCTACAATGTCTAGCATCAGACTGATGATACACTTCAGGTATGCAACACAGAGAGGTCTTGAAGAATTTGCACAGCAACTATACCACAAGAAACTAGTCCTACAGAGACAAGGGCAGGTCTTGCTCTTGATATTATCGTTTCACTGTCCTTTGCTTCGCTATTATGCATAGCCCATGCCATTGCTGGTGGTAGGATGCCATATAGCATTGTCATGCAGTAACCGCCCTGCAAACATGACATTGTAATGAAGCATCGATATCAAAAGAGCTTTCTAATTTTAACTAGTTTTATTGAATGAAACGTGAAAATTTAAAGTCACTGCTATATGCCTATATCTGTAGCAGCAGAAAATGCATTTGGAATTGTTGTTGAAACAAGAAGAGGGGGAGCAATGGCAATTGCTGTTGCTGCAAAGCCTAAATTGTTTCTTCTCCACCATTGTCTTATACGGAGCAGAGAATTTGATTTCTGCTAGGTATTAAGATTAAAGTACTTAGATACTCTCTTTGAGAAACAGACACTAAACACTAAGAAACCAAATGTTACCTGTAAATCTAATCTTGTGGATACATGTGGTTGCAGGTCAAGGTTATTGAGTTGCTCCTTGAGAAACTTAGAAGAGTACCAATTAGAGATGTTCCCACAGCTAGAAGAGAGAATGCCTGTACCATATATGACACTCCACTCCATTTCACCCTGCAAAAGTATTGTTTAAGAAAAGACTTTTAACATCTATATGCTAAAAATGTAAAGGACGTCACCTAAAATATAGCCCATATGTTGTCATTCCACATACATCTTATTGGCAAGTCAAGACACTCATATTCAGTTAAGATTTGGTAATGCAATCAATAAAAAGTCAATCAAGAGTGTAAAATGACCTCAGGAGCAATTCAACAGGGTCAGCAACTTGATCAACCTGGGATGAAAGACCAAGGGCAATTGCATCCCAAACAAGCAACACCAGGAGTGGAACCAGACCACCAATCAACACTGAAGCTCTTATTCGCTTCAGATCACCTTCCAAGTAAGCACACGGAACTGCAACAACACACATCCATCACAAATTAGCGAGAAAGAAAAGAAAGGAGAAAACACTTGAAACAATTTGTTTGTTTTCGTTCACCAGGAGCTAGATCATGGTAGACTAAAGAGAATATTAATACGGGTATCGTTGGTGGAACTTTTCCCCAGTTGCTGCTTCCTTCATCTCCTGACCACCCTCCATACAGAATGGTTAGAACCTCAATTGCCACAAGCAGTCCTGTTTGGATTTTTATTCAGATGACCCTTTTTGCTTCATTGATCAAATTGAAAGGAAAACATCCATCATAGTTACCTATCATAAGAGCAGTGAGCCACTGGTTGACTAGATCAGTGGCTTTTGTCCCACCTACAGAGATGAGAATTGTGAAGAAGAAAGTGAAGAAAAAGCCCAAAACTGATTCCGGGAGATTGATCAAATGGCAGAGGATTTCACCAGACTTGGAAATGTAAGCAATCATTGAAGTGTATCCTAAGAAGACATACGTTACTGTGGCCAAGGCTCCACCCCATTCTCCTAGTGTTTCTTCAGCCATTGTTCTAATGGAAATGATCTCTAGTTCACTCTCTTCAAATTTCACTTTCTTCTTTTTCAGTAAAACCACATTGATTTCAACTAGCACAAGTGCTTCAAATATGTAGAAATGCCCAACACATTGTCAGAGCTATTGAACTTGGGATTATTCCCTGCAATTCACAACATAAACAATGCTGTAAGGTTGATCTGCTAATCAAATCCACCATTCTATTAAGCAACTATCAGCAATAACTTAAAAATCAACGTAATGGTTATATGTTTGTGCTTATTTCTTTTGACTAGCATAACAACTATATAGAGGTAAATATAAATCTAACTATAGAGGTTCCCATTGGCCTAAGCCTTGGTGGGCTCATTTACTTGGTACATCTGCTTTGATGGGAGATAGCAGGTACCCGGTGAAAGACGCAAGGTGCCTGCGCGCTAACTGAAGAAAAGCACTTAATAGGAGCTAATAATAAAAGGTTGAAAATTTAGAAAGAGAAGCATAGTTACCGCAGGAGAAGTTTTTTGGGGAAGAGCAAGAATCCCAGAACCTTCCAATGATTAGAGCAACAGCACCTGCTACTGTGCCTTTTTTCTTATAACTCTTCTGAGTCTCTTCCGAACATTCTTTTCCCCCCTTTGTTGCTGAAATTTTCAATGAATTTGGTACCCATTCTTGTCTACGTTGGCTTTGCTGATAATAGGGACTGCTGATCACAATCAGAATTTATAAGTGTCACATTATCTATGAGAACTGAAGTTGAAGTGACAGCTATATCTAGCTAGAGAGATTAGAGTGACATCATACATTCTGGATTTCAAGAAAATTGTCTTCTTTTCTTGATGCCATAATGATAATTTTGCCCATCCAGAATGTGATCTTGATTCATAAATTCTTGTGATCATCCTTCCATTAGTGAAGGAAGGTGAAGCTAGGGAATGAATATCCATGAGCTAGATTCCCGACTATCTTGGAAGAGGAAGTATCTTTGGAACTTCAGTTGGTTCGTTGTAAAAGTTTGCAATTACATCTCTGGCACATGCGGATGGATGATGAGGCTGAAATTAACTTTGGGGCCACTAAAAATGTTATTGTAACACAAGTTCCCAAATATCACTACTTAAAGATCCCTTCTTCCCACAAAACAAAATGATACTAATGTTTTATTAGGTGTTTGTAGTTTCCAAGAACAATTTATACTAAAGATAAAATGAAAAAAAATAAAATTATTTTGAACTTCTAAAATTACATATAATTTGAGATAACTATTTTTAAAAATCATGACATATATTTGAGCCAGAAGGAGTAGTTATGTCAAGACCCAAAATTCTATTTAAGCCGTGAGGCGACCCACCATTTGTTGGGACGACTACACAAATGTCTTTTAAAGGGAGTGACTTTGCATTTTTACCCCCCATAAAAATGGTCTTACAAAAATAGTCTTCCTTATTTTGTATGTATAGAGCAACTACCTTTTTGCCCCTCTACACCTCAAATATTTTTAAATAACTCTCAATGTTCATTTGTCTCTCGACTTTTATATATTTCTTTTTCTCTTTTTTCTTCTTCTTTTTTTCTCAATCTTTATTTTTCTTTTATTTTTTGTTTTATTCTTTCTTCTACATTTTTTCTTTTTTCTCAATCTTTTTTTTTCTTTTCTCCTCTCAATTCTATTTTTTTCTCCTTTTATTTTTCTCAACCTTTATTTTTTGTTGTCTTTTTTTTCTTCGTTTTTTTCTTTTTTTCTCAATATTTATTTTTTTATCTCAACTCCTATTTTCTTATTTTTTTCTTTGGTTTTTAATTTTTCTTTTCTCTTTTTTTTAATCAATTTTTTCGACCTTTATTTTTTTTATGAGATGTTCTATAATTCCTGCTTTAGAGGCAAGACTTAGCCCAAAGACTTCCAAACAACAAATTACGCTCATGAGCAAGACTTGACACTAGTATATTGTGTCTTGATTTATGAGATGTTTTATAACACTTGCCTCAGAGGCAAGATTTAGCCCAAGGACCTCTCAAAAAATACAAGTTATGCTCCATGGGCAAGAGTTCACACTAATTCATTATGTCTAAATTTATGAGATACTCTATAACTCTTGCCTTAGAGGCAAGACTTAGCTCAAGGATTTTCAAACAACAAGTTATGCCCCACGAGCAAGACTTGACACTACCTCATTGTGTCTTGATTTGTGAGACATTCTATAACCTTGTCTTAGAGACAAGACTTAGCCCAAGGACTTTCAAACAATAAGTTACGCCCCATGGGCAAGAGTTGACACTATCATAGTGTGCTTGATTTATGAGATGCTCTATAACACTTGCCTAAGAGGCAAGACTTAGCCCAAGGACTTCCAAATAACAAATTACACCCCATGGGCCAGAGTTGACACTACCACATTGTGTCTTGATTTATGCGATGCTCTATAACTCTTGCCTTAGAGGCAAAACTTAGCTCAAAGACTTTCAAACAACAAGTTACGCCTCATTGGCAAGAGTTGACACTAGCACATTATGTCTTGATCATGAGATGCTCTATAACGTTTGCCTTAGAGGCAAGACTTAGTCCAAGGGCCTCCCAAACAATAAGTTATGTCCCATGGGCAAGAGTTAACACTACTTCATTGTATCTTAATTTATGAGATGCTCTATAACTCTTGCCTTAGAGGTAAGACTTAGCTCAAGAATTTTTCAAACAACAAGTTATGCCCCACGAGCAAGGCTTGACACTACCTCATTGTGTCATGATTTATGAGATGTTCTATAACATTTGTCTTAGAGGCAAGACTTGTTCCAAAGGACTTCCAAACAACAAAGCACGCTCTTAAGTTTACTTCGATTTCAAAGAAAAAAGATCTTCTTTGTGGATTATCCAACTTTTTTTGTTCATTAGAAAAAAATAATAGAGGTTAAGAAAAAAAGAGAAGAATAAAAGAGAAAAGAAAAAAATAAAGATTAAAAAAAAAAGCGAAAAAAATAAAAGTTGAGAAAAAAAAGAAAAAAGAGAAAAAAAATAAAGGTTGAGAAAAAAATGAACAAAAAAAAGTTAAGAGAAAAAAAGAAAATAAAGGTTGAGAAAAAAGAAAACGAGAATTAAAAAAAATTGAGAAAAAAGAAAAAAAAGAAAAAAGATAAAAATTAAAAAGATAAAAGAAAAATGAAAACTAAGAGTTGAGAGACAAATGAACATGGAGAGTCATGGTGTAGAGGGGCAAAAATATATATGTTCTATACATAAAAAGGAAGGAAGAGTATTTTTTAAAGACTTTTCTTATGAGGGACATAAATTGAATACCACTCACTTTTGAGGACACTCTATGTAATTTCCTGTCATTTGTTAACCAATTATAAAATGAGAAAATCCTTTTGGCCACAATGGCCACAATGGAATAAGATTGCATGTTCACACTGTAAGTGGGTTTTGCTTTTGTCAATTTTACCCTTCTTCTTCCAAATTTTAAATCTCTCTCATCACTTAAATTATATGTTCTTTCCCAATATATGTAAAGACACACATACATCATCTTTCCCATAAACAAAATTAATGTTGGCTTTTTCCCTCATTTTTTTTTATTATTGTTATTATATATATATATATATATATATAAAATTTATTATCACACATATTAGATACTATTATAACTTGTCATAAGTATATATTGGAAAAGTTCATATATACCAAATACGTATATGCATACTAAAATTCCCATTTACAAAATTATGTATGTTTATTTGATTTCCATGACAATCAAATTAGTAAATTACTTTTTTTTTTTCATAATTAATTTTTTCTCTTAGTTTTCATTGGTCAAACGGCAACTCATGGTTAAAATTTCTCAATATATACGCACACTTTTTTTTTATAGCAGACCCATATCTACAAATAATATTATCACACGACATATTTTCATACAAGTAATTTATAGTCCTCGTGATATATGACTTAACACATTTAAATTTCAATTATCTTGGTTTGATAACTTACAAATCATTACTTATATTTGTTATCAATGTGACTTTAAATTAAGTAATTTTATTAATTATTATGATTAACTAATATTCAAATAATCTTTTAAATATATTTAAAAGTATTTCAATAAAAGCAGTTAAAACTCAAAACACTTTAAACATGATAAACAACGACACGTTATAAAAATTATAAAAGTCATATAGTTCATATGTGTTGATCCTCGTTAACAATAACCCAAGAGAGTCACGCATTGATGTTGTAGTCTTGCGTCCCTTATGTTACGTCGATGTGATAACTTACAAATCATTACTTATATTTGTTATCACTGTAACTTTAAATTAAGTAATTTATTAATTATTATGTTTAAATAAATTTAAACTACATATTTAAATAATTTTTAAAATATAATTTTAAAATATTTCAATAGCGACAGTTAAAACTCAAAACCCTTTAAATATGGTAGACATTGACACGTCATAGAAATTATAAAAATCATATATAGTTCATAAGTGTCGACTCTAATTAACAATTACCTAAGAGAGTCATATGTTAATGTTGTAATCTCTTTTTTTATTAATATGACCTCAGACCTCTAATTAAGTAACTTTATTAAGTATTATAATGTTCAAATAAATTTAAATTACATGTTTTTTTAAAAAATATATATAATTTGAAAATATTTCTATAATGACAATCAAAGCTCAAAACATTTTAGATATGGTAGACATCGACATATTTTAGAAATCATAAAAATCATATAGTTCATATGTATTGATCCTAGTTAATAACTACCCATGAGAGTCACACATGTTGTAGTCTTGCGCTCTCATGTTATGCCGATTTTATTACTTGCTAATCATTACTCCTATTTGTAATTAATATGAGCTTTAATTAAGTAATTTTATCATTATTATTTTTAAATAAATTTAAACTATATATTTAAATATATGTACAAATATTATATTAATTAACGTGATACACATGTGTAATGTACGTATAGTGAAACCAACTATAGACCCGTTTGATCATTAATTAGTTTTCACTTTATTTGAAAATCAGCGTTTGACTATGAAAATTCTAAATACAACTTGAAGTCATATTTGAAATTTGGAACAACCAAAAAAATTATTTTCACTTTTATTTTTATCACTTTTTTTTTCAAGAAAAAATCTAAATTTTTTATTTTAATAAAATAACTCCATTTAAATTATATTTTATATTTAAATTATAGTTTATGTGATCTAAAAGGATACATTTGAATCTAATTATTTGCTGCAAAAAGAATGGTCAAAAACTCAACTCTAACTCCAACTTTGAAAATTTCAAAAAAAGTATTTTTTTTAATTTTCATGGTCAAACGCTCACTATAAGCACGAAGATCTTTCATGAAAAATGTCATTCGGCTACATTAGATAAAATTGTCATTTAATAATTTTTTACTATTTAGGATGTTAAAATTAATAAAAAATTTAATTATTAAATCTTTCCTTAGGAGTATTTAGGAATTTTGTTTTCATTTTTTATATAAATTCTTTATTAATTAATCCATAAAGTAGAGTTTAAAAGGAGTTATCTAATTAATCTTATCAAGAGTTGCTTGTCCAGTGTATTATTTTTACTCTTTATCAAAATTGAAAAATATTAGCATGCGTTCATTATTGTGAATTGTTTGGATATATACTATTAACCATGGTATATATCATTGACCATGTGTTTAGATATAGTATTTATTATAGAAAAATTATTAAATCAATTTTAATAAAAGATTTTAAAAGATTTGAAGGGGAGCCTTGGAGTAACTGGTAAAGTTGTTGCCATGTGACCAGGAGGTCACGGGTTCAAGCCGTGGAAACAGCCCTTTGCAGAAATGTAAGGTGAGGCTGCGTACAATAGACCCTTGTGGTCCGACCCTTCCCCGGACCCCGCGCATAGCGGGAGCTTTAGTGCACCGGGCTGCCCCTTTAATTTTAATAAAAAGATTTAATAGATCATGTATTCGTTTATGTGTCCGTTTACTTATATAGTAGATGATTTAGTGTATAGAGTTTTAGCTTATACACAGAGAATTAAATCATCGGTTCTTATAAGTATAAAGATTCTTGTTCACAATCTAGGATGGAAACTGGACAAGCCATCGGTATGATTGTAGCACAAGATTAAATGTAATTTATCTTAATTATGGGAATGATGTAGTTCCGACTTCTTGTGCTAGTGCATTTTGTATGTATTGAACGGGATCGAGCAGAGATAGATGTTTTAGACTGACTGATAAAAACATATTCTCTAAACTATTAAATGTACTTATATTCTCAATCTTGATATAACTATTATGAGTTGTATATATTAATTATCATTTTGATTTATTAAAATGTGAGATCCTGAGATGGGTCAATATGCCTAGTAGATTGGATGATAATAATATATATTGGTGAAATAATAAGTTAGTTGATAGAATTCATGTCTCGTTATAGAGATTGATGATATGCCTCTTTGAGAAGCTTATAAGTTTTTACTGTGTCAAATCTTGCAAGTGGATTTTATGAATTCAACACATGAAATAAGTTAAGCAGTGCTCAAAAAGAAATTAATCATTAGATTGAATTCGTCAGTAATTTAATTTATTGATTAGTATCTGTAATCTTAACATGGGGAATTACACAAGTGTTTAATGGGGAATTTCACAATATAAATAGAGGAGTGCAATTACGAATTTCTAGTTTAATGATTTGTAATTTATTATGGTAAGAATAATTTAAATCAGAATTGTGAATTATTTTCATAATAGGGAGCCTCAATAATTAATTTCATGGTCTCTGCAGTGCCCATATTTAACTAGAACTCAGAATCCTATTTTCTAGAGAAAAGGAAAGAAAACAGGCGTTTGTTTTCTTGTTAGAAAACAGGCGTTTGTTTTCTTGTTAGAAAACAAACGGGTTTTTGGACTAAGAAAGGTATCTCTATAAGTAGGGATTCTCCTAACCTAAAAAGTCAATCAGTTTTCTATGCGATACTTACCCACCCAAGTATTGAGAGAGTTCGGCTGTGAATTTGGGATCACTGCAGAACCGGAATCGGACTTGCAGATTTGCTTGAAGATATGTGTTCATGCTTCGAGAGGTATTTATCTAATTAAATTTCAGCAAGTTTATATGTTCTAACATGATTGTATATGTTCTAGCATAAACGGATGTGTTATCTATTATTCATGTAAGCAGTACGTTCTTGAAATGCTTCAGCTATGCATATGTCTTCCAACAATTGGTATCAGAACCTTGCTTACATCTAAATAGATAGCTTCATAGAATTTTGTGATTGTTGATTGGAAAATTAAGAAAAGCAAAAAGAGGAAAAACGTATGGTTGATCGGCTACGACGGGAGTGTCGTGGTTATAAGCCTGGTCAAGTAACGTACTAGGGTTCTTTAAAATCTTGCTTTATATTTTAACAAAAATCAATCACAATAAGTTATTTTTTTAATAATAGAAAAGGACTGAAAGCAGGTTGGGCGCTCGAATTTTAATGGTGAAGTTGGCGATGGGTTACAGATCTCTTTTAATTGTGAAATAATTGAAAGTTGTGGTCTCTGCTTCTCTGGTTAAGTCCAAACTTTGAAATAGGGACCAACTGATGTCCTTTTCTTTAGCAAATATTAAAAAAATATTTTATCCTTGTTAAAGTTTTTGGACCGTCGCCATCATGAATTAATTTGGCAGCATGTTAATTATTCCTGAAAGACTTCTTTCTTTGATTGTGGAGTGCTGCACTAAATCAATACTTGGACAAATTACGAAGTATTAGCTGAACATTATTTTCATGGTGTTTAATAATATGGGTATTAACTTTTCCTTTCTCACGTAATATAGTATTGTATAAATTTAAGAATTATGATTAATAAATAATTACTATTAAAGCGGATTATTTATGTGAAATCATTGAGAAGTATTCTTAATTTTATACATGTGGGAATATATTATTATATGATATAAGTATTATGATTAATAAATAGAATTTATAAAAATGGTCTATTTATTTGTGTCATTAGAGATGCTCAATGTATCATGTGAAAATTGTCTTGATATAAGTGTATGTTACGTTAGTGGTGAAATTTCATCTAGTGAAAGGAGATTTACCTTTAGATACTAGTAACACTTAATTAATTCATGAGAAGAGATATTGGAGTTTTTCACGGTCCCGAATGGGAGAAAAATGTAATATCTTGAATTTTCAGGTATATTAATTGAAAGGACAATTTGTTATAAGAATGTGTTGTGTGTCTTAGCCAAAAGAAGGACACGACATATGCCTTGTGCTCATGAATAATTAAAAAGGAGAATATTTTTTTTAAAATCAGATTATTTTTAATTCATAGATATACCTAAAATCGTGATATCCGAAATTTGGTCATAGTTTGAAGGTCGTGAATTTCATGATCTCCGATTGGCCTGAAATTTAATGGATCCATCTAAAATGACTGGTGAGGGCTAGATGTCATTTTTTCGGCATTCCAAAGTCGTTTAGATGAGTTTTAGGTAGTTTGTTTGATTAAAATTTAATTTGAATGTCAAAAATTATTCTTTATATTAGTTTTGCTTATGTTAGATCTGGAACATGATTACACATGGTGATTTAACATGAATTGAGATATGATAAGATTATAGGTCATATGTTCAACTCCTAAAGATGCTTAAGTCACTTGATTTTCGAATTTGGTTATAGATTTGGAGATTTGAAATTTTATGAACTTCGATTGACCTGAAATTCTGTAGGATCATCGGAAATGACCCAATAAGCAATACTCACTGCTTTGCAGTGAATCACGTCATATTTTGACTGTTTGAGGTTGTTTAGATGGTGTTTTCGATAAAAAAAATTTCATAATTTTAAAGGAAAATAACCCAGCTATGATCTAGTGGTAATAGAGATTTTTCTCTATGGTCTTCAAAGATTAAATAGTAGTGAAGTATTAAGTTCATGTGCTGGCTTTAGACCTTCCTCCATATCTGATGAAATTAGTACAAGTCACTAGATTTAATTTTTAATTTTGATAATCTATATTAACTCTCCCTAACTGAGTAATATATGATTGGATCAATGAATTTAGAGATAGTGATATTCACTTGGTTTAAATTAACAGTATACTCTCTATCTGAGTTAGCTCTTGTTTCAATTTCTCAGAGTGAATATCTGACATCACATATTCATGTTGCATGAATAGTACCTTTTCCTAACAAAATTTACTGTTCAAGATGCATGGATACTAATGTGGTGTGTTTTGAATTTTAACATTAAATGATTATATAAATATGTTATTTTTCTGAAAATAGTATTGAGATTATTTAAATAGATTTAAAAATTTTGTTCTTTGTTCTTTGTTCTTGATTCATTTATATTAGCATGTTAATAGTATGTGATAAGAATTATTGAACGGAAAAATTTTAAATCTTATTTTGATCAAATAACATTTTCAATCGAATTGATCATGATTTTGGAATTCAAAAAAAAAAAAGATTCTGATTGATCTGAAATTCGATAGGTTTATCAGTAATGGCCTAGTAAGAAATATATGTCATTTTTTTGACGATTTGGGCCGTTTAGATGAATTTTTTTATCACCTTTTGTTATGGAGATTCTTTCCATCATCACCAAGATTAAATAGTAGTGAAGTATTAAGTTCATGTGCTGGCTTAGTCCTTCCTCCATATCGGATGAAATTAATACAAGTCACTATGTATTTAATCACTAGTTTTGATAATTTATATTAACTCTCCTAAATTGAGTAATATATGATTAGATCAATGAAACTAGAGTTGATTTTCACTTGACTTAAACTAACAGTAGACTCTCCATCTGAGTTAGGCCTGTAAAAGTTCATGGAGTGAATAATCAGTCATTGTATATGTGTATTGCATGGATAGTTTTCCAATCCCATCGATTGGCTATTCAAGATGCATGAATACATATGTACTTAATGAGCCCTGAATTTTATTATTCAAGTTATTCGATATATTATGATATATTTAATATGTTATCTCAAGGTTTCAATAGATTTTACTGGTCCACTTATTAATGTTTAATAATTTTTGTCAGAGATAAGACTTTAACCCAAATAATGTATTGTATATATGCCTCATGCTAGAAAGAATTTAATTTTAGTTTCTAACTAAATAAGAGATAGATACTTAATTTATTTTTCTTGTAACTCTTGAGTTATTGAGTTTGATAAATATTTTATCTCTTGTTGTGCATTGATGCATTGACTCTAAATGATTGCTATCTCTCATAAATTAAAAAATATTAATCTATATCAAAAGAAAAAATATTCTTTAGAATTGAATGAAACTTACCTGTACGCTATCGTTTATGTTATTTTTTTCTAGATAGGACTTTAGGTTGGTCAATGTGATGGACTTCAAAGTTCATTGAAAGTGAAGACACTACCAACTTGTGAGTCCTATTAAGAAGAAAAAAAAAACTAAGAAACTTTTCCTCTTAATATAACAAAGAGGTAGTGATAAGTTAGAAATAGTCCATTTTAATTTGTGTAGAAAAATGAACATTAAGTCAAGAGGTGATTTTGAGTATTACGGAACACTTCCTAAAGATTACTTATGATATGAATATATTTATTTGATGCTTCATAAGTCTGAATGTCTTGATAAACTTAAGATATCTAAGACAAAAATAAAAAAGTATCATGAGAAATATATTAAGTCATTGCGATCTGATCATAGTGGCGAATACCTCTTTGCAGAGTTCATTAATCACTTATCTGATAGAGTGATTATATTTCAATTGTCTACACCTGATACTCTATAATAGATTGGTGTAAAAGAGAAAAGATATAGACTCTTACGAAGATGATAAGATTAATGATTGACTTATTCATAGTTATCTCTTTTTCATTTTGCGATATGTCTTAAGAACTGCATATTACATTCTGAATTTAGTTTCTTCCAAGTTAGTATCTTTAAAAACTATAGAACTGTAGATTTGACGTAAGTGTAGTCAGTAAAAAGTTCGGATATAGAATTGTCCAGTACATATACTGAAAGGGAGGAACATACACATTGATATTAAGAACGTATATGTTTATTGAATATCCAAAAAGAATGAAAGAAGGTTTATTTTAACATCCTAAAGAAAATAAGATAATTGTTAACACAATTGTCGATTTTCTAGAAAAGGACTTTTTAAAAAACTATGTTCCTAGAAGTAAACTAGCTTTACAGAAACTGATGAAATAAATAACAAATGAGTCAGCTAAAAAATTCAGATGCTCAAGAACATCTAATCGATATATCAGAATTGACGTTCCATTGCATTTAAGTAGTGAAAGATACGTTAATAGATATAGAACACTATCTGAGTGGGAATGATGTGAGCATAGAACACTACATGAATAAGTCATTAGTATTTCAATACCAAAAGGTTTTGTAGAAAATACTAAGACTCTAGAACATAAAAGTGTGACTACAGCAGTAGTACTTAGTCATAATGGGAGAATCATAATAGAGATCGATTTGTTATGTATTTTTGAGAGAGTTTCATGATAGAACTTACACTCATGGAGTATTTCATGATAAGATACTTGAAGATATAGTACCAAATACAGCAGTAGTACTTAGTCATAATGGGAGAATCATAATAGAGATCGATTTGTTATGTATTTTTGAGAGAGTTTCATGATAGAACTTACACTCATGGAGTATTTCATGATAAGATACTTGAAGATATAGTACCAAATCGATCAGTTACGCCGAAGCACTACTAGACGAAGTTGCATAAGAAAATAACTTGGTAAGATCCTTTTGGTAAGTAATATAAAAGGATTATCTGTGAAAGTTATAGATGCATTGTTAAGAGTCTAAGTGGGAGATTGTCAATGTATATACTATTAATCATGTGTTAAGACATAGTATTCTATCCATTGTCAAAGGTGAAACATCAAAGTAGGAGATCGTTAAGGTATATACTATTAACCATGCGTTTAGATATAGTATAATATAACAATTATGATGGTTAAAAGTTTTAGTGGGAGATTGTTAGGATATATACTATTAACCATGCGTTTAGATATAGTATATTATAATAATTATTATAGTTAAAAGTCTAAGTGGGAGATTGTTAGGATATATACTATTAACCATGCGTTTAGATATAATATATTATAATAATTGTGATGGTTAAAAGTCTAAGTGGGAGATTGTTGGGATATATACTATTAAACATGGTATATACCATTGACCATGTATTTAGATATAGTATTTATTATAGAAAAATTATTAAATTAATTTTAATAAAAGATTTAATAGATCATGTATTCGTTTATGTGTCCGTTTACTTATATAGTAGATGATTTAGTGTATAGAATTTTAGCTTATACACAGAGGATTAAATAATCGGTTCTTATAAGTATAAAGATTCTTGTTCACAATCTAGGATGGAAACTGGACAAGCCATCGTATCATTGTAGCACAAGATTAAATGTAATTTATCTTAATTATGAGAATGGTGTAGTTTCGACTTCTTGTGCTAGTGCATTTTGTATGTATTGAACGGGATCGAGCAGAGATAGATGTTTTAGACTGACTGATAAAAACATATTCTCTAAACTATTAAATGTACTTATATTCTCAATCTTGATATAACTATTATGAGTTGTATATATTAATTATCATTTTAATTTATTAAAAGGTGAGATCCTGAGATGAGTCAATATGCCTAGTAGATTGGATGATAATAATATATATTGGTGAAATAATAAGTTAGTTGATATAATCCATGTCTCGTTATAGAGATTGATGATATGCCTCTGGGAGAAGCTTATAAGTTTTTACTGTGTCAAATCTTGCAAGTGGATTTTATGAATTCGACACATAAAATAAGTTAAGCAGTGCTTAAAAAAAATTAATCATTAGATTGAATTCGTCAGTAATTTAATTTATTGATTAGTATCTGTAATCTTAACATGGGGAATTACATAAGTGTTTAATGGGGAATTTCACAATATAAATAGAGGAGTGCAATTACGAAATTCTAGTGGAATGATTTGTAATTTATTATGGTAAGAATAATTTAAATCAGAATTGTGAATTATTTCATAATAGGGAGCCTCAGTAATTAATTTCGTGGTCTCTGCAGTGCCCATATTTAACTAGAACTCAGAATCCTATTTTCTAGAGAAAAGGAAAGAAAACAGGCGTTTGTTTTCTTGTTAGAAAACAAACGAGTTTTTGTTCTCCTTTTTGGACTAGGAAAAATATCTCTATAAGTAGGGATTCTCCTAACCTAGAAAGTCAATCAGTTTTCTATGCGATACTTGCCCACCCAAGTATTGAGAGAGTTCGGCTTTGAATTTGGGATCACTGCAGAAGACTGCAGAACCGGAATCAGATTTGCAGATTTGCTTGAAGATATGTGTTCACGCTTTGAGAGGTATTTATCGAATTAAATTTCAGCAAGTTTATGTGTTTTAGCATGATTGTATATGTTCTAGCTTAAGCGGATATGTTATCTATTATTCATGTAAGCAGTACGTTCTTGGAATGCTTCCGCTGTGCATATGTCTTCCAACATGAATATCATGTGCATATTCCGGAAAGCTCAACTTTGTTTTGCCAAAAAAGTGGTGATTTTGATCTTGATGATTTTGATACTTTGTGGTGTATCAAGAGTGTAATATACAAGATTAGTAACGTGATTGAGTGGACATACACTGATTGCTTGGACTACAAATCTTGGTTGTCCAGTAAAATTTTTGGTATTAATGGTACTACTCTTGTTACCTTTTCAACTATAATTATCTTCGCCAAATTACTCAACCTTTAAAATTATGTTGATAAGGTATGTAATTATTCCATAATCTCTACTCTTTTTGATAAAAAGAAATATGGTTACAAGTCCGAAATCTTTAATAAAACCTTCATGAAAAGAGTTGGGAAAATTGACCATCCTGCTAAGCCAAAAATAAATTTGGATAAAGCAGATGATATAATTATTGCGGTCATTTTTCAAGTGAATATTGTGATTTATGTGAGTGACTGAATGATAGACTCTGGTGCTACTAGGCATATTTGTGCCAATAAAAATAATTTTGTGTCTTACACCCAAGTCAATAGAGGAGAAGAACTTGTATATCTTGGTGATTCAAGAACCACTCAAGTTCTTGGAAAAGGGAAAGTTCCTCTCGAACTCACATCTGATATTTTTTTGGTTTTAACTGAAGTATTACATTTTTCTAATATTCGAGCCAATTTGGTCTCTGTGGAATTATTAGAAAAAGTTGGAGCGAAGGTTTTATTTGAGTCTAATAAAGTTATTTTAACAAAAAATAATATTTTTGTGGGCAAATGATATTGTAATTGTGATTTATTTGTACAAAATGTTATGAATGAAAATACTAGTACTTTTGCTTATTTGTTTGGTTCTTTTGGTTTGTGGTATTCTAGACTTGGAAATGTTAGTTTATCTTAATGTTAGTTCATGTGCACCTGATAATCTTTGGGGTGAAACTATTTTGTCTGCTTGTCATTTACAAAATAGAATTCCTTATATGAAAATTGGAAAAACTCCTTATAAATTGTGAAAAGGTTATCCTCCTAATTGAAAATATTTAAAAGTGTGGGGGTGCCTTGTCAAAGTTTTATTTTCTGACCTTAAGAAAAGAAAAATTGGGTCTAAGACTTCAAATTGTATGTTTATTGGTTATGCTAATAATTGTGCTGGATATAGATTTCTTGTAATCAATAGTGATGTGCTTGAATAGAACATTATAGTTGAAACAAAAAATGCTAATTTTTTTGAGAATATTTTTTCTTTAAAATGTGATAATATTAGTAATGCTTCCACTTTTGAAAAAGAAAGTACTTTTAGTTTGAAGCCAGTGATGAGTAGTTTGAGCAAACTTTGTGCTCAGATTGATACGGTAGAAGGGAGTGTTGATTCACTCAGGATGGACTTAAACCAGAAGACATCGAGAGTCCCACATTTGGGCCTGGACTTGAATTTTCTGGTTGTTACTCCAGTATCACCCAGAGAGAGAGGAGCCCTCTAGATGATTGATGTGTAGCTGATGATGTGGCTGAGAATGTAGAGACATCTGAGATTCAAGAAGTGGAGAAGGCTAGTGTGGATGTCATCCGACACCTAGGCTCCCCATAACAGGATCATCATAAAGTACAGTTTCCTAGAGAGGTGGTTGCTCATCATCATGCAGACTACAGTTGGGGTCCTCCGACGCTCTCTTTCCACCAGCTGATGACACTCCCAAATAAATGAAAAGTTGTCAACCCATATAGCCCTTTTGATGTAGCCAGCAATCCATCGATCCCTTTCATTGTCGGGTTTGAGATTGATCCGGTGGTAAGTTCTCCTACATTAAATCGTTCTTTTTAAGTATTTTGGGATTATCACTAGTGAAGCATGCTATTTGATTCTACCATATTATGTTTTGTGCCTGAGATCTGATTTTTAAATCTAGATTTTGGGACTTATTGTTGTAATGGGTTAGGAAAAACTTGGTGGATCTTTTTTTTAGGGATATGCATGTTGTTTGTGTTAATTTTTAATCTAAAATTTTGAATTTAGGGTGAAGTCTGAGTAACTCACTCGTGATGATGCATGATTTAGCCCAATAATAGATTGGATGACATCGTTCGTAAGGGAAAATCATTGTTATTGCAGGTTTGTTTCAAATATTATTGTGATTGGGCTGAAATTGAATCATTGTGATCTTGTGAAGTTTAGTTGATTATGAACTGTTCGGTGAGCGTTTTGGTTGAGGGAAATGATTATTGTTGCATTTGAATATGCTTTTCATGCTAATCATAGTACCTGATATTCCCAATGATAGATGTGGTAACGTCCTTCTTAAGAAAAATCATTAAGTATTCATTTCTTGTGAATATGTTGGTCTTGTATGATTGTGAAGTTTTTCAGGGAATTCTGATTAATCGAACGGCTTAAAAATTGGTCAACCGTTCCTTTGCTTTGCGTCCAAGTTATTAAAATTTTGTTTCTGGCCTGTAAAGCACTTGCGTGCTACAAGTGTTGCCTTGCAAATCGCATGTGCAATGCAAGTGAAAGCAGAGAATTAAAAAATTCTCATTGCTTTCTACCTGCGTTTCACATGCGAGCTGCAAGTCTTCACCTGCGTTTCGCAGGTGAAAGGTTAAAACTTCTAGTTTACTCTAGTGTAGAAATCTATTGGGTGGATTCCTAATAGTCTAATAGGTGGATTCCTAATAGTTAGTTGAGTAATTAGGGGTGGATTCCTTTAATTGCTTGTTAACTTCTTTGCTTGATTAATCATAGAGTCATCCATTTGTGGATTCATTTGTGTGTCTCTTGTTTGATTGAGTTGGGTTATTATTTGTTGATTGAATTCAATTGAGAGGTGAGGGTATAAAGTCATTTGTTGCCCATAAACTGGATCGATTAGCTTTAATTCTGCATATCTTTTATTTATTTAATTTTCGCATTGGGATTTTGATTAGTCTTCCAAATCGAGATCTTATCATTTGGTATCAGAGCTTAGGCTAAAGGATTATTTCTACAATTCTTAATTCCTAGGTTCATAAATCTGAAAATTTCAAAAAAATTGGGTTAGAAACATTTTTAGAAAAATTTGCAAAAAATTATTGGATATAGTGTTTTTTTTAAAATCTGATACCAGATTTGTGTTCTCTAGTATCAATTGAGTCTAGTACTGATATTTGAGCTTGTTTGGAGTTGAATTAAAGAATTCACCATTGTTGGGTTAAGAAGCTTGAAGAACAAGTTTGAGATCGGGGTAGATTTGAGACTTCAAACCTATTGGGCTTTGATCTCCTATTCATAGGGAGCTTGAATCTCAAGTTTGGTAGAATTTGGTTGAGGTTTGAAGGTTTCACCATTTTTGAAGTTTGAAGAACTTGAAGAACACAAAATGGATCTCTTCAATTTAGAGTGATTTGATTCTAATTGTTACCGGGCTTTGTTCTCTATATCGAGAGGAGCTACGTTTAATATTTGGAGTCATTCCGAGTTGAATTGAGAGAGTTGGAAATTTGAAGTTCATAGGTGTTCTTCAAGGTGTTCATTGAAGAAGAAGGTGAATTAAAGGTGTTTGGTCCAAAGAAAAAAGGAAAAGGGTACTTGTATTTGTACTAAAGGGAATTCACCAAAAAGGATAAGTACTAGGAGCAAAAAATACAAAAAGCTGAAAAACGAGTACAAAAGCAGAGGCTTCAAGTGTTCTGCCTTGTGCTGTGCAAAGTGAGGTTCGACCAAAACTTTGCTTGGTGCATTTCGCACAAGCACTTCACACCAAGGAGGATTGATTTCTGGTTTGGTTGTGCGAAGTGAGGTGCATTGGGCACTTCTCTTTGTGCGTTTTGCACAAGCTGTCGCACCAACGAGCAGTTACAAATCAAGTTCGCTCCAACAAATCTCAGGTTCTATCTTATTTATTTCCTTTATTTGATTATCCTATCATATAGAAATCTTAATACTAATTAACAACAAGTATTTGTTCTACTTAGTTGTGATTAGATCTCTTGCGTCCGTTTCATTTCGTACCAATTACTTGTGAAGCTTTTCTCGTTTAAGCAATCGTTGAAAACCTTCTTGGCTCTGTCCATTTGATTTTGAGTCATCCTTCTTTCGAGTAACAAGATCCACTCCTCCACAAAGGATAGGTGACTTGTGACTTGATTGTGCGAAGGTAGTTCACTATCAATCCTTGGAAAACACATAAAAGGTAAGTTGAGTGCTCACATATGAGAGGGTGAGGAACCTTTACTACTAATCTCATTTGTTGAATTTTGCAGGTACGATGTCAAAAGCAATTGATAGTGCTTATGAAGGACACAGGTCCTTTAATATGGAGGCAGCTTTTGCCTCAATCACCATGTAATTAGCGGACATAAATGGAAAAATAGCGGATGTGAATGGAAGGATGGATCGTATGAAGGATCGAATGGTGATTGTTGAGAGTCCTAATTGGGAGGACTCACCTCATACCACTCATGGGTCGAGAGCAAATAGGAACACGAGTTCCTCAATGACTATTACCCCGGGGCATGCACGTGAGTTATGCAACCCCCCAAAAAATCCAAGCTCCACTCTACATAACCAAAAACCTCCTTTCCAAATGTCTAACTATCGGAACAATGTTAGATAAAGCTCCACTCATCCAAATTACCCGCTACAAGAGGAACGTCCTTTTGTAGAAAACCAAAACCAAACTCCACTTCGAAATGTATCACATGCTAACTTGCATGTACCACATGTCCAAAACCAAGAGCCTTACCAAGATAGTCACCACAACCCACTCTATGAAGAGTGTGAGGAAATGAATGCTAACCGGAACTATGATGGACCTCAATATGGTGGACGGCAAAGGTATGGTGCACCAAGAGATAGGGTGCAACTCAGAGGTTATAGTCAAAACCAAGGTGCAAGATGGCAAGGTAATGGATATAAAGGTGAATGGTTTGATGATCACAATGGTGATCAATATGGTTATCGAGGTGATAGATATGGTGGCCACTATGATGATAGGTATGGATATTGACAAGGAGATCGTGGTGACTATGAATAGAGTTTGAATACCATCAAGGTTACTCTTCCAACCTTCAAAGGTAGTAGTGATCCAAAAGAATTCCTTGAATGATGATTTCAAAGTGAGCAAATATTTCTCACCAACAACATTTCGGATGCTATGAAAGCCAAGTATGCCCTTACTTAATTTGAGGGTTAAACATCCACATGGTGGGAGTCCAAAGTGAAAGAACGAGCCCAAGATCTTATTTATGATTTGCCCTCATGGCAAGAGTTGTTAGCACTTATGAAAGTGAGGTATGTTACACCTACTTATCATCAAGAGGTTCTAAAGAAGGTGTACCTCCTTCGACAAGGTACCAAAAGTGTTGAGGAGTATTATGATGAGTTTGAAAATTTGAGAATGAAGTTTAAGCTTGATGAACCGGTGTTGAACACGGTGATATGGTTTGTCACCAACTTGAAGCAAGACATCTCAAAGGCGATGCGACTCAAATACTATGCTAGCTTGGAGGAAGCCTATTATGATGCTACCAAGGTAGAGATTGACTTAAAAGATGAGAAGTCATTCAAGACAAGGGTACTATAACTTTCTCATGGAACAAAAACAATGACAAGTGGAAGCCTTCTACCACCCGGGAGTACACTAAGGGTAGTGGTCAAGCTACTCAAGCAAAGGTTGATAAGCCAAAGTGGAATGACAAGGCTAAAGAATGTAACCAGTCAAAACCTTTCTTTCTTTGTCCTTCTACCGTTCAATTCTTTAGATATCAAAGAAGGGGACACATTGCTAGTGAGTGTCCCAACCGAAGAATAATTGTGGCTTACAAGGATGGGTACCATACCGAAGAAGATGAAGAGTGTGGTGAAGAGAGTGGAGATGAAGAACCCAAAGGTGATGATGATGAAGCACCTTTGAATGATGATGATGAGAGGATATAAGAGAGGCCAAACTTTGCTATGCTTATGAATATAAGGGTGCCTCTAGAATGTGATGATGATGATCCATTGCCCTTGAACACGAATTTGTCTTATAATGTGAGGCGAATCATGGGAGCTATTTCTAAAGAGGAGTTTGATCAATGGGAAAACTTATTTCATGCTAGATGCAAGATCTTAGACAAGATATGTGCCTTGATCATTGATAGCGGGAGTTGTACTAATGTTGTGAGCGACACTTTGGTGGAACGAATGCAACTTCCTACCAAGAAGCATCCTAGTCCTTACAAGCTCCAATGGCTCAACGAAAGTGGTGAAATAAAGTTCCCCAAGTAAGTAAGTATTAAATTTAGCATTGGAAAGTATCAAGATGAAGTTCTTTGCGATATTATGCCTATGCTTGCTGATGTGCTGTAGAGATACAACACTTTCGAAGCTTAATACTTAGGATTATCGCTAGTTCTTTGGCATTTTATTCGTAGATTTGATGCGTTTTGTTAAGTGTGTAGGAGAATGGATTCTAGAGCAAACACACTAGAAATTGAAATATAAAAAGATGAATACATAGATGATAGATGACATGACGGTCCGTGGTTCTGAACCAAGGACCCATCCTATTGACTCGTACACCAGAGTTCAGAAATTGAGCAAGTAGTAAGGAAAAGTACGACTCAGTCTATGAGTCATGGTTTCAAACCACGACCCTCTTGTTGACTCGTAGAACGGAGGAACTGCAGATGTGCTAAAGAGGGAGCAGGAAGCACGAGTCAGAGTACTAACCGTACTTCCAAGCACGATCCGTCCTGTTGGAATTTGGTCAGTAATCAGAGAAGGTGCAAGAAAGGACTATGAAACCACGAGTGAGGAGACAAAATGTATATTGAGAGTATGACTCGTGGTTCTACCTGTGGTTTTTATGACAGAAGATGTTGACCAGTCAAGACCACGATTGACCTTAGAAGACCACAAACCGTCATTTGGAATGACGGGTCGTCAACCAATCTGTGCTCCCTGCTGAATCTAGTTCTCCTAGTTTAGTTAGGATAGGATTTTGAATGTCTATAAATACCTTTCCTAGGTTTTCTTTTACACGTTATGCTTGATATTTTGTAAGAAACACATTCGAAAACACTTGTTATTATTTTTTTCTTAGTTTTGAGAGATTAACACACCCTTTGTCTCTTAATTATTGATTGTTCTTCAATTATTCAGGCTTCTAGATTTCTTTACTTCTAAGTGTAAGTATATTATCATGAACGTATCAATAACTTCTGATTGTTTACTTATGAACATGAGTAGCTAAATCCATAACTAGGGTTGTGGAAACTATGAAGGATTAACGAAGTAGGCAAAGTACTTGGTAATTCTATGGCGGTGTTTATGCATGTATTGTTCTTCCCTTCGTTTTGATTGCTTTTTAACGGTGCGCAACGTTAGAACTCGCCTTATCCTTACTTGATGAACCAAGGAGGTAATGGATGGGAAAAGGGTTGTTCAATGATGTTTATTTGAGGCTATCAACCCTTATCTAATAGCTTTACCTTGTCCGGGAATAGATAATATGGGATCCAGGGTAAGGGTTAGTAAATCATACACCCATGACCGAACCAAGGCATATAGTGAAATTTAGTAAGGGTTAGTAAATCATACACCCACAATCGAACCAAGGAATATAGTGAAATTTATCTATCTGCCGGACCAAGGATTTAGGTGAACCTAGCTTACCGATTCTGTATGCTAAGCACCAAGCTAGTTTACTAAGTACAAACGCCTTACTAAGTTATGATCTCACGAGGAACACTACCCTAGTCGCTTCTCTAATTGATAACAACTTTTGAAATTGATACTTGTTACTTGTTACAAATCTAAGTTACTATTAATCTTGTTAAAACCCCCCTTTCAAGGGAAATAAATGGCTAAAAGCGTAAGTAAGCACTAATCAACCATAGTCCTACCGTATTCCCTGTGGGATCGACCCTAACCTTCGTTGGTTTCTATATTTGAACAACGACCTCTTATGCTTTTAAAAAGAGGTATAATTTATGCACATCACTTGCTTGCCATATATTACTTGGAAGACCTTGGCAATTTGATAAGGATGTGGTACATCAAGGGAGAACCAACAAGCATTCATTCGTATTTGGTGGTAGAAAGTTCTCTCTTGCTCCTTTAACTCCCTACCAAGTTAGTGAAGATTACCGAATCATGAAAGAGCTCCGAGAGAAAATGAAAGTGGTGGAGGATGTTAGTGAACGCTCCACATGTGTGCAATAAAAGGTAGATGGCTTGGCTAAACAGAAGAACAAGATGTGAATGATAGCTAATCTAAGCAATTGTTTGAAAGGTGTTGATGAAGAACGCTTCCTAGTGTGCCTTGTCAACAAGGATCTATTGTTGCATGCTAACCAAGATACCAACACTTTACCTAGTATTGTTTTATATCTTTTGCAAGAATATGATGGTATATTTCCTGAAGAGATACCCGATAGATTGCCACCCTTGAGGGGTATTGAACATCAAATTGATTTTGTGTCGGATCTCAAATTCCAAACTGACCGACATATAGAAGCAATCCAGAGGAGACTAAGGAATTACAAAGGCAAATTGATGAACTCCTTGAAAAGGTACTTGTCAAATAAAGTCTTATTCCTTGTGCCGTACCGGTTATCCTTGTTCCCCAAAAGGATGACACATGGAGGATGTGTATTGATTGTAGAGCCGTTAACAAAATAATGGTAAAGTATCGACATCCTATTTCTACACTTGATGATCTTTGTGGCTCAAGTGTATTTTCAAAGATTGATCTTTGAAGTGGTTATCACTAAATTCGTATGAACCTGGGTGATAAATGGAAAACGGCCTTCAAAACCAAGTTTGTATTGTATGAGTGGCTAGTTTTGCCTTTTGGATTGACTAATTTCCCTAGCACTTTCATGAGGTTGATGAACCATGTGTTATCAACAAGCTTATAGTCATTTATTTTTATGACATACTTGTATATAGTAGAACAATTGAGGAGCATGTTGACCAATTGAGGCAAGTATTTGATGTTCTACTACGTGAAAGGCTCTTTGCAAATCTCCAAAAGTGTTCATTTTGTATGGATAAGGTGGTATTCTTGGGGTTCGTGGTGAGTGCCTATGGTGTAGAGGTGGATTAACAAAAGGATGAGTCAATTAGATCTTGGCCAACTCCTACTAATGCATCCGAAGTAAGGAGTTTCCATGGGTTGGCAAGTTTCTATTAACGCTTTGTGAAAGGCTTTAGCACTATTGCTTTCCCTCTAACTGAATTGATCAAAAAGGAGACACCCTTTATTTGGGGAGATGTTCAAGAGAAAGCCTTTCAAGAGTTGAAGTCTATGTTGAGAACTTCTCCTTTATTGCAATTGTCCGACTTTGATAAAGCTTTTGAAATCGAGTGTGATGCTTCGGGTGTTGGCATTGGTGGAGTGATGATGCAAGAAGGCAAGCGTTTGGCCTACTTTAGTGAAAAACTAAAGGGGGCCTCATTGAACTACTCAACATATGATAAAGAGTTGTATGCACTTTTGCGGGTGTTGGCTCATTGGCAACACTATTTATGGCACAAAGAGTTTGTGATAAGGACGGATCATGAGTCCTTGAAGCATCTAAAGGGTCAATCAAAGTTGAACAAGCACCATGCTAAGTGGGTAAAGTTCATTGAAATATTTCCTTATGTGATCCACTACAAGCAAGGGAAAGAAAATGTGGTTGCCGATTCTTTGTCTAGAAGGTTCGTATTGGTTAACACCTTGACTTCTGGAATGATGGGATTTGAAAGCCTAAAGGAGTTCTACTCTAACGACTCCGACTTCAAGGAGGTTTGTGATGAACTTAGACAAGGGAAGCATGTGGAATGTTTCCAAATGCTTGATGGTTATTTGTTCAAGGATGGCAAAGTATGTGTACCTATGAGTTCATGGAGGGAACTTTTACTCAAATAAGATCATAGTGGTGGAATGATGGGGCAATTTGGTGTCACCAAAAAACTTGACATTCTCATGGAGCAATTTTATTGGCCAAGGATGAAGCATGATATGGAGAAGCTATGTGGACAATGCCTCGAATGCAAGCAAGCCAAGTCTAAGACTCGGCCCCAAGGTATGTACACACCTCTTCCCACCCCGCTTGGTCCTTGGATGGACATTTCTATGGATTTTGTGTTGGGACTTCCAAGAACCAAAAGAGGGCATGATAGTATCTTTATGGTAGTGGATAGATTCTCTTAAATGTCTCATTTTATTCCATGCCATAAATGTGATGATGCATCTCATGTTGCATCTTTGTTTGTGATTCATGTGCTTAAATTACATGGAGTACCTTGCACTATTATTAGTGATAGGGACTCCAAGTTTCTTAGACATTTTTGGAAGAGTGTATGGGGTACACTTGGTACCAAACTCATGTTCTCTACTTCTTGTCATCCTCAAACAGATGGTCAAACTGAAGTAGTCAATAGGACTCTTGGGAGCATGCTTCGTTGCATGATTAGAGGATCCCCAACTTCTTGGGAGGACCGTTTACCTTTGATTGAATTTACTTACAATCGGTCTCTTCACACCTCTATTGGCATGACTCATTTGAAGTGTGTTGTGGGTTCAACCCATTGATTCCATTATCCTTAACCCCTTTGTCTAGTGATATTGTTGTGAGCTTAGATGCAAGACGAAGGGTAAAAGAGATGGTGAAGATTCACACAAAGGTAAGGGAGGCCATGGACAAGAAAAACTCCAAGGTGGCTCTCCGACAAAATCATGGAAGGAAGAAAGTGATATTTCAACCAAATGATTGGATTTGGGTTCATTTTTGGAAGGAAATATTTCCATAACTTTGCAAAGGGAATTTGAGTACAAGGGGTGATGGCCCATACCAAGTGCTTAAAAGGATTAATGACAATGCCTACACGGTCGATCTACCATGTGAGTATAATGTATGTGAAGCTATGGATTCGAGGATGAATCCTTTCTAAGAAGGGGAGGTGATATGATATCGCCTAGCATATCCTCTACGAGGCCATTCACAAAGAGGCAATCTAAAGAACTCCAAGCCTTACAAGCCTTATTCATGAAGAAAGAGGCTTTGGAGACCACTGAAGAGCGTAGATCAAGGATCTATAACTTATGGATGATTGCATAGGAAGAAGAGGCTGCCAACTATTCTTCCTAAGAGATACGACCAGTGGTGCAACACGCACATCACTAGTAAGTTTTGCATTTCAACTTTGTACAAGGTGTGCGTCCAACACAATGCCTTGTGTGTTTGGCATTAACCTCTGCACTAGACCCATCATAGGCCAAGTTTAGAGTCTTCTAAGGTCACTTTTGGGCCTCTTAATGTACAAGGCAAACACTATAAATACATGCCTTAGTCTTTTACATTCTTTAGATTTTGATGAATATTGAAGATTGCTCTTGAAGCTTTTAGTTGCTAATTTAGCTTGTAGTTTTAGGTGGATTCCAAATCTAGCTCTCTAGTTGTAGAAATCTATTAGGTGGATTCCTAATAGTCTATTAGGTGGATTCCTAATAGGTAGTTGAGTGATTAGGGGTGGATTCCTTTGATTGCTTGTTAACTTCTTTGCTTGATTAATCATAGAGTCATCCATTTGTGGATTCATTTGTGTGTCTCTTGTTTGATTGAGTTCGGTTATTGTTTTCTGATTGAGTTCAATTTGGAGGTGAGGGTATAAAGTCCTTTATTTCCCATAAACTTGATCGATTAGCTTTAATTCCATATATCTTTAGTTTATTTAATTTCCGTATTTGGATTTGATTAGTCTCCCTAATTTAGATCTTATCAGTTGTGATATCTGGTGATCCTTACGCGCCTGTGCAAAATGAGGGACTATCAGAAGCACAAATACGGATCAGCCTTGAGGGGATATAAGCTTATTATCTCAGCTTTCATGAACAACGAGCAATTATGAAAGAATTAGGGCTTGATGTAGACTCCTTCAAGAATGCATTTCCTGATATAGCAGCGCAATTCGGCAAATAAGTATGGGACTAATTAGTTGTAGTTTTAGGTTCTTATTTTCCTGAATTTGTATAAGAGTTCTATGCATCTTATTGAGCCAAGCAAGATATTCTGAAGCACAAGGGACAAGATGCCATGTCTGCCATCAGTTCTAGTGTAGGGCAAAGAGGTTGGCATTACCCCCGCTGCCATTAACTTAATCTTCTAGAATGTGCCCCAGTGCTCAGGATCGGGGTTTGTGATGAGTCGATAATCTATCAAATCATTTAGCCTTTAATCATGAATTATTGCCATGTTTTGATATGATTTAGAGGTTTTTATGGCCTTTATTGATATGAATGCAGGTACTTTTGGCCTAGAGAAGAAAACAAGGAATTGGACCCAAAAGAGCTAAAAAGGAGTTGAAGTGTGAAGTGATTAAACAAGATGAAGATTCTACTGAGAGATGCGGACCTTATTTTACACACACAATCTTTCGTGCAGTCCACACCTTCCTCTGCATGAAGCCCAGAAGAAAGCTGAAGGATCTGTTAAGGGGTGCGGTCGCTCTCTGACTCGCACAAGGCCTGGTGTGAACCGTACCTCACTTTGCATGAGGCTCCAAGTACAAGACAAGTCACTGGTCCACTATAGCAAGGCTGTGCGATGTGCACAAAAGGATGTGCAAAATGCACATCGCGCCGCACAGCTCCTGAAGGGCAATTTTATCCATTTTAATGTGATGATTTGGGAACATTCTAAAACCCAATTTAGGCATAGTTTTTCATAGTTTTTGATAGTTTTGAGTTGTTCAAGCAAGTTTATCTTTAAGGCAAGAAAAAGGGTTTCAATCCATTCTCTCAATCTTCAACCTTGGGCTTGTAAATTTGAGCTTGGATATTGGATTCTTGCTACAATTAATGAAAAGGAATTTGAATTTCCCTATAGGTGTACTTTCATCTTCCTTTAACATGAGTGGATAAGTTTCCTTTTCTAGGGATGTGTTGATGATGGGTACTTGATAAAAGTGTATGTGACTTGCTTATTTGTGTTTATAACTGCTAATATGACATGGGTCTAGTGATTTCACCATATTTTAACTCTAAAATTAATGGTTGTAAATATTGATTTACTTGAATTGATTGTGTTCTTGCTTGAAAAAGGAGTTTACAATTTCGGATGTAAAATTGCTAGTGGGTACTTGGGATTCCATTTAGATTGAGACTAGAGATAACTCAATTTTCGAAAACACCCATTTAAGGGTCTAAGCTAGAAATAGTGTGACCTCCCTAAGCATATGTTGGTTGGTTATTGCCTAAGCAATGGTGTTTGAATAGAAACTGTTGGATATATGATTGTTTGATCGAGAGATTAACAATCATGCCTAAAACCAATGCTACATATATCATTTAGTAGAAATTTATGCAAGTTAGCAAGTACCTTTTCCCGTATTTAAGTCTCATCAGAAGCACATCCCTAGTCTTTCTCTCTCTATTGTTTACACCTCGCACTTTTACTTATTGCTTTGTTTGGAATTCGAATTGTGACAGATTCCCAATTCCCCCCTTTTTACACTATTTGTTGTTTGAGCAATTTATTCTCGTTGTGAATTCCTTTCTACAACCGCTTTTGCTAATCTATAATTCTCTGTGAGATCGACCCTGACTCCTATCAGGTAATATAAATTGTGTTTTGCTTAACAATTGCCAATACCTCTATCTTGTAGAGTACATTTGAGCATTATAAAAAATGACGCTGTTGCCGGGGACTTGTGTTTGAACAACCTTTTTGATTGTGAATTGAAGTCACCTTGTAGGGTGTTTGTACTTTTTATTTGGTTTGTTGTTTTTGTCCATTGCACAGGCAGCCCATGAGTAAAGTGGGTGACAATGAAAGTGTCAATGGAAGTCTAGATAGGTTCATGGATGCAACCAATGAACCCGTGATTCAAGTGGGAGTAGGTGTAATCCGCCTACCTCTCACAGTTCGAAATACGGTGTTCCACATCACTAGCACAATGTTCCATCTTATACAAATGAACGGGATATTTGGAGGAGCAGCACATGAAGATGCAAATAGGCACATCCGCAAATTTGTGGAGATATGCCAAGCTTTCATCTTCCAAAACATTCCCCAAGAATCTATTCGACTTTGCCTATTCCCTTTCTCTCTAACAGAGAAAGACACGACTTGGTTAAAGGAATCACCGGATGGGTCAATCACCTCTTGGGCTGAGTTCGTAGATGCTTTCACTACTAGATTTTTCCCTCCCTCACAGATGATGTAGTTAAGGGATGAGATTACCAACTTTTGCCAACTCTTTGACGAGCCTTTACACGAGGTGTGGTTGACATTTTTTTTAAAAAGCTATTATTGTGTCCCAACCATAGACTTTCGAATGATGTCTTGCTACAAAGATTTTATAGAGCTTTGAACTCATTGAACATGTCAGTGACCAACAACCTCAGGGGTGGTACCTTCATAGACCAATAATTTGCTCTCGCCTCAGACTTCTAGAGAGAATGACCAAGACTAACCAAGCTTGGCACACAAGGGAGGCTGACATTCCTACCTCGGGAGTGACCATATCTATTTTGACTAATGAGATATGGAGAAAGGATGAAGAGAGCAATGAGACTATGGCTAAAATGATAATGCAAATAGACCTCTTGGCCAAGCATGTGATGGGAGTCGAAAGTTCTAAGACTGTGAATACTGTGAGTACACCGAAGATCAAGGCTAGTGATGACGAGTTAATGACCATCGTGGATGGTAAATTTTGCTATTTTTTGGCGAGTTCTCATCCCGAGTATTATCGCTTGAGGGATGAGAATCAGGTTGGAATAGAGACAAGAAACAAGATGGAAATTGGAGGAATCGTGACAAATATGGCGATAGATACAATCATCGAAGCTCTAATCCTTACATACCTCCAAACAAGTCAGATTCTTTATATCAACCAATCTCGGGTACTCAAAGATTAAGGACATGTTATCTTTGGTGTTGAAGAAGGTAGAAACTACAAATATCGGGGTTAGTGATCTTAAAAGCAAAGTTTCAACACTTTATCAAACTGTGAGCTCTCATTTGGACTCAATCAAGAATCTTGAAGCTCAAATGAACCATCTATCCGCTTAAATAAATTCGAGAATGAAAGGAACACTCCCTAGTGACACCACAGCCAATCCTAAAAATGATACTCATGTTATGGCTATTGTTACTAGAAGTGGAAGAATGAGTGGTGTGGTGGAAAAGCCCATTGTGGATGTTGCGGAGAAGCTTACTGTTGTAGTGAAGAAGCCTAGTGTTGAACCCATTATACAGCCGTGTGATAATGAAGAAGAGGCAGCGCATGACAAAGATGTTGTAGAATCAGAAGTTGGGGTGAAGCTTGGTGCACCCAACATCCTGGTGGATGTTTATATTGATGATGAGAGGGAGGAGGCTGAATCTCCTCCCCAAGTGGCTATTGATATTGAGGAGGACCCTTTCATTGTGCGCAGTGTGCCGACCACACTACCCAAGGGACCTTTTCCATACCCTCAAAGGCTAAATAAGATAAAGGAAGAGCACAAATTCAATAAGTTTGTCAACATGTTCAGCAAGCATTCGATAAACATTTCTATGGTTGAAGCCTTAATGCAAATGCCACGGTATACCAAGTTTATGAAAGAGTTGCTCAAAAATAAGAAGATTGTTGATGTGGGTACCATTAAGATATCACACAGCTGTAGCACTGTGATGACAAGTAATGTTTCTACAAAATGGGATGAACCGGTGCATTCACCATACCTTGCATTATTGGGCTATTTGTGTTCCGTAAGGCCTTGTGTGACTTAGGGGCAAGCATCAAATTGATTCCCCTAGTGATCTTCAAGAAGTTAGGATAGGGTACGCCCAAACCTACATCCATATGTCAACTCATGGCTGATCGGTCCATTAAGAGTCCTGTAGGGATCCTATTTGACGTATTGGTGAAGGTCGACAAGTTTATTCTCCCCGCGGACTTCATGATCTTGGATTGTGAAGTATATATTGAGGTGCCCATCATATTGGGGCAACCGTTATTAGCTATGGCGAGAGAACTTATGGATGTTGAACTTGGTGAACTCAAATTTTGAGTTGGAAGTGAGGTAGTGACATTCAACGTATGCCAACCCACAAAGCCTCTGAATGAATTGTGGGTAGTCTCGGTGATAGATGTTGAGGGAAAGCTTGATCATGCCCTTGAGGAGTTTGAAATAAGCAAGACCAAGTTTGAAGAGTTGCCAAGTCAACAACAAGATGATGTTTTGAGGACGTTGAAGGAGCAATTCCCCTTCTTTGGGTGGGGCCATGCCAACTAGATTGGCATGCTATTCGACAATGACTAAGGTTTGAGGTACTATCGTCGAGCCGTGACATAAAATCAAGCGCTTCTTGAGAGGCAACCTAAGTGTTTGTACTTTGTTTTTTATTGCCTTTTTGTTGTTTTTGGTTTATTTTAGGAATGCATGGAGAACAAAATTGAACAAGTGGAAAATAGGGCAAAAATGGGGCGTGCAAAAGACCGTATAGTTTGCACAAGCCATTGTACGCATGACATGGTCCAATGCATCCCAAAGCAGAGAATTGGAAGAAAAATGTCAAATTAGAGGTGACGTGAGTTGGGTTGTGCGTTCCGCATGAGCCCATGTGCGCATCACACCTCCTTCATATACCATAACAGAAGAAGGTCATAGTTCAGGCAATGAAAAGGGTGAGGTGCGAAGCGACATGCGATGCGCACAAGGGCTTGTGCTAATCGCATGTCGCGACGCACCCAGTAAATTTTAATTTTTTTATTGACATACCCATTGACCGACTCGACCTCGAGACCTACCCGGTGACTTTTCTTTTTCTTTCTTCTCTTTTTAAACCGCCACCTTCACCCCTTTCTCCCATATTTCTCCCACAACTCTCTCAATTCTCTCTCAAAATCCTCCACAAATCCCTCAAACTTTCACAAAACCTTCTTCTCCTCTCACCCAAACTCCTTCGCTGCTGCCGCTTGTCACCACCGCCATTAGTTCTTCTGGAAAAACCATGGGTCTCTATTGTTACACCTTGAAAAGCTTCAATTTTTTCTTCCCTTCGCTTAATTTTCACTTATGGTAAGTTCTCCGATGTTAAATACTTGTTATTATAATGATTGGGAACTCATATTGTGAAGCATGCTCCCTAAAATTTTCATGTTTATTTTTGGTGAGATCCACATTTTTGGGCCCCAATTTTGAATTGTAATGTGGATTTTGCTGAGTATTAACTTGGTAGAACTTGAAATTGTGACAATGCATGTTTATTGTAGTAGTTTTTAGCCTTGAAATATGTGTTTGGGGTGAAGTCTAAGTAACCCACTTGTGATTGATGCATGATTTGGTCCTATGATAGATTGGGTGACATCGTTCTTAAAGGCAAATCATCGTCTTCGTGAGGTTTTGGTTTAAAATTGATGTTTCGGGCTAAAATTTGTTACTACTCTTTTGTGCCCATGAAATTTGTTGAATATGCTTATTCGGTGTATAATTTGGTTGGGAGGTAGGAATTATTGCTAAATGAATGTGCCTAATTGATGCAATTAAAGGCTTAATGTTTCCAATGATAGACGGGGTAACGTCCTTCTTAAGGGAAGTCATTGAGTTCATCTTTTGCTTTGAATGGTGATAATGGATTCCTGGGAAGTCTGAGTACCCGAATGATTTGGTTCGGGCCATATAATATTTGGCCTATTGTTTAAGTTGCTCAAGTGTTGGTTTGATGCTCGATGCCAAGTGCGTAATGCAAATCTTGCTCTACAAATCACATGCCTAATTCACAAGAACACAATGAACCAAAAATTTCAACTTTTTCCTTGTGCATTTTGCATGTGACACGTAGATCTCGAGGTGTGAAACACACAAGGCACCGCACCTTGTGAGAAAATGCTACCAGTTCACTATTTGGAGGGGCAAAGCATGGTGCGATGCACACTCTAGCTTGTGCGAACCGCACCAGCTTCGCACCTCAGTGCAAAAATGACTGTAGGATTCTGGTAGCTCGTGCGAAATCACGTGTGACGTGCACTATCCCTTGATTTACCTATTCCTGAATGGAGGCATCTACCTAGGCCAAGTTGGGCTGCACCGCCACCTTCTTATTATGATTTGATGATCGCCGAGAGAAAATGTTTTGTGGATAACTCTTTTGGGCCCCTTCAGCTACCATGGGACCCTGTAATACCCCCATTGGCGGGTTTTCAAATTGACCCAGTGCATGCCTACATCCCACTGCCAGCATCATCACCACCTCAGTCTCGTAGGCTACCTTAGAGAGTTTACTCAAGGAGGCATCATCGCCACAAGTAGCATCACTAGGGAGCTTTTGCTCTCATTCTTCTCTATATAATTGTTTTGCATCGAGGGTTATGCTTACTTTAAGTTTGGGGGATCTGTAATTATTGATGATATTTCCCTTGCTGCCCTTTGATTATGTTTGTATGCTTAATTGTGCCCTTGCCGGGCTTGACGTTAATCTTGATTGTACATCGAGTTAGTTTTACACATTCCTATTATTTCACAACATGTGCCTTGTAAATGCGCTAAGGGCCTATGCCGAGTCTTTTTTTTCAAATGTTTAATGAGCACGCAAATTTGGTTTTCGCCTTGTTAATAGTAGTGTAGCAATAATCTCCGAGGGTTTTCTTAATATCATAGAAAGTTTTCTTTATTTTCTTTTTCTTTTGTTTGTTTTTGTGTCAAACCGGGTTGGTGTTTCTCTATGATAGATTGAGAGGCAACTTTCGTAAGAGAAAATGCCAAGTTTTAGTTTTAATTTGAGTCCATGCTTTGCTTATCTCGAAATGGACCCACCGAAAACTTTTTTCTTGGCAAGACATTTTTGGAAAGGAAAAGAAAGAGGGAAAATGAATTTTTGAGGAAAGCATTCTCTTGCCATGACTTTCACACTCTCGGTTTAGCTTGATCGATTCACAAATGAGTGTGTAATGAACTCGAAATAGCTTGTCAAAAGTCGTTTGTCCCAATTGATTTTGAGACTAATGTGAAGAAGCCTTGTGGCATGATACCCTATGTGGTGAGGCTTTACCTTGATTCTTGTACATGCATGTCATCCAGAACTTTCCCCGAATATGATTCAAGGAAAAATTCTAGATGTGACCAACTTAGAAGATGATCTTATGCCCTTTTTGAATAGCCATTTTACCAAATGATTTCCCTTGACATCAATCCTAGTGAACCCTTTTAAGATTGTGACCGTTCTTTGGCACCTTGTTTGACACCTTGACCTTTTTGAAACCTCTATCTTGTCACCCATCCTCCCTAATGGCTTGAAAGTGAAACGTACGCTAAAAGCCTAAGTTTGGAGGGAAAATGAAATGACAACAAAGGCAAAAATATAAGTTTTGGGATGTATGTGTTTAATATAGAGAAGAAAAGAAATGCACTTCAAGTGCAAGGTAGCACCTTATGTGAATTGAAAATTGCTCCAAAAGTTCAATCCAATGAGCAAAATGAAAAGAAAAGAATTGGTGCTACCAAGTGAAAGTGTTACAAGTAGGAAGAATGATTAAGATTGAAAGGGAAAAGCTTGGGATATGTGAGGGAGAAATAAGGTGAAGTCAAAAGTACAAAAATGTGAGCGGTGTTCAAAATGATGAGAAATAGCATTAGGGAGGTTTAGTCACTTGATCCAAATGCAATCCTCACCTTATCCCTTGCCAACATCATAACCCGCAAGTCCTTAATGATTCTGAGCTTGGCCACTCTACATTAGTGGTGATTTACATGACGGGCAAGCCTATGGTTCGACATGTGCGCACTTGAACTTTCTTGAGAGAGAAAGTGTCTTCTCGGTTCTCTTATAATCCCTTGTATTGTGAAATTACGTTATTGTGAGTGGGATTCTCTCTTGTGGTGAGTGGCATCATGCACTCAAATTGAAACATAAAGTCTCTATTTCAATTGAGAGGAATGAATGAGACAAGTTGTGTGGTGAATCTCGAGGCAAACCTTAATGGTCCATGGCAATGACTTGAGAAGCTTAATATATTGTTTTGAATGACAAATTCCCTTGATTTTTGAATGAGAAATGAAGTCCTTCAAAATGGTTTTAAAATGATCAATTGCCTTGATAATGTGGTGGTTCAAATTGAGATGAGCATGGTAGTGGAGTCTTTTGTTTGAGTCTTTTTGTTTATTATCTTTTTCTTGGTTTTAGAATAGATTAGTCTTTTGTGTCTTGATTGAGTTTTAGAGCATAATTCATTCCTTACCTTATGAGTGTCTTGCTTGAGGACAAGCAATAGTTCAAGTTTGGGGGTTTGATGAGTTGATAATCTACAACTCATTTAGCCTTTAATCATGAATTATTGCCATGTTTTGATAAGATTTAGAGGTTCTTATAGCCTTTATTGACATAAAAGCAGGTACTCTTGGCCTAGAGAAGAAAATAAGGAATTGGACCCAAAAGAGCTGAAAAGGAGTTGAAGTGTGAAGTGATTAAACAAGATGAAGATTCTGCTGAGAGGTGCAGACCTCGTGCGACACACACAATCTTTGGTGGGTTCGCACCTTCCTCCGTATAAAGCCCAAAAGAAAGCTGAAGGATCTGTTATGGGGTGTGGTCGCTGTGCAACGTGCATAAGGCATGGTGCGAACCACACCCCACTTTGCATGAGGCTCCAAGTACAAGCTAAGTCACCAGCCCACTAAAGCAAGGCTGTGCGATGCGCATAACAGGATGTGCGAAATGCACATCGCGCCGCACAGCTCCCAAAGGGCAATTTTGTCCATTTTGATATGACGATTTGGGAACATTCTAAAACCCAATTTAGGCATAATTTTTCATAGTTTTTGATAGTTTTGAGTTTTTGAGGCAAGTTTCTCTCCCAAGGCAAGAAAGAGGGCTTCAATCCGTTCTCTCAATCTTCAACCTTGGGCTTGTAACTTTGAGCTTGGATATTGGATTCTTGCTTCAATTAATGAAAAGGAATTTGAATTTCCCTCTGGGTATACTTTCTTCTTACTTTAGCATGAGTGGCTAAGTTTTCTTATCTAGGGATGTGTTGATGATGTGTACTTAATAAAAGGGTATGGGTCTCGCTTATTTGTGTTTATAATTGCTAATACGACATGGGTCTAGTAATTTCACCATATTTTAACTCTAAAATTGATGGTTGCAAACATTGATTTACTTGACTTGATTGAGTTCTTGCTTGAAAAAGGAGTTCACAATTTTGGATGTGAAATTGCTAGTGGGTACTTGGGATTTCACTTAGATTGAGACTAGAGATAACTAAATTCACCGGAAACACCTATTTAAAGGTCTAAGCTAGAAATAGTGTGACCTCTCCAAGCATATGTTGGTTGGTTATTGCCTAAGCAATGGTGTTTGAATAGAAACCGTTGGATATATGATTGTTTGATGGAGAGATTAACAACCATGCCTATAACCAAATGCTACTTATATTATTTAGTAGGAATTTATACAATTTAGCAAGTACCTTTACCCATATTCGAGTCCCATCGGAAGCACATCCGTAGTCTTCTTCTCTCTATTGTTTACACCTCGCACTTTTACTTATTGCTTTGTTTGGAATTCGAATTGTGATAGATTCCTAATTCTCCCCTTTTTACACTATTTGTTGTTTGAGCAATTTATTCTCGTTGTGAATTCCTTTCTACAATCGCTTTGGCTAATCTACAATTCTCTGTGGGATTGACCCCGACTCTTATCAGGTAATATAAATTGTGTTTTGCTTAAAAATAACCGATACCTCCATCTTGTAGAGTATATTTGAGCGTTATCAGTTTGCCAGGCATTTAGCCTCACAAGATAGCCAATATGCTTAGGTATCGAGTATGCTTAGGTATCGAGTATTATTGCTGAAGGCCAACCTTTTTGGGCGGTATCCAAAGGTCGTATCTCTCCATTTATTAAGTGTATTCTACCGAGCAATACACCACCTATAAAGAATATGAATTGGATTAAGACTTTAATCAACCTCACTTGGCCTTGCAGTTTTAATTTGCACTATGTTCACACACTATAGGAAGGGACATATTTTATAGTGCACCTTTTGATTAACTAATGCCTTGTTATACCCATATGAACCTAATTCATGGGATCTCCAATCATATAGGTTGGATTACCATCATTGTTAATTATCTTAAATTGATAAAAGTCCCATTTCCCTCGATGTTTCAGAATCATCTTTCTTTGCAAAGGTTTAGTCAGAGGATCGGCCAAATTTATTTATGACTTCACATAATCTATGGAAATTATTCCATCTCTTAGCATATATTTTATCACGTTATGTCTCAGATGTATATGTCTATTTTTGCCATTGAACGGTTTATTTCTTGCTACAGCTATCGCTGCTTGGCAATCATAATGTATAAATACTAAAGGTGTTAGTTTTATTCCAATTGAAATACTTGCTAAGAAGTTTCTCAACCACTCAGCCTCATTTATAGCCAACTTTAAGGCAACAAATTCAGATTTCATAGTTGATCTAGCAATTATGGTCTGTTTGGATGATTTCCATATTATAGCTCCCCACCAAGGATAAACACATAATCGCTAGTGGATTTTGTCTCATCTAAATCAGAGATCCAGTTAACATCACTGTATCCTTCTAGTTCATCGGGAAATCCACTATATTTATTACCATAGATCATGGTAACTCTCAAATATTACAAAAGTCTTATCAATGCATTTTAATGGTCATTGTTAGGATTATGAGTATATCTACACAAACTACACACAACATAAGCTATATAAGATCTAGTAAAATTCGTCAAATGCATTAGACTATCAATTATTTGAGCATATTTATTTTGTGAAATAGTTTCTCCATAATTATTTTTCAAGTGACTATTAGCATCAACAGGAGTCTTCACAGGTACCACATCAAAGTTCTCAACCTTTTGATGAATTTTTTATATCCTTGAGTTAAAATCAAAGAATCATTGTCTCTAATTATTTTCATACCCAAAATAACACTTACTTCACCCATGTATTTCATGTCAAAATTAGAAGATTTTTTTTTGGTCTCATGTATAACATCAAGACTAGAACAAAAAATAAGCATGTTATGCACATAAAAGTATTTAATAACACAATGAACATTACCAAGTTTTGTTTAAACACATTTATCTACTTCAACATATGTAAAATTATTACTTAACAAAACTTGATCAATTTCTCATTTCATTGCTTAGGAGCTTGTTATAAACCATATAAGGACTTAATCAATTTACAAACTTTGTTTTCTTGACCTGCCACTACACAACCTTCAAGTTGCTCCATATGAATTTCCTCCTCTAAATCACAATTTAAAAATGCAGTTTGAATATTCATTTGGTGAATAAAAAAATTATGAATGCATGCCAAAGCAAACAAAACACAAATAGAGGGAATTCTAGTCACTGAAGAATAAGTATCAAAATAATTAATATTTTGTTTTTGAGTAAACCCTTTAGAAACAAGTCTAGATTTATTATCAATAGAACCATCAGAATAATATTTTCTTCTGAAAATCCATTTACAACCAATGGGTTTAGATCCCCGGGGTAAATAAACTAAGTCTCAAGTACTATTTTGTAAAATAGAATTTATTTCAGATTTTATAGCTTCTTTCCAATGAGGTGCATGAGAAGAAGAAATAGATTCAGAAAAAGTTAAAGGATCATTATAAATAATATAAGTATAAAGATCACTACCAAAAGATTTTTCTATCCTGACCTGTTACTTCTCCTCAATTCCCCATTCTTAGAAATATTTTGAAAAATAGGACAAAATACATTCGAAGGTCTTATTGCTAATGTTAATTTTTCAATTATTGATAAGTGTGAAATTTGTGATGAAGTATGCAATTTTAAAAATCTCATGCTTATGTTTTTAGAGAAACTGATTTATTGGAGTTAGTGCACACCGATTTGGGTGTCGCTGCCTGAGCTGAAGTTTGAGCCTCGTCCCTGACATGTGAGCCAATCAGAGTACCGGGAGAAGCTGAGGGCTCTGACATGCCCTCTAGGAACCCAAGCATGAACCAATGTATCCTGTAAGACCGACATAGCCACAAAACCTGTAGGGGGCTGGGCTGGCCCCATACCTTTTGGCTCATAATGCACATCCTCAATCTCAATATCTGGCTCTGGCGATAGTAACCTAGTCTAGGCCCGAGCTAATGCCGCAGCCCATCCCCTACCTTGACCTCTGGTAGAACTCTACCCCATCCCCTAGCTGGGGATCTAACTATAAGCGCAGGGGCCTCGTCCTCACTTGTCACTGATCTCATCCGAACCATTTGAGAAAGAGTGAAATAACAAGTATTTAGAAGATGATAAAGTCAAGGACGTATTATAAGGAATCAAACAAGATGAAATCTTTCCTAGGAATGCCCTATAGCCTCTCGAAGATAGGATACATACATCATTGTACCAATCCATGAGACTCTACTAGACACTTTGCTATTGTAATGGTAAGACCGATGAACCTAAAGCTCTGATACCACTCTGTCACGATCCAAAATTAGGCTGTGATGGCTGTAACACCTCGAAATTCAAACCAACTTTTAAATTTAGAAACTCTAAATTTTTTGAAGTTCCCGAGGATCACGAGCCCAATCCATGATCCGTGGACTAAACCATGAGTCATGGAAAGGACTCGTGAAACCAGTCCAGCAAACCATCCTCAGGTCTGAGAACCACGACTGGGTTTCACGGTTCATGGATTGTTCCATAGGTCATGGAACCAGTTTGTGGAACTCAGACTGAGGGCAGTCATTTCCCTCAGAAACCATGAGAGGTTTCGATGATCCGTGGATCAAACCACAAGTCATAGACCCTGCTCGCGGAACTCAGACCTGCAACTTGCATTTTGGCTCAGGAACCACAACCTCAATCCACGAGCCATGGTTTAATCTACGGCCCATGGAACTTGAAGCAGAGGTTTTCAATCAGTTTTTCCCACCTTTTAACCAAGGGTATTTTTGTAATTTCTCACTATTTTAACTCCTAAGTTAGGTTGCTTTGGGAAATTCTAGAAGGTTTTTATCCCCAATTACCTAAGCCTTCTTCCAAACTCTCATTCAAACTATAAAAGAGGAAAGAACTCCATTCTCCCAAGCTCCAAGCTAAGGATTCCATCTTCAAGTCTCCATCCTTCTCATCCTAGATTAAGAAAGCTTCAATTCAGGTATGTGGGTATTCAATAAGGGAATTCTTTCACCCTTATACCCAAAACCCCAGTCCTTTAAATTGATTTTATGAATTTTTAAGCTAGGATTCTTACCCAATTCTCATGGGCTTTTATGAATTAACTTTTCTCATGATTGTTCTATGAAATCTACTTCTAAATTGCATGATTTTGAATGAGTTTTTACAAGTGAATTCCTACTAATGAATTGAAGGATAAACTTAGCCAATTTTGCATGCATGGATTGATTTAAATAAATTGGCATATTTTTATAGCATAACCTCCTGAATTTCAAGCAATATCATGCCTAGTTCCTATTTTTATAAATGTGCATGTGATTATGAAATTGAACTAGGGCTATGCAAACTTTTATGATATGAAGCATTATAAAAGACAAGACATCCCGATGTACCATCAATACTCATGAATGATTTCCAAAAATAAGGTTTGTGAGTATTATGAAGATCCAGGTTGTACACATGAATATGAACAAGTTATGACATCTAGATATGTCATATGAATGTGAGCCTTATGATATATTTTGGGAGTAGTATTTAGCAGCAAGCAATGAGGGTTCTAGATAATCCAAGTCCAAAATTATGTTACCACTATAGGTTTCCCTCTGTGGCTTATGACAGGATGCTTATGAACATGGTTCTAACCTTGACCGGTTAGGACAACCTTTTTTAGTATGGGTGCATGACCCTGGACTCCATGTAGCTCATCATGGTTTAATGTTGGTTAAGAGAAACTCCCGTATGAATGTTTTCAAGCTATCAAGTTATATGCTATTCTACTTTGATGTTTGACTTCTATTTCATGTCTTATACTTAAAGTACGATATTTACTTGTGATTTCTCTTATTAAGCATGAACTTAGTTTTAAGCATGTTTTCAAGCACGTTTTTATCATGTTATTGCATAGGCACATATATTCAATACATTCCATAGTACTGATGCATATTCTTGTGCTACCTCCTTTATGATGCAGATTCGGGCTCCCATCCTCAGGCTCGTGGCTAGATATCGTAGGTTATCCAGTCACTGTTGGTGTTGTCGCGCCTCATTTTTCTCACAAAAAGATAGGCCATCGACGTAACAACTCTTTTTAGGATAAAAGAGTGGGTGAAGAGTCGCCACCTAATGAATTTAAGGCGCGTTAGGACACCATACTAACTAATTATAATTAAATTAAAGTTTAAGTCTACGCAACCAAAGAATCGCGTATGGGTTCAAGTTACCTCAAAAGGAAGGTGTTAAGCACCTTTCGAGGTCCACAAATGTGGGTCCCTGCCAGATTCGTTATTTATGTGGGGAAACATGTGATAAGCAAAGGTTGAACTAATAAATTTCAAGAAAACCTTATTTTAAAGAAATAGGTAAATTAAGAAAATTATTAATAAAATCTAGGTGAGAAAGGATTAGTATGCTAAATTCAATTAAAATAAATAAATAAATAAATAAATTCAGATAAGCGAGAAGACAGAATTGACACAACAAATATAAAGAAAATAACCTAATTACTAAGTCATTTAATTAATACTACCCCAAACACATAAGAGCATAAGAAATAAACTTAAGTTAATTTTAACCTATTCGGATCAGCGCCCGACTTATTTACCGAAGAAAATTTCAAAGTCATTGTCATTTCTGCTTGGGTCAATTTCCATCATATCCGTCTATCTACCCACCTAAGTTGGTTATTAAGATTATTTTACCTAAGTGCGTACTAAAGAAATGAGAAAATTCTAACGAACCCTATGCCTACCCGTCCCACTTAATGTCCAAGAGGCATTGGACTACTATTTTGGATATGAGTCTAGACAATAAGATTCCAAGGCTACTTAATTAGACTCAGGATTAACGTCAATCAAAAATACATGGACTGGAAAACATGTAGCACATAAATGATCTCACATAGGCCTCACAATTTGTACAATTAACACTTTATGTAGCATGATATCTAGGGATGGAGAACATGCAGAACCACTTATTAATTAGCCCTATGAACAAAGTTTCTTATTATTTAACATGCTGTAAATAAATCTAATCCTACAAACAGGATGATTGATTATTTTAACTTGCTAAAATTGTTTAAACCTATAGGCATGTTTTCTAGCTGTTTTCAAACAACTAAGGCAAATAGCACGTAGTTTTCCCCTCTCCCATAGCAGTCCCTTAAGTTATTTCATTTATCGGCAGAGTTTATAAAAAATATTACAGACCCAATGATTGAATATAAATATAAAAGAACAGAATTAATTAAATCTAATGGTCTTTTAAAGACTCCCCAAATCCCAGGTAACTCTTCACCGCATAACCCATCTTCTAACAAAACCTGTCAAATATGCGAAACAAATATACGCAATCCAGAGGGACTTATAGCAACCTTGATACTTATCCATGACATTGCAAAGTTTCATGAGAACCTCAAGAGTTCTAGGCATTGTCTATGTCAAGGGGTATAGGATGCATAAAGGCCCTCTTTTCATACAACATATACCAGAACAGTACCAAGAAAGAATCATGGCAGTAATATATATAACTAATACATGAACTATAAGTAGTGGCAGTTTGGATCACATAATTGTAGGCAACAATTTATTAGCTTTAAACTCCTATAGTCATGCTTTCTATCACATACATAATTTATACACACGGATTAGGATACATTCCAGTTTGCAGTAAATAATAAAAGAGATTCGAGACCCAACACTTAGCAATCAACAGTTTGTCCAAAAAGAAGAGAGCTTTTTTTTTAACAATATGAGAGTAGTAGTGAATGTGTAAAGTCTTAGTGATAATGAGAAGAGGGGACTGTTTTATAGTGAAAGAGTAAGACTTGCATTTAGGAAGGAAATAATTCACAGATAAATCAAGGAAAGGAATAATTCACAGAATAAATCAAGAAATTTTTTACCTTTGTTAATTAAGAGAATCAATTAACAGAAGATTTCTGCTTTACCATAGATAAGCTGTCTAGAAATAAAGAAAGAATAAGAAATAATTTACATGGTAAATTTTGGGCAATTAGAATAAAACTTACCATAATCAATTAAGTACTAAAGCCAGCTAATTTAAAAGAATCAAAGAAAGGAGGACAAACTGATTTCGGGTGTCCAGCTTTTCATAATTATCCATGTTGAAATTATTCACTTTGTCTAAGAAAAGGAATCAATCCCGTATAATTGAGGTGTAGATTTACTAATTACAGTTAATCAAGAATAAAGAGAAGCCAAATAGACATGCATAATCAACTAGCATATTTGAACAATTTTGACTTTTCCGAATCATATAATTTGTCGATACCCAAATCCTTTCCCAAAACCAGGTGATTGAGCCAATCCAGCCAACACATACCAAAATTATCCAAGTACTAATTCGAAATAGGGAAGATAAATCAATCAAAAGGATGATGACATGCTGAAAATAATCAGAATAGATCAAAATTTATTAAAAACAAATTGCACCCAAGACTATCCAGATTCAATTTCTAGTAAAGAAGTAGGCAGCCAAATTGAAGTCATCAAATTTGCAAGAATAAACAAGTATCGAGGCAATCTCGCTCATACGAGGAAAGGAAACATAAATCATGCTTAGACTGATCAATTGTGACTTAGAGTAACCAAATAAATGAGCAAAGGGAATCCCAAATTCCATAATCAATCAAGATAACAAGATTCATAATTTTTCCCAGACATGAATATAAGCTGCCTTTCTTAATTAACAACCAGTCATACCACAATATGGAGCAAGATGAGAATACGAAATGGTAATAAAAACATGCTTAGACATCCCTTTCACAACAAAGTAAGCTCATAATTAAAATTTCAGAATTGTAAGAATCATGAGTTTCCACATATCGTAATAGACAACCAAACACAAATGAACTTAATCGACCATGCATAAACATTCATAAAAAGGATTTTGAATCTCAAAACCTGTAACCGTGAAAGAATATATGCTCGAGCACAAAAAAATATGAAATCCAAGTTATATCTCAATTGGATTTGCCAGATCCGTTGTATGGCTCGTCGGAGTCCTCCGCCGTTCATTGGAGAAAATCAAAAACCTTTGGGTTTTGGGGATGAGGGTTTCACTAGCAGTTTGTCGGAACCAAGGTAGAGAAATGAGGAGATGAGGGGAAAGAGGAGCGAGAGGGGGTGATGGCAGTGGCGGGTTTTTGTGGTGGAGTTGGTGGAGATAGTGGAGAAGTGGTGGACAGGGCGGTGGCTTTTTGCTGGAGATGGGTGGAGAACGGAGAAATGAGAGAGAGGTTTGAGGGGTTATGGTGGCTGCTTCACCAGAGATGGTGGAGCGATGGTGCTTCGCCATTTCGGTGGTGATGGCAGAGAGGGGGAAGATGATGGGGATGAGGGTGGTGGTTGCTGGTTTCGCCGATGATGGAGCAGCGGTGGAGGGAGAGAGAAGAGAGAGAGGCGGCTGGTGAGGGAGTGGGAAAATCTTAGGGTTTGGGAGGATTTTGTTAAAAAGGAAAGAAGAGGAGTGGACGGACTAATCTTGACCGTTGATCATATTTTATCAACGGTTGAGATTAAATCTGACGTGGGTCGGGTCATGGAGCGGGTCAGGCGAGTCAAACAAATTTGGATAATTGGATTTGAAATTTGGACTTTAGAATTAGGCCAACTAGACTCAATTTGGGGATAAAATTGACATCAAAAGATAGAAAGTGACTAAAATTTAAATAGATTGAGATGGAAATTGAATTTGGACTGCTATTTAGTAAATAAAATACTACAAATATAAAATTTAGTAGATAATTATCAAACAAAGAATATTATTTAAAAATTATAAATAAATTATGTATATATATTGTACGTTAAATTAATTACATGTAATATTATACGAAATTTATGATAAAATAGTAATAATAAGAAATAAAATTATATATTTATAAATTGCATACAAATCTAAATGTGTCAAGATGATGATAAAACACGTGATTTATTTAGTAAATAAAAGCAATACGCAAGAAAAATTAAGCTTTAAAAATAAGAATAACTATTAAAATAACAGTCCGAGAGAGGTATAGGAAGGTCAAAATTGGGTGTCAACAGCTGCCCCTTCCTTGCTCGGGAATGAAGGATGAATTGGCGGGCAAGGAATATTGACTAGTAGCCAATTTTGTCCGATCGGAAGCATAGCTCTTCGATATCGAAGAAACAAGAGGGGATTTCTGAAAATATCGCGGCCGAGACTTGATTTTCCAGTTGCCTTAATATCTCGAGTCTTATGACAATCAGGCCGTGTGTAGTTCTAGATTTAGGAACGAACGAGGTCCCTAAAGAAGATTGACAAATATAAATTTTGCATGAGGATAACACGAGTTGACAAGATTAGAGTTGTGTGAGGGGATGGAATGCAAATATTATGCGGCGATATATAGATTGGACAAAGACGATAATCTTATTCGTTTCTTGCCTTGGTCACCTGCAGCTTCTAACATTACTAGATGAAATAATCAACTCATAAATATAGAGAAGTATTAACTGGTGCAATGAAAAGTAATTGTAATAAATAACAGTAATAACGAGATGAGATGAGAAAGCATATCTTTAACGTTGTGCCTGTAACCCAGTATTTTTGAGAGACCTCAAAAATTCTGCCCCAGTTTCAATCTTTAATGTAAATGTGATCACTTTAGTGATATATACGTGCAAAACTTAAATATGTTACATAGATTTGTTAGTACTCAGAGATCGTCATAAAATGATTTAAGCCTCGATATGTCCTTTTAGGGCAGACGAGCCCGGATGTCCTTTTATAGGGCGGATGAGCCCGAATGTCCTTTTTAGATCGGACGGGCCCAAATATCCTTCTTAGGGTGGACGAACCCAATTATCCATTTTTAGGGCGGATGAGCCCAACTATCCATTTCTAGGGCGAATAGGCCTCAATTATCCATTTTTAGGGCGGACGAGCCTAATTATCCATTTTTAGGGTGGACGTGCCCAAATTATTCATTTTTAGAGCGGACGAGATCAAATATCTGTTTATAGGGTAGACGACCCCCAATTATCTGTACTTAGAGCAGACGGGCTTAAATGTCTGTTTTTAGGGCAGGCGAGCCCAAATGTCTGTTCTTAGGGCAGACGGGCCCAAATGTCTGTTCTTAGGGCGGGAGGGCCCAAATGTTTGTTTTTAGGACAGACGGGCCCAAATGTCTGTTCTTAGGGCAGACGGGCCCAAATGTCTTTTCTTAGGGCGGATGTGCCCAAATGTCTATTTTTAGGGCAGACGGGCCCAAATGTCTGTTTTTAGGGTAGATGGGCCCAAATGTCTATTATTAAGGCAGACGGGCCCAAATGTGTGTTCTTAGGGCAGACTGTAATGACCCTTCCGATCATTTATACATTTTTACCTTTCTTGTACCATTAGAGCTTACTTGTAGCGGCCCAAGTCATTTATGGCTTGTCCGGACCAGTAGTTCGGTGCCCGGGCTGTTTGTTTGGTCTTTATGGCCGTTCCTCATTTTCGAGCTTCAACTTTGGAAGTCGTTGACTTCCGACAACATTCTTGGTAATATCAAAGAATTAAACCAAGGTTCTAGGTCAAAGGAATCCCTTACTCGAAAGTTTGAGTTAAAGAAATGCCTCGTGTAACACCTCGCCCGTTTGGAAGGTTTAAAATAACCCGTGCCTTTGGGGTAAGACTAATAGTGTCTAATATACTAATAAGGATGTGTTATGAGGTATTATAATCGCAAAATGGTCGTATGATAAGTTTTGAAGTCAAGCAAGTTGCGAAACAAAAGTCGGAAAAAGTTATTGTAAATTCCTTTAAGGAATTCTCTTCAAATTTGGGTTAGATGTCTTGGGGTCTTTCTCCCTATCTATAAAGAGTTAGTGGGCCCCCAATATACCAAATCAAAGGTCTACAAGTCTAATTTTCAACGCACTAAACCGTTCATCCATATGACTTCAGAATAGAGAGATATTCACATTTTCGTAAGACTGCACAAGCAGGCACGTCAAGGTGGGGCCCACATCCTAAGTCGGTTTGCCTTTATAAATCAGCTTCTCCTTCGTTTTAAACCCATAAAAATAGACCAAAACCTTACAATATCATATATAAACCTTATAAATAATCCATGGACCTTGATCCTTTCAATTCGGAAGTTTAACGGAAGTTGCTCTACATCGCAAGCTCATCATCGTGGTATAGTTTTCTCGTCGTTTTGGCTCCATTTGTTGCTACTGCAAAGAGGCAGTTCATGGAACTGATATTTTTATGGCATTATCATTTGATTATCGGAAGGCAAGGTTTCTAAATCCTCGACTCATTCTTAATTTGAGCTTTAGAATCAATTCCGAGGAGAACTTATTGTTATTGGCATGTTTGTCGTGTTTTCTTGTCGTATATTGTTACATCTCATGGTGGGTCCTTATAACAGCACGTTTAGCTTGGTATTTCAAAGCTTTTTTTCGAGGTAACCTTCCTCCTATGACCCTCCTTCGTTATTATATGTTCTAGTATTGTTTTATGGATTTCTGAGCCACGAAGTGGTATTTTGGATCTGTGGCTCTGGGCAGCCCCTTTGTCATATTAAATTGGGTTGTTATTGTTGTATGTTGATGGTGTTAAGGTGTTGGAGGTACTGGGGATTGGTGTGATTCTTATTGGAGTCACGTACGATAGTTATTGGATTGAATGACATGAAGTATGCCTTTAAATAGTGCTTCGGGAGCTCGTCGCTCCTTTGATATGTGAGTTGCATATTGTTGTTGGATTTAGCTGCCATTTGTGATTGTTATTTGCCTCATTTTATGCTTTGGAGTTGGCTGGTCGCGAGTGTGACATTAACACCTTATCAAATGGCTATGGCTCGTCCTTGCAGCCTCGTCGATTCTAGCAATTGTTCCATTACCTTGGTTGGTCAGCCTTCATAGAGACGCCTTTGGGGCTTCAGTTAAAAGTATTCTTTTGTGATTTGGAGCTTCGAGGAGCAGTTCGAGTCTGGACGACGCCGTTCCCGCAGCTAGTCATCGGATGACAAGTAGGTTATGGCTTTCCTACCTAGACTCTGCGATATAGGCTATAACTGCATTAATTAACATCCTTGGGTGGGTTATTATAGGTTGGTACCCCAGACCTTGTCCACCTTGTTCGTCCGTTATTTCATGCGTTGTTTGTAGTATTCGCGTAGTATTGTATATTACCCTTGTGGTCATGTGTGGCCTTGTATTGACTCTGGAATATAGATGGTGGGTTATTGGGGAATGTCCAAGACTCCCGGACATAGAGATTATCCTTTTAGGCTGGTTATGTCTGCTGAGTAGCTGTTGGGCCTGTACAGGGCTGATAGAAGTTGTTGTGAGCCATTTGGCTACTTTTATATTTGTGTGCGAGCATATCATCCATGAAAAAGGCTTTTCCCTGCATGTTTTACTATAGTTTTGGCTGCGAGCCACTACCGACAGTTTTCCTAAATTTGCATAGCCCTGGGGGCCCCATTTTTGGTACTGTTGATGATCGAAAAAGGGGATTTTTGGATGTTTTTGCACTGATTTTATTACTGGTATTAGTCTCTGCGGGTCAGAGCACCAGACTTGATTTTATTACTGATACTAGTCTCTACGGGGTAGAGCACCATACTTGATTTTATTACTGATACTAGTCTCTGCGGGGCGGAGCACTAGACTTGATTTACTACAGTTTTAGACCCGGTTACGCCCGGGCACTCATGGAGGGGTTTTTGAGGTATTTTCTACTACTTTAGTCCTGGACAGGGTCTGGGCATGCATATTCGAGACTGGGTCTCTATCTTGATCCCGGACTTGCTTCCGGATGACATGTCTTGATACTGAGTTTTAGTATGGGGTCGGGGACCTCCATGGACCTTACCGCTCTGGGCCTGGGGCTTTGGGCTACGTGCGCCGGAGGGAAGGGTATACGGTGGAGTAGAGGTATACAGGCTGAGTCCTTTCATGGAACCTGCCCGCTAGGCCTGATTGACACCGGAAGAGGTACATACAGAGGTTCTATTTCACACATCATATCATATCATATCATGCATTGGATTCCACCCCTGTTTGCTGTATGTTCAGTGTATGCTCCAGTAGTATGGGATGCCGGAGGGTTTTCTTTCACTTGATTGTGTTCCTCGGTTGTATGGGCGGCCGTTGGGACTGTAGGTAGACTATATTTACTCCTGTATTTATTTAGAGCTTTGTCTTGGCACTCGGTTAGTGAAGGATTAGTGATGGTTAACCTGTTGAGGTTTTGGTTGTGGGATATCTGATTATTGTGAGGGCTAGGGAGTCCTATCTTATTGAGGCACTTTTGTGTGGCCTTCTGAGCAGAGTGTGAGACTCTGGTTCTATTCTTGTGGGAAGCTGAGTGGTATCTCTCGGTTATTATGGTTTAGTTATTTCATCCTAGGTTGGTACTTGTGAGGTGATTCCCTGGTTAGGCTATCATGTGATTAGATCGGTGTTATGATTTCCTTTTACTTGTTGATTCCATTTTGAGTATGTTAGACTGCTCTCCGTCTTTTCTGTTTACTTGAGGTTACCGGTATACCGCCATTTTCTCAACGCTCTCTACTTACTTATATTATTGTGCAAGGACTCCAGGTGTGTTCTCCTTTCCTTCACCTGTGATTCTATGTAATTGTATCTATGTGCTAGCATGTGTTACTTGAAGCTCTTGGTTATGGATGATCTGTGCTAGCTCCTTGTGCCTTGCTTATTGCTTCAGTGACTGCTTTCTTGCTATCTGTTACTTACTGCTTTTATATCTTATATGCGCTCAGTCGACCGATGATACCTACTGAGTACCCGTGGTTTTGGTGCTCATACTATACTTCTGCACTTTTTGGTGCAGATATTAGCTGAGCTTTCGCTGTTGAATACATTGGAGACTCGTGCAGCTTTTGGATCTTCGAGACTAGGGTGAGCGCCTGATGGTCGGGGCTTGTCTACATCTCATCTTTTGTACTATTACTCTTTGTATATTCGGAGATAGTTGTACTTATCATTTTGTTACTTCTAGCACTTGTATACTATTAGAAGCTTCTGTACTGTCGATACCAAGTCTTGGGGTTGGTGTAGTTTCATGATGTATATATTCGGGTAAATTGCTTTTGAGTTGTCTTATCTTTACATTCTGCTTCTTCTTATCTCATCTTGTTGAGCGTATTGGTTAGTTAGTAGCCCATTACTAGCTGTTCTGGGCTACGGGAATTGGTTCGCCTATTGGGGGTTGTAGGTGCCATCATGACTTGAGAAATCGGGTCGTGACACAGACGGGCCCAAACGTAGCTCAATTTATATATAAAATTCGGGCACAAATATAACTTTGGGCTCAAAAGTAATCTCGGGTTCAAAAAATATTATTTCAGGATCAAAGCATAAATTTGGGCTCAATATACATTCGGGCTCAAAATATAAAAGCGGGCTCAAAAATATTATTTCAGGATCAAAGTATAAATTCGGGCTCAATATATGATTAGAGATGATGAGATAGAGTAGCTTAGCTCCTTTTCATGTTGTAGATGCAATAGGTGTTTCTGTTGATAATGATTGTCCGGCCATTGCGAAGTAGTTTCTGCATTTGTATATGCTATTTCTGCATTCAAAGAAAATTGTTAGTTTTAAAAGAAAGGTTGATTCATACCTTTGCTTATTTTTAGCTCCTTGTCGTTGTTTTGTACGCCATTGTGATAATTTTTTTGAGGATCCCTCAAAAATTTCTGTCCCAGTTCAAAATGTAAAATATATTTTTCCCTTTCTTGTGAATCTACTATTGTCGATTTGTGAAATTTTTGAGGTTTTCTCAAAAATTCTGCCCTTGTTTTAACTTATGAAGCTTTATGTTCCTGCTTCACTAAAATAAAATTGTCAGTTCAAAAGAAAGTGATTGTCTTACATTTGAACATTGAGGTTCACTTTGAATTTGTCTTCGTCATTATTGAAGTCATGAAATGGGCCAAAATAGATTAGATTTATCGAATAGAGAGTCTTGTCAAAAACTATCTTGAACTGAATATTGAGGAAAAAGAAAATTTTATTATATTGAGACCAAACTCAATAATGAGCTGCCTACGTATCCAAATGGAAGTCAGGTCAAACGTAGTTCATGAGTACAAAATAGAGGGAAAAGTAAGAAATTTATTAGTTGGGGTGGACGAATAGAGAGAGATGACACTTTGCTTATGGTGGTCTTATCCTTCTCAATTCCTTTGATGTACTTTACGCTTTCTTGTCAAATGTCTTGGGATGATTTCTATCGGATCACCTTGAATTATGACCGTACCTGTAGTAGTGTCATAGATGCTACTCAGTGGCCCTTGCTGCACTATAACCTTCCCTTTCTCAATTAAATCTTGAATCTTATACCTCAATGCTGGACATTCCTCGATATCATGACCTTGAATATTGGAATGGTACGCACACATTTTAAATGAATCAAAATTTGAAGGTGGATATTTAGAAACCCATCCTTTCTTAGGTTTCAAGATTTCTTGAGCGCACAATCTTTAAAATATACTCGTCAGAGGTTCGATTAGTAGGGTAAGAGTATGAGATTTCATCTCCTTTGGTTGACGAGCATTGGATGGTATTGGATAAGTTTGTCGTTGGGCATCATGTTGATGAGAATATGCGTGTTGAAAATTTGGTGGGTTATGAAGCTGGGGGTGCACTTTATAGGAGTCAAACACGGCATATGCTTGCTGGCCATCCTGATGGTCTGTTGTTTGAGGTGAGGTGGTTGAGACTTTTTCTTCCTTCTCATCCCAAGGATTTTCTATTGTTGCAGTAGTGTTAATAATTCTTCCTGTCCGAATTCCATATTACAATTCTTTTCCAACTCGAATTAGACTGGCAAAATTATCAAAGCTCATGAAGAATAAGGATTTATAAAATATACCGTCTAGCGATTGGATGAAGATTTGGATCAAATCCTTTTCAGACAGTGAATGGTGTATTTTGGAAGCTTCCAATCTCCACCGTATTATATACTCCTCAAAAGATTCATGGACCTTTTTATTTACTTCGAGCAAATCCGTTATCTTTGGACCAATCTTGATGTTGAACTTATATTACTCTACAAAATCTCGAGCCATATCTTCCCATGTAAACCATTTACTGAAGTCTTGCTTGGTGTACCATGTAAAAGCTATTCCTGACAAACTCTGAATAAATAGTCTCATTAACAGAGCTTCATCATGTCCGATTCTAATTAATCTACCACAAAAGTCTTTTAAATGCTTGACTGGGTCTCCTTGTCCATTAAAAATATTGAATTTTGGAATTATGTATCCTGACGGCAGTTCAACATTCAGACGCAAACACAAGTTCTCATACTTTAGGTTCAGAACGTTCTTTGAACGTAACTTTTTATCTACAATCTTCACCAAGTCACAAGCTCTTTTGTGCAGCGTAGCTAATTTTTCATCATGTGTCACCACATTTTGCAAAGTGTCAAAATTAGTGTGTGCTAAAGATATATTCGTTGTGGTATCGAATGAGGAGTTTTAATCAGGAAGGTACTTTGTGTTGGGTGAGAAGTAAAATTTATGTTAAGAGGAGGATCAGAACGGTTGGACATATTTGCAGATTCTCAGCCAATTCAATGTTCAAATGCTAGACAACCTTTAAGCAAGATAAATCAAAATAAAATTAACATATAGCACAAATAAGCTTAAGACAACAATAATAGTAATAAAAGTGATGATAAAAAATAATAATAAAATACCAAACAAAAGATACTTGCAAAAGGCTCTAAGTTGGATAAACGAATGAAGACTAGGATTTAATAAGCGATTTAGGCACAAAAGTTTGAGCTTCTAACGCACGAAACATACAATAATGATAGAATTTATGATTTCAAGCGATCGGCACGATACTCGACAAATGCAAAATTTGAATGATAAGAAAATTATGAAAGATGAACAAGGTCGACTTATGTTGAACACTAGAGCTTTGTCCTTCACATAACTTTGCCAATCAATCCAATTTTAAAAATCAACTATATATCATAACATAAGGGGAAAATAAATTTTTTATTATGATGAGACCGAACTCATTTAAATGAGCGCCTTTGTATCCCTCTTATAGGGGAATTAGGTCAGTCATAGTTCATATTACAAAGGGAATTAAATAAACACTAGATAGATGAAAACATGTGAAAATGATAGTCTTGCAAATTATGAAATGATATCTTTATTAATCACGCCTTTTCTTCAAGTGCCTTGTTGCCAATTTCACCGAGTCTCCATTCAAAGTGATAACCTCAGTTGAAATGCTGTATTCCCCCTTTGATTTTCTTTTCTTTACCTCGATCCCTTGATTTAGTTGTCTGGCCATAGGGATAAGTTGTGAACTGCGGATAAAACACTGGAATGTAGTTTGATGTTGAAGCAATGGATGGAGGTGGATACCAACAGTTTGAAAATGAGGCTTTGTGGTGGATTGAGGATAATATGCTTGATTGGAATTTGGCGTTGGAATAATTTCTAGAGATGAATACCATATCAATTGAGGGCGAGACTTTTTCACTATCTTTTCATTCTTTATCTAATTTTGTACTTCTCCCTTCAATTGGCGGCATTCATCTGTGTTATGGCCTGACATACCAGAATGAAAGGCACAATGCTTATTCGGGTCAAAGAAAGGACTTGAAGGGCAATACGAACCAACAAACTTAGGTTGCAGGATTTCATTTGACCTCAACATCTCAAAAGTGAGCAAAGATGACTCATCTAAGCAAGGCATGCCTTGAAAGTCTTTTATTTCAGGTTTTGGAGGTCTGGCTTTCTTGTCGATGACTTTATTTCCTTTATCTTTGGATTGTGTCTCAATCAGACCGACTCTATCATGCATTACAATCTCTTCTGCAAATTTTTTCTTTAGCTTCTTATCAAACTGCTCGACAAAGTCTACCACTAAATTAACCCAACATATCCATTTGCTCACATTCTTTTTTGCGTACGTAATCAAAGTTGAACCTGTCAATGACCTAACAAAAAGCTTCACCTTAAGATCGCTACCATTCCCAATAGTGGCAAGCTCCGTAAGATATGCATTCAAGCGAGAGTGAAGGTTTCCATACCCATCGTACAACGGAAGATTCAAGTTTCTTTTTCTATTCTTGCCTTCTTTCCCTGACTCGACTGACTTACTCATCACTGGTTGTTGTGTGGACTCCACTTGACAATCAGGAACCTTTCCTTCTCTTCTTTTTTCCATACCCATTTCCATCAACCCATCGAGTGCCTTTTGTAGTACAAGCGAATGCAGACTTGGAGAGCCTTGCACATCACGTACACGTGTGGGTGAAGTTTTCAGTATAGGAGGCTCTACAGTGTAGATGGGAGCAACAAGGTGACTTTATGACATTGGCTTTGGAAGACCTGGAGGCATATCTGTTGAGTCTCGAAGGTCAGCCATCAACTCTCTAATTCTATCAATTCTCTCTTCCATTCTTTTCATACTCGCCTCAAAGACAGCAACATTGCTTCAGCGTGACCCCAAGGTTTTGTCTTTGGCTTCACTATTAACAAGATTGAGGAACATCGCTTGATTAGCCATTTGATATGCTCTAATGTTCAACTTTAGTCAACCTTAGGAGAAGAAGACTTGTGATTAGTAAAGGAGGAACGCACAAAAGAAAAGTATCTTAAAATTAAAGAATTATAGAATAGAACATCCTACTTATCTGAGTAATAGATTATGCGTATTTAAAAATGAATGGAAGTTATTAGGACTCTATATGACTTAAAAGTTATGAAAGCTGGAAGATAATACGAACATCGAACGTTGATGATTGAGGGTCAAAATTACGATGGAGTAGATCAAACGAATGAAATTTTTGGTAGAGGAAATAATATGTCAACGTAGAAAGTGTTAAGAATATTCTAAAAGTAATGAATTATCCTAAAAGGTTAGAAGGGATCCTAGGATATCCTACGAAGGAATGGATTGGTTCAAGAGATGATTTGTACGCTAAAAGAAGATCTTTAGAGGACAAGATCAAGTCACGATGTTAGAATGAAGGAAAATTTTACTAGGCCCTAAGATTGTATGATTTGGGCCTAAAGAAAAAATGATATGATACTGAAAAATTATTCGCATAAATAATTTTGACGTCATCTAAAATTTGAAATTCTAAGAGTAAGGGATAGCTAAGACAGGAACCAAATAACTAAATAGGTAATATGATAACATAAATGTAAAAGAGTAACACATAACAGATAAATATATGCACCATTTTGGGTGGCATGAACGCCTATTTATAGCTAATGCATGCATGTCTTAAATATAAGGGGTAGACATGACACTATCTTAAGCTTTCTAAGAGTTGGATAAACACGGACTCAAGATTTTCTTATGCGAGGAGGCACGTGGTCACACGGTAGCAAAACTATCCGTTCACCCCACGTCTATGCCAACTCTCTAAAATAGGGTATTGAAAGAATTTTGGAGAAGTGCAAAGGCACAACTCACGTGTATAATGTGTGAAGTTCCCAAGTGGGGGAAGTATGAGCGGAATGACAGTTATATAAAGCAATAACAAGTAGCATATAGGAAAAGCAGTAACACATTGAATAGTTCAAAGAAAGCAGTAAAAAAGAAGTAAACAAACCAATAGAAAAATCAAAACATATAACAAGTACTGAGGAACCAAACATAAAAACACATGTTTAAAAGAAAATATGCTAAACATAAAATAAGTAAATAATTTAAGGAAACAAATAAAGGGGAAAAAAGGGAAGGGAACTTTAGCATAAAAACATAGGGAGAAAATTAATAATGCTAACACATTTTAAGGAAACATATAAGAAAGTGTACTGATTTCTGACAAAGAAAAAAAATATCATGAAAACACAAGAAAGAAGCACATTGATCATGACAAAATATACAAATTTAATTTTAAAATAATAAAAATATACTAAAATTATTTCTAAAAAGACAGATAAAGGAAAAAAAAGAGTCCAACATGAAAATAATCTTTCACAAAGATAAAAAGAGAGAAAATTACACAAGAAAAACACATGATTTTAGCCAAAAATACTACACATATGATTAGATATATTCTTTTAAAATGCACAAACAAATTAAAATATTTTACACAAAAAATAGACATATTATTTGAGAAAAACAAATAAAAGGACGCTTGGCACGAAAATAATCATTAATGAAAAATAAAAGGAAGATCATACACAAACAAATTAAGGAGCATACTAAAAATATATAATTTATTTGAAAAAATGAATAACAGAGAAAAAAGGAAAACAGTTAATTAAAAAAAGAAACAATCACAAAATCCCACGTAAACACAAATCCATAATGGTTAGAACCTAAGTATCCCCAACAGAGTCGCCATTCTGTCGCTCCCCATTTTTCTAGCGAAAAGACTGGCCATCGACGTGACAACTCTTTTTAGGTTAAAAGAGCAGGTGAAGAGTCGCCACCTAACAAATTTAAGGCGCGTTAGGACACCATACTAACTAATTACAATTAAATTAATTTTTAAGTCTACGCAACCAGAGAATCGGGTAAGGGTTCAAGTTACCTCAAAAGGAAGGTGTTAAGCACCTTTTGAGGTCCAAAAATATGAGTCCCTGCCGGATTCGTTATTTATGTGGGGAAACATGTGATAAGCAAAGGTCAAACTAATAAATTTCAAGAAAACCTTATTTTAAAGAAATAGGTAAATTAAGCTAATTATTAATAAAATCTAGGTGAGAAATGATTAGTATGCTAAATACAATTAAAATAAATAAATAAATAAAGAAATTCAGATAAGCGAGAAGACAGAATTGACAAAACAAATATAAAGAAAATAACCTAATTACTAAGTGATTTAACTAATACTACCCCAAACACATAAGAAATAAACTTAGGTTAATTTTAACCTATTCGGATCAGCACCCGACTTATTTACAGAAGACAATTTCAAAGTCATTGTCATTTCTTCTCGGGTCAATTTCTATCATATCCGTCTATCTACCCACCTAAGTTGGTTATTAAGATTATTTTACCTAAGTGCGTACTAAAGAAATGAGAAAAGTCTAACGCACCTTAGTATGCCAACCCGTCCCACTTAATGTCCAAGAGGCATTGGACTACTATTTTGGATATGGGTCTAGACAATAAAATTCCAAGGCTACTTAATTAGACTCGGGATTAACGTCAATCAAAACAAACATGGACTGGAAAACATGTAGCACATAAATGATCTCACATAACCCTCACAATTCGTACAATTAACACTTTATGTAGCATGATATCTAGGGATGGAGAACGTGCAGAACCACTTATTAATTAGCCATATGAACAAAGTTATTAATTATTTAACATGCTGTAAATAAATCTAATCCTACAAGCAGGATGATTGATTATTTTAACTTGCTGAAACTGTTTAAACATATAGGCATGTGTTCTAGGTGTTTTCAAACAACTAAGGCAAATAGCACGTAGCTCCCCCATAGCAGTCCCTTAAGTTATTTTATTTATCGGTAGAGTTTATACAAAATATTACAGACCCAATGAATGAATATAAATATAAAAGAACAGAATTAATTAAATCTAATGGTCTTTTAAAGACTCCCCGAATCCCAGGCAACTCTTCACCGCGTAACCCATCTTCTAACAAAACCTGTCAAATATGTGAAACAAATATACGAAATCCAGAGGGAATTATAACAACCTTGATACTTATCCCTGACATTGCAAAGTTTCATGAGAACCTCAAGGGTTCTAGGCATTGCCTATGTCAAGGGGTATAGGATGCATAAAGGACCTCTTTTCATACAACATATACCAGAACAGTACCAAGAAAGAATCATGGCAGTAATATATATAACTAATACATGATCTATAAGTAGTGGCAGTTTGGATCACATAATCAAGTAGGCAACAATTTATTAGCTTTAAACTCCTATAGTCATGCTTTCTATCACATACATAATTTATACACACGAATTAGGATACATTCCAGTTTGCAGTAAATAATAAAAGAGATTCGAGACCCAACACTTAGCAATCAACAGTTTGTCCAAAAAGAAGAGAGCTTTTTTTTAACAATATGAGAGTAGTAGTGAATGTGTAAAGTCTGAGTGATAATGAGAAGAGGGGACTGTTTTATAGTGAAAGAGTAAGACTTGCATTTAGGAAGGAAATAATACACAGAATAAATCAAGGAAAGGAATAATTCACAGAATAAATCAAGAAATTTTTTACCTTAGTTAATTAAGAGAATCAATTAACAGAAGATTTCTACTTTACCATAGATAAGCTGTCTAGAAATAAAGAAAGAATAAGAAATAATTTACATGGTAAATTTTGGGCAATTAGAATAAAACTTATCATAATCAATTAAGTACTAAAGCCATCTAATTTAAAAGAATCAAAGAAAGGAGGAAAAATTGATTTCGGGTGTCCAGCTTTCCATAATTATCCATGCTGAAATTATTTACTTTGTCTAAGAAAAAGAATCAATCCCGTGTAATTGAGGTGTAGATTTACTAAATACAGTTAAGCAAGAATAAAGAGGAGACAAATAGACATGCATAATCAACTAGCATATTTGAACAATTTTGACTTTGCCAAATCATATAATTTGTCGATACCCAAATCCTTTCCCAAAACTAGGTGATTGAGCCAATCCAGCCAACACATACCAAAATTATCCAAGTACTAATTCGAAATAGGGAAGATAAATTAATCAAAAAGATGATGACATGCTGAAAATAATCAGAATAGATCAAAATTTATTAAAAACAAATTGCACCCAAGACTATCCAGATTCAATTTCTAGTAAAGAAGTAGGCAGCCAAATTGAAGTCATCAAATTTGCAAGAATAAACAAGTATCGAGGCAATCTCGCTCATACGAGGAAAGGAAAACATAAATCATGTTAGACTAATCAATTGTGACTTAGAGTAACCAAATAAATGAGCAAAGAGAATCCCAAATTCCATAATCAATTAAGATAACGAGATGCATAATTTTTCCCAGACATGAATATAAGCTGCCTTTCTTAATTAACAACCAGTCATACCACAATATGGAGCAAGATGAGAATACAAAATGGTAATCAAAACATGCTTAGACATCCCTTTCACAACAAAGTAGGCTCATAATCGAAATTTCAGAATTGTAAGAATAATGAGTTTCCACATATCGTAATAGACAGCCAAACATAAATAAACTTAATCGACCATGCATAAACATTCATAGAAAGGATTTTGAATCTCAGAACCTGTAATCGTGAAAGACGATACGCTCGAGCACAAAAAAAATAAATTTCAAGTCAGATCTTAATTGGATTTGCCATATCCATTGTATGGCTCATCGGAGTCCTTCGCCGTTCATCGGAGAAAAGCAAAAACCTTTGGGTTTTGGGGGTGAGGGTTTTGCTGGTGGTTCGTCGGAACCAAGGTGGAGAATGGAGGAGATGAGGGGAAAGAGAAGAGAGAGGGTGTGATGGCAGTGGTGAGTTTTTATGGTGGAGTTGGTGGAGAAGTGGTGGACAGGGTGGCGGCTTTTTACTGGAGATGGGTGGAGAACGGAGTAAGGAGAGAGAGGGCTGAGGGGTTATGGTGGCTGCTTCACCGGAGATAGTGGAGCGGCGGTGCTTCGCCATTTCGTTGGTGATGGCAGAAAGGGGGAAGATGATGGGGATGAGGGTGGTGGTGGCTGGTTTCACCGATGATGGAGCAACGACGAAGGGAGAGAGAAGAGAGAGAGGCAGCTGGTGAGGGAGTGGGAAAATCTTAGGGTTTGGGAGGGTTTTGTTAAAAAGGAAAGAAGAGGAGTGGACTAATCTTGACCGTTGATCACATTTGATCAATGGTTGAAATTAAATCTGGCGTGGGTCAGGTCATGGAGTGGGTCAGGCGGGTCAAACAAATTTGGATAATTGGATTTGAAATTTGGACTTTAGAATTAGGCCAACTAGACTCAATTTGGGGCTAAAATTGACATCAAAAGGTAGAAAGTGGCTAAAATTTAAATAGATTGAGATGGAAATTGAATTTGGACTGCTATTTAGTAAATAAAATACTACATATATAAAATTTAGTAGATAATTATCAAACAAAGAATATTATTTAAAAATTATAAATAAATTATGTATATATATTGTACGTAAAATTAATTACATGTAATATTATACGAAATTTATGATAAAATAGTAATAATAAGAAATAAAATTATATATTTATAAATTGCATACAAATCTAAATGTGTCAAGACAACGATAAAACACGTGATTTATTTAGTAAATAAAAGCTATACGCGAGAAAAATTAAGCTTTAAAAATAAGAATAACTATTAAAATAACAGTCCGAGAGAGGTATAGGAAGGTCAAAATTGGGTGTCAACAGGTGTGTCCTCATCTTTTGAGGAGTAGTATGATTCCTAGCTAGTAGACTCCTTTATTTCAGTACTTAGAGTTAGCTGGGGTCTTGTCCCAATAACTCATTGTGATAATTTTAGAGGCTTTTCAGACATAACTAGATATTCAGGATTCTATGTTTCAGATTGTGATATTCCTAGATCTTTATGTATATGTTGAGTTAGTATGCTTACCCTTTAGTTATGCTTCCACTATTGTTGTCTATGTTATATTACGTTATGATAATGCTAAGGGTTAATTTGGGATCACTTGTGATCTCAGATCCCGTGTTACGCCTAAGGGGTAGCCTCAGGGCGTGAAAAACTTGGCATCAAAGCATCAGGTTCAAGAGTCCTAGGGTGTCTGAAAGTCGCATCAAGTAGAGTCTCTTTCATGGGTCTAAAGCACGCCATACTTATGAGAGTGAAGCTATGAGATGTTTTAGGAAAAACTTCACTTCTTCATGATCAATATCGTGCGATAGAGTTTGAATCTATTAATCCTCAATCAGATCTTTATGCATTTCAGATTATGCCTCCCTGTTGTGTCATGCCTCAAAGAGACAACACCCAAAATGGTGATCCTCCAGTTCTAGACCACGAGGTCATAAATGCAGAGTTCAGAAACCCCATCCAGATATTAGTTCATGCGATGGCCAATCAGGCCAATCAACAAGCACCTATTCCTGCTAACCCTCATGGTAGGTCAGTTGCTGCTAGAGTTTGAGAATTCATTTGTATGAATATGCCAGAGATTTTGGGTTTTAAGGTTGGTGAAGACCAGCAAAATTTCATGGATGAAGTGAAGAAGGTTTTAGAGGTGATGCAGGTTGTCAGTGCTGATGGTGTTGAGCTAGCTTCATACCAGCTCAAGGACGTGGCTCACATTTGATATACTCAGTGGAAGGATGCTAGGGGCAGGGATGCAGTCTCTATGACTTGGGAGTGCTTTGAGAGAGCATTTCTTGATCGGTTCTTCCCTAGGGAGTTGAGGGAGGCTAGGGCCAAAGAGTTTATGAATTTGAGGCAAGGATCTATGTAGGTTCAGGAGTATGGGTTGAAGTTCAATCAACTTTCTTGATATGCTCCTTCTATGGTGGACGATCCGAGGGATCGGATAAGCAAGTTCATTTATGGGGTATCTGACTTAGTAAAATAGGAGTGCAGATCTGTGATGCTATTGGGAGACATAGAGGTCCAAAAGATTCGGGTTTAAGTCATCAGAGGTCTGGAGGCGGACACCTTTCTTCATTTCAAAAGAGGTCATCAGTACCCGTGCCTTTATCAGCTAGTTCTCCTACTCAGGCCTCCAGGCCTAGGCATAATTAGACAAGTAGAGGATCAGGTTCACAGTCTCAGGGGAGTGTTGCAAAAAGGGCTTCCTACGCTATTTGCAACAAGTATTGTAAGAGTCACCCTGGAGAGTGACACTATGGCGCAGGTAGATTATTTGGATGTGGTCAGGTTTGTCATAGGATCAAGGATTACCCTTCAGCCAAGAAGGGACATAGAAGTGGAAGGACTCAGTCTACCTCAATAGCTCTAGCAGGTCATCCAATTCAGTAGGGTACCACTTGGTTCAGGTGGGGGTCTGCGCCAGAACCATCTTTATTCTATGTTATCTCTCCAGGATCAGGAGAATTCCCCAATTGTTATCACTAGTATGTTGCAAGTCTTCTCTCTCGATGTTTATGCTTTGTTGGCCCTCAGAGCTTCCTTATCTTTGTGACCCCTTATGTTGCTTGCAAGTTCAAAGTCAGTCCTAAAAAACTCTTAGAACCCTTTTGTGTTTTCACTCCTGTTGGCGAGTCAGTCCTAGCTAAGAGAATTTATAGAAATTACCCTATATCAGTCCTTCATAGAGTTACCTCAGCTGATCTAGTAGAGTTAGAGATGATTGATTTTGATGTTATTCTTGATATGGATTGGTTGCATGCATGTTATGCCTTGGTTGATTGTCGTAACCGAGTCATCAATTTCAAGTTTCCAAATAAACCTATCTTAGAGTGGCAGGGTAGTCCTCCATCCTCAAAGGATCACTTCATATTCTATCTCAAGGCTAGGAAGATGATTTCTAAGGGTTATGTCTATCATATAGTTCGGGTTATGGATTACAAAACCCCATCTCTCCAGTCAGTTCCTAGAATCCCAGCATCAGACATGCAATAAGTAAATTTGAGTTTGGAATCCTAGAATCAGACATGCAATAGCTAAATATTAGTCTGGAATCCCAACATCGGACATGGAATAAGTAAAAATGAGTCCAAAATTCCAGCATCGGACATACAATAAGTAAAAATGCCCTTATCAGAACTTAAATTAGTAAAAAGGGAAGCATTTTAGCTTTTAAATATAAAATTAATAGTAAGGTAGTACAAATCCTTTTTGAAGTTTGAGATGCATAGTAACAGTGAAAAACCTCTTTTTAACTCGAAAACCAACCATTCTTTCTTAGAAAAACCAATGACGTGCCAAGTTCATGATCACATGAATGAATATATGCAATACAACAACCAAGTAAATGCAAGAATATATATATATCAAAGATAGGAAAAGGGTGCCCTCCAAACAAGGTACTTACATGGAACTCCATCCAGTCCAACCTATGGCCTCGAGCCCCTAGTTACACAATAACAGTAAATAAAGATGGAAAAATAGAACTATAATATGAAAATAAACCAAAGCACCTACTCTACCTTTAAAACCTCCTTAAATTACTCTAGGGATTTAGGCTAGCCACAACAATGCTACAAGCTCCAAAACAAAAGATAAACATGATAGTACTATTCTACGGTCCCAAAAATGGCCAAAATAAGCAAAAGACATGATTTAAGCCTAATTATACCCTAATCCTACCCTAACATTCATGTAGCTTATAATATATAAAATCTAACTAAACCAGGTCTAAAAGAAATAAATCGTAACCTACCTCGGGACCAAACTGTAAGCACGAATTGTAAATCGTGTGCCTTCTCCTTTCGGATAGCCTTGGAATGCTGCCATGCTATCATAAAAACAATTTACCCGTCAAGCCATGAAAAATGACACCATATTGCTATATAAATTTTGGGCCAAAAATTGGTTTGGAAAATAAGCGCAAACCCATGCCCAAAATTTGAGTGAAAATAGAACTTATTTTGGGGCCCAAAACTGCCTCAAAAGCTCTCTTAATCATGAAATCACAACAAGGGATAAAAACAGAATAACCAGAAGATAACATAAATTAAATGACGAAAAAAGAGCAGGGGAATAAAAGAACTTACTGGGAATAATAGAGATAATTAGGAGCTCTAATCCCAGCTCTTAAGCTTAATATAAATGGTGAATTTCGAATATAAAGATGAGAAAATAAAGTTGGAGAATTATATAGTGCCAGACAATTGGCCTCGGAGACGTGGCCAGAAAACAACAAAACAGTGAAGAAGGAAACTATTAAAAATATGATAAACACTTGGGTTTCCTTTCAAGAAGCGCCTGGTTTAACATCTCGGCTCGATGAGGGTACCTCATAACCATGGTTCATCGAGGTAAGTCACTCCTATGAAAGTGAACTCTTCCGGAACATCCAAGTATTGCTTTACTCACTGGCCATTCACCATAAATTTAGACCCATTTTCCACTTCAAGTTCAAATGCTCCATTTGCAAAGGCTTGTTATCTTTAAAAGGGCCAGACCACTTGGCCTTCAGCTTGCCTGAAAATAAGCAAAGACTAGAGTTGAATAGAAGCACCCAATCTCTGGGAGTAAATTCTCGCTTTAGTGTTTTCTGGTCCATAGTTTTGAACTTAGATATTACTTTCATTTTGGGGTTGCATCCCCCTTCTTTTGACAATTATTAGAGTTTTGGCATGATGATTTTTAGGTTATAGGGATGGTTTATTTCTTCATACTTATTCTTACTCTTTATTTAAGACATCGATTATTGGCTTTATTAATGAGATTAATTTAGTTGCCTATTTTCAGCTAAGTGTTGGATGGTTTATGAGGTTAGACTGTTCTCCCACCAGGGGGTTTAGTGTCGGTGCCAATCATGGCGGGTTTAGGTCATGACAAAGTTTGTATCGGAGCCCTAGGTTTGTTGATCTCATCGTACCAAAATAGGTCTAGTAGAGTCTTGCGGAACAGTACGGAGACGTCTGTACTTTTCTTCGAGAGGCTATAGGACCTTAGGAAACTATCCTTTCTTTCTTCCTTCGTGCTATAACTTGATTCCAATTGGTATCTGGCGATCTAAATTGGTATTTGACCATATTCATTCTTTGGTCCATAGATGGTGAACACTAGATCAAATAAAGCAAGAGCAGAAGCCCCAACACCAGCATCTCCAGCTGCGGAAACTGGCTATTTGGGGATGAGGACAAGGTAGGGGTAGGGGAAGGGAAATAGAGAGAGAAACACCCATCAGAGGTCAGTATCACTTGCCCCACCCTGGGATAATTTTGAAGAGATTAAGGCAGTGGATGAGGACGGTGTAGAACCGGAGGTGGCAGTACCAACATGAGGAGTAGTCCCTCCTCTGATGTCTCCTGAGGTTATTCAGCAGGTTCTGGCTTTTCTGAGAGGGTTGGCTAGTACTGGATCCACACTCACTGTGCCAAGTTTTTGGGTGATCATCCCACTACCACTTTAGCTCTAAGGATGGATAAGGCTTCGGGTATGTCACGACCCAAAATAGAGCCATGATAGCGTCTACATACCCCCCCGGTAGATAAGTTGAAACCCAACGATTGCAGAAGACAGTAATAATAATTAAACTAAGGAAAAGCGAAAGATATAAAGAAAGGACAGGGCCAATAACATATATGCATACCAACGTACAAAATATACAAAAGATGGCCCTAAAGTGAACGAATAGACAAAAAATACATGAGAACCAACTCGGACCTGGTGTCACTTGTACAAGAGCGACTAAAGTAAGGAGTAGCTATACAACAGACTCTGTCTATCTAAAATACAAAATATAGACAGAATGTACAAGATGGAAAGCATGTAAAGTCTCCAAAAACTCAAGGTGCTCACCGCAATCCGAACTGCAACAGGCCTCGAACCATAGGAAGATCAGTGAGGGTGGCTCGTACTAGGTGCTGCATCAGAAAAAGATGCAGAGTGTAGTATGAGTACCAAGACAACGGGCACTCAGTAGGCATCATAGGCCGACCGAGCGCAGAAAGATAATATATAAATAATAAGATATAGGAAAGTAGTTAAAATACAGGGATCCACCTAAATCTAGTTATAAAGCCAAAAATCAAAGCAACTAAAACAATAAAAGGTGAAGTAATAACAAGATCAACTCAAATCAGCCAACAATCCAAATGCACCCCAAGCCAATGCAATGCAATGCAATAATGATGTAATGTATGAATGTATACAAGTCATACCCAATATCTAGTACTTGGGTGCCCGAGATGGAACATCGAGCTTATCAAATGAGTGCAAGAGGATAAACCCCTCGAAATAGAGCATCGGGGCACCTGAAAACGACCTCGAACTCATCAACGTATGCATAAAAGTAAAACCTGAGATAACACATCGGGCGCCCAAAATTTAACCTCGGACTCATCAACGTATGCATAAAAAGTAGTATTTTTCCCTTTTCCTCCCAAAATCTATAACAATTCCAAAGCAATCCTTTTAAAAGCCCAAAGATCATGAAAACCCAATAGTTGCCAAGCGTAGGACCAAAAAGCCTTAAAATCATTCTTTTCCATATTGATATCATGACAATGCAGTATGAGCATATAAATTTCCATATCCCAAGAAAAAACACACAACCAGGAAAAACAGGGCAAAGCACCCTCCAAACCAAGAGAACTAACCTGGAACTCCGTCCAAATCCGAGCTATGGCCTCGGGTCCACAGTTACACATAAAGGTAGAATAAAGCAAAAAGATATCGAAAATAAAGCGAAAAGCACCGAGAATCTCTACTCTACCTCTAAAACCTCCTAAAAGAATACCAAGGATTCAATACTAGCCATAAAGATACTACAAGCTCCTAGGCTAAGGATAACATAACAATTCTAAACTAAAATCCGAAATGGCCAATTAAAGTGATAAATAGGATTTAAGTCTAAATCTATCTAATATCCAACCTAGTATTCCAGTAACACATAAATATATATAATCTAACTAAGCTCAGTCTAGAAAGTAAACTGTAACCTACCTCGAGGCTGAACTGCGAGCATGAACCGTCACTCATGTGCCTTCCCCTTCTGAACAACCTCAGAAAGCTGCCACGCTATCAAGAACATAATCTAGGTGTCAAGACAAGAAGAATAACACCCATATTGCTATACAGAAAATTGGGTCAGAAATTGAGTCAAAAAAATGACCCTCGGGGACCGTGCAATGAAACAGAAAACAAACTTCTCAATTATAACTGCAACAGCTTAGGGAACCCATGCCCAAAAGTTGAGCGCGAACAGGACTCATTTCGGGGCCCAAAACAGCCCCGAAGTCTATTAGTTCAAAAAGAGATAATCAAGGAAACTAACGGTAAAACAACGGGTTTAACGAAGATTAACAACGTAAAAGAGGAGAGGGGGTGAAGAAGGAACTTACTAGATGAAGAGAGCTGAAAGGGAGGGGCTGGAACTGGAGCTCTATGATCAACAATGGAGGAAATAAGAGTTCTTTGGAGGAGAAAATGAAGTTGGAAGCTTAAATAGCTGTCAGGGGTCCTTTATCGCGATCGCGACAGGACCCTGCGTTCGCGAGGAAGAGGGGGCCAAAACCATCGCAATCGCGACAGGCCAGCCACGTGGTCGCGTAGAGCAGGCCCCTGCCTGCTTCATCACGAATGCGAGGAGCAACCTTCGCGATCGCGATGGTCAAGAAACTTGACGATCGCGAATGCGATGGAAGCCTCGCAATCGCGAAGACCAAAAAAGTCTGAAACTTTAGTGCAGCAACCAACAATTACACCACGGCCAAAAAAACTTTCGATGGACCCTCGAGATTCATCCGGAACCCCATGAACACAAACCAACAATGCTACCCTACCAGAAATGGCATTCTGGACTCAACGGAATCAATGAAACTCCCAACGAAGATCGTTTTAACAAAAAGCGAGACCCACTCCCAAAACCAACTCAGAACTCAAAACCCAAAAACAAGTCCGGAAGCCCCAGGACCCGAACTAAAGGTCTAGCCCCAAGCCCAAAGTTGACACTCCAGAGCTAACAGCGCTGACGGATTTTCCATCTATGGCCGTCTTCTCTGAATGTTGACTAAATTCAACCCTACCAGCCAAACTGGCCTGAAACCCAGGAAAGCAACATAAAATCCAACCGAAAGAACTCAGACCCAGACCAATGGTCCCACTAGACCAAAATCCCCGTTCCAGAGCCAACAGAACTATCGAAATTCAATTCTGAGCATGTTAACCAAGAAAGTTGACCGAAGTCAAAGATTTTCTAAGTTCAAATTCTAAAATAGGGAAATGGTCATAACGACCTAATGAATGGCTCGAAAACTGAACTGTCAGTCCTGACAAGTCATAAATGACCTATAGCCGCTGAGGGAAAGCTCGAAATTCAGAAAAGGGACAAAAAATAGAAAATGACCTGGAGGGTCACTACAACATCCACTACTATAGGAACTTTCATCCGTGAAAGTTAGATAAAGGATAGTAGCTGAAGTCTCAAAAAGATGAGAATAACGGGTCCACATGTCGGTCTCAATCTCCCAAGTAGCCCCCTCGATAGGACGATTCCGCCAGTGAACCTTTACTGACAGAATATCCTTGGACCTCAACTTCCTAACCTGCCTGTCCAGAATAGCAACAGGCTCCTCCTCAAAGGCTAAGGACTCATCCAACTGAACCGACTCTAACTGAAGCACATGAGACTCATCTGGAATAGACTGTCGTAGCATAGAGACATGAAACACAGGATGCACACTAGAAGAAGCAGCAGGCAAGGCTTGCTCATAGGCTACCTCTCCAATACGATGAAGGATCTCAAATGTCCTAATGAACCTCAAATTGAGCTTACCCTTCCTCCCGAAAATCATCATGCCCTTCATGGGCGATACCCGAAGGAACACACTATCACCCACCATGTGTTGACACCCAATTTTGACCTCCCTATACCTCTCTCGGGCTGTTATTTTACTAGTTATTATTATTTTAAAGCATAATTTTTCTCGTGTACCTCTTTTGTTCACTAAATAAATCACGTGTTTTATCATCATCTTGACACTTTTTTTAAATTCATAAATATATAGTTTATTTCTTATTATTACTATTTTATCATAAATTTCATATAATATTATGTCATTAATTTTACGTACAATATATATGTAATTTATTTATAATTTTAAATAATATTCTTTGTTTGAAGTGTCGTTAATTATTATTTCATCTACTAAATTATATATATATGTAATATTTTATTAATTAAATAGCAGCCCAATTTAATTTTCTTCCCAAATTATTTAAATTCTAGCCATCTTCTACCTATTTAATGTCAATTTTAACCGCGATTAAGTCTAACTAGCCACATTTTGAACACAATTTCAATATCAATTAAATCAAATTGGCTCAATCTTAAAACCCCAATCCGATTATGACCGTCCATCTCACATTGATCAATGGTACATACTGAATTTCATCATGTGTTCCTTTTAATCTACCCATCTCAAAACCCCAAAACAGATCAACACACACCACATCCATACCCTCCCCTGTCATTTCCTTCTCCGCCACATACATCGCCTTTCCCTCATCCTTCTCTCTCCTTTCTCCTTTCTCCACCGCAACATACATCATCCACCTCCCTCCTTTCCTCTTCTCTTTCTCTCGTCCCTTCCCCTTTTCTCACTGGAACAGACCCGCCCACCTCTGGCCAGCGAACACCACCGTTGTCCTCTCCCTCTCTGTCACCTCCCTTACTTCTCCTCCTCTTTGCTGGAAAACCCACCAACCGGCGAAACCACCTCATATCCCCTTAGCTCTTCTCATATCCCTTAACCTCGATGCAGCACCACCACTGCTATGCCACACTAAAAATGACTCTGACCCTCTTGTTTACTCTCTCTATCTCCACCGCTCAACCCCAAACACCTCCTTTTTTCCCCTTTCTCTCAACCTCTCACTCCAAACAAACCCCACGCTACCGTCATAGCTCCAACGAGCCACCGATAGTCTGCCCCACTAACAAACCCAATACTCTCCTCCCCTAGTTGCTCCTATAAAGACCTAAAAACCCAATATCGAGTTCCTCTCCAGCGAGATTTCAAGGAGTTCGAAAGAAGACCTCACAAAATGTTTTCAAGAATGGTCGACAACCATGGACTGCGTCTCATAAAGTCTCGGTTAATTGTCTCAATTTATGACATATTGAATCCCTTTCGGTATTGTCTTTCCAATTTTGTTCTATTTCATTATGAATGTGTTCTTGACATTGTTTAGAGTTGAAATTAGTTTGTGTTAACTGATGTTTTATATCAAAATTGTCGATTCTGGCTTCTTTGCGATTATATGTTATCAATACTTGAAATCACTAGTTATTACTATTGTGTATTCAGTAACAATTCTCTGATATACTCAATTTTAATGATTTTGTACTCGTGAGCTTGACAAATTGTGATCAGCCTGTGACCAATATGCCATTCCTTATTCGCTTTCATTGACGATCTCTTACTTGATTTTTGGTAAGATAAAGATGTTATCACAAATTCGTATGACATCGTTGGTATTTTAAATTGATTCCTTGATCAAATCTATTTGATTCCTCCCTTTATTAGTTGATCAAAACAACTTTGATATTTAGTTAATTATGGTATGATTTTGACTAGTTTTGCATAATTGACTGATTATTTGGTTTTAGGAAAAGATTATAGTAAGTAGAAGATTTTACTACATATGTCTTAAAGTAAATTGTGTGTTTAATTTTGATACCGGCTTAACTAAATGACAAATTTCCTTTTCCTTTTAGTAGTGTGGATTTTTACTTGTTTGTTTATAGTATCTTTGGCATGATTTCATCATTTTATGGATCTGTTTAAGGTACATAACTCCCTTGATTAGTTTTCTGAATATTTTCCCTTCCTTAACTAATTGTCCTAGATTTAGTGCTCGTTTACTTATGGTAAATTATAATTATTTGGCACCTAATTGATTGGGACATGTGATTTGACTGATTTGTGGTTATTTTATTTCCTTGTGCTATTCTTTTGATTGGAATTCGGAGGCTACAAAAACAACATTCTCTCTTCTCTTGGCATCATCAGAAATTCATACTATAAGGTTTCTACACTTCTAAAAACATTGCTTTTAGTCTTCTTCCTTGGGATACTCACTGGAAAATACTACCTTCTCTTTTTTTTTAAGCTGGAAGCTCCATACAGAACTTTGATCATTACTGTTCCCCTGTACTTATATTTTGGCTGCTACTACGTGGGTTCAAAAGGTTGAGTTTTGGAATTCTTCTCAATATGTTTTTGCTAGCTGGTTAATCTTCTTTCAAAGTAACTTTGACTCTTAATGTGGTAGTTGGTTGTAGTTTTACTTTGTGTCGTAGTTATGTGGAAAGCATCCAAGTATGTTCTCTTAATTCATGTGTTTCAATTTTCCCTATGAGAATTAGTAGAAAATATATTGAAGCTTCTTTGTTCAGTTGAAGTTTTGGCCTATTGATGCACCAAGTTCCGTTATCAACCTATTTTCTGTGTGTCATTTTTGAAATATAGAGATTTAATATACATTGTCTGTTGACTGTTTCTATTGAATTTTTCTCCTTTAGTATGTTGTCTTCCATGTGGTGTGGGGTTCATGTTAACAGAGGCTTGAACTCGAGTTTGAGCCATGAAGATGTTCGCCTAGGTGGGAAAGAATCTTGACGGGACTGCTTTGTTCAAAACCCGTTTAGACATAGATTATTCCATTCATTTACCTCATTTGGTTTGTAATAATTTGTATTAAAGGATATGTTACAATGGAAGATAAGGGGATGCCTTGGGGGAATTGGGAATTATGTGTTAAGTGCTTAAACATTTCCTTTACTATTCAAATAGTTTTCCTACAAACTCATATTGTTATTTACCTTTTCCATAATTTTTCACTTCTCATAATCGAAACCACTATCAAGGGTTAATTTTCTTAAACTACTGAAACCATGAAAGTGTTGCTTTTTTTTTTTAGAATCATTAACTATTAAATACCTCTCTTAACAAATAGTTAGTGGGGGGTAAAAAGGGATTAAGAGGTCTAATCTCATTTTTTAATTAAGCCGACGCGTCCCTGGGAGTACCATCCACCCAAAGCTTTCAAGGGAAAATTACCGTGTATCTATATGTAAATATACTTATGTGCTTATTATTTGAAACTTTAAATTTTTCACTCATTTTAAAATTATATTATTGTTATTTTTAAACTTTAAGACCGACCTCAAAACAAAATCAAGTTTTATGTTTAGTTTTCACTCACTCATTTTAAGTAATTAATAAAATGAATTTACTACTTAATCACTTAGTTTCTTTTATTTATTTTAAAATAAAGGTTCTTTTATGTTTAAATCACCTAGTTATTTAGACTTCTATTATCTAATTAACAATCAAGTTTTGCGTGTCTGGTCTTACTTATTCGCTTACTTGTGTAAATTGATAAATAATTGAGCATGTTCAATCATTTATCACCTAGACTAGATTCATGTTAATTAAGAGATAATTGAACGTTCACCTAGTTTAGTTATCGTTCAAAATGTTTATCCATTTAGTTACTTAAATTGACATATTAAAATAAATAAGTTTGTATATCTGTTTATTTCACTTGTTTAAATAATGCATAAATCGGCATATTTAATTATCTCATGTATTTTAGATTAATAAATAGATTTACTCTTGATTTATTTATTTAATCACCCTTGAAACCTTACCCGATTCTCTGGTGACGTAGACCTCAATTAATTTAATCATAGTTAGTTAGTATGGTGCCCTAACGTGCCTTTAATTCGTTAGGTGGCGACTCTTCATCCTCTTATCTTTTATTCTAAAAAGAGTTGTTATGTCGAATCCCGATTTTCGCGAGAAAAATGGGGTGCAACAGAATGACGACTCTGCTGAGGATAGTTAGGTTCTTACCATTACGGATTTGTATTTATGTGGGATTTTACATTTCGTTTGCGTTTTGTGTTATATTTATAGGACTTAATTATTTATTTATTTATTTTTGGTAAAGTTTAATTTGTTTCTTTAAGTTGTTGATTTAGTTCAATAGTTAACACCTTTTCTTAATTTTTTAAAATTTCTCTTAAAATAAATTATTTGTTTTTTTCATGAATTAGATTAGTTCTTTTCTTTTATTTGACTTTTAAAATGCTTGTTTCTGCCGTAGTTATGTGTCATGATTAAATTCCTTTTTCTTGCCCTTTATTTATTTCCTTAAATATTATTGCGTCATGTTATCCATTTCCATTATTTATTTATTTATTATTCTAAATGACTCACTTTCATGTTTAGATAAATATTTTTGTACCGTATATACTTTTTCTATACTCCTTTATTTGATTTTCTTGTCTTGAATATTTTGTTTCCTTAACTGAACTATACATCTTGCATGAAAATCCTCTTTCTAAATCCTTTATTTGTTTTTTTTTTCCAATTTATTTTTTAGGTAGAATTTTTATTTATTTATTTTCTTAGGTAGTATAATGTATTTCTTTCTATGTACCTTTCCCTACTTTTGTCCCTTTATTTATTTTTCTTATGTGATCGATTTCTTTTACTTTTGCGATTAATTTCTTTCCTCATTCTCCTTACATGTTTTCTTATTATTGTTTCATGATTAATTTATTATTTATTTATTTCATCCATTAAATTAATATGTCTCATGATTTATTTGTTTCTTCCCTTTATTTATGTATTTACTTATTGTTACTATTCCTTGTTTTTTACTTTATTTATTTCCTTACCATTTTTCTTAAATTGTTTGATGTCTTATTATCTTTCATTATGTGCTACATGATATCGTTTTATATAAACTGTCATTCCGCTTATACTTCCCCCACTTGAGACCTTCACACATTTCACACACCATACACGTGAGTTGTGCCTTTGCACTTCTCTAAAATTCTTTCAATACCCTATTTTAGAGAGTTGGCATAGACGTGGGGTGAACGAATAATTTTGCTACCGTGTGACCACGTGCATCCTCGCATAAGAAAATCTTGAGTCTGTTTCTATCCCAACTCTTAGAAATTTAAGATGGTGCTGTATCTACTCCTTGTATATAAGTCATGCATGCATTAACTGGGGGTTTATGATCCCAAAAAGAACGCGTAATTTTATGTGTTAAGTGTTAAATTTTTACGTATGTGTTAACATTTTACCTACTTAGTTATTCGCTTCCTGTCTTAGCTATCACTTACCTTTACGATTTCAATCTTTAAATAAGTTATTTGCATTTAATGCAAATTATTTCATAATACTACTATGCTTTTATTTCTTAGACCCAAATCATACAATTTTGCGGTCTAGTCCAAACTTTCCTTCAATCTAATTTCATGGATTGATTTTTATCCTTTAAGGTATTCTTTAGTATACTAATCATCCTTTGAAATAATTCATTCCTTGGTAGGAACCTCTAGACTCGTTACCAATCCTTTAAGATAACTCATTGCTTTTAGAAAATTCTCAATTCATTATTTTCTATTAACATATAGTTTTCTTCCCCGCAACATCTTCTGTTCTATTAGAATTTCACTTTAGGTTTAACTCTCGTCTATTAGCATTTGATATTCATGCAGTACCATAGATTTTCCAACTCCTAAGCCATATATGGCTCTCATAACTTCAATACTTTCTGAATAAGCTTAACTCAATATTCAGTAGGATGCTCCACTTTATAATACTTTTCAACATAAGACATTTTCTTTCGTGCATTTCTCCTTTACTAATCTTGAATCTTCTTCTCTTAAGGTTAACTAAAGTTGAAAGTTAGACCATATTAATTAAAAAAATGATGTGGAGAAAGCTCTAGTGTTCAACAATAGTCGACCTTATTTATTCTACGACTCCCTTATCTCTTAATTTTACATCTAGTATCGTGCCGATCCTTCGAGATCATAGATTTTGTTACTCTCATAAATTTTGTTTGAAACTCAAATCTCTGTATTTAGATCACTCTTTAAGTTCTAATTCTCATCCGTTTTGAGCGTTCTTTATTTTATAATATTATTATCATTATTACTATTAACGTTTCAAGCTTATGCGTGCTGCATGGTAATTTTGTTTGTGTTTAACTCATTTATTTTTGCTCAAAGGTTGTCTAGCATTTGAACATTGGCTCGATTGAGAATCTACAATATGACGAATATGCTCAATATCCAAAAGAAAGCTAGTCTTCTTCCTTCTCATTCCATGCAAAATACTTTTTGGACTGTATCTCCTCTTTCTGTCCCCACCCATACACTCCCTCAACAATCATTTTCAGCACCCACCAATCGTGGTACTTTTCCAAGATTGATGATATCCGAGGAAAGTGAGAAAAGCAATCTAGAGACGCTACGACCAGGGCTTGATAACTTGGAGATGAGGGTGGATGAAAAATTACGATCCAAAAATATTCAGGATTTGAGATATAAGAAGTTGTGTCTACATCCAAGAGTTGAACTACCTTTAGGATACAAAGTTCGAAAACTCAACGTGTTTGATGGGCATGGAGACCCAGTCACGCACCTCAAAGATTATTGCAGCAGATTGGTTGGCCTAGGAAATAATGAAGCTCTTCTAATGAGATTATTTATTCAAAGCTTGTCAGGAATAGCACTCACTTGGTACGTCAAACAAGATTTTGAAAAATGGCATACGTGGAAAGATATGGCTTGTGACTTTGTAGAACAACATAAGTTCAACATCAAGGCCGAGGTAACAATGTTGGATTTACTTGGAGTGCAAAAATTGAGTCACAAATCTTTTGAGGAATATGTAAAATGGTGGAGGTTGGAAGCTTCTAAAATACGTCCTTCAATACCTGAAGAAGAGCTGATACAAACTTTCATCAGGTCATTAGATGGTATGTACTTCAAAACATTGTTCTTCACATGTATTCAAAGCTTTGAAAGTTTAATACGAATTGGAAAAGAATTGGAGTATGGAATTCAGACAGGAAGAATCATTGATGTTTCCGCAATACAAACTATCTTTCAAATGTCAAAGAATTACCAGGATGAAAAAGGGAAAAGGGTATCAACCCCTATACCTCAGACACAATATCATCAAGATGAGAAGATTCATGCTATCTTCGATTCCTACATTGCGCGTTCTGGGTTGTATAATTCACAAGGTTCTCAACATGAAGTTTATCAGACATAATCTAGTTCTCAACATAACGCTTACCCAGTACAATCAAGCTATCATCAATCAAAAATAATAAGGCCTCGTACCTTTACCCCTTTAACTAAATCTTTGACTGGTATATTTGAAAGATTGCGAGCTCAAGGTGTTGTGCAACCAAAAAGGGGATGGATCCCTAAGTACCCGCCTCCTGACTTTGATCTATCCAAGAATTGTGCTTATCACTCAAACATCCAAGGTCATGATACTGAGAAATGTCCTACACTAAGGAACAAGATTCAGAATTTGATTGAAAAGGGAGAGATAAAAGTGCGACAAGGACAACTAAGAAATATTTATAATACCACCACTATGGGTGAAATCATTGTTCAAGGTGAACCGACAAAGTTAATCCGAAGACATGGGAGAAACAAGCGCAAAATGCATCAAAGGAATTGATAAAAACAAGATCAACACAAGCAAAGTACCATTTTCCTCTACTCATTCGCGTTCTAGCTAATAAATTTTTCTGTTTTTATTCGCTTTCCTTTGTACTCACGAACTACGATTGACCTGATTTTCATTTGGATACGTAGGCAACTCATTATTGAGTTCGGTCTTAATCTAATAAAAAATATCTTTTTCCACCATATTCAATTCCAAATAGCTTTTGACTAGGCTCTTCGCCCAATAAATCTAAATCATTTCAGTCTGCCGCAGGATCAATAATGTCAAATACAGATTCAAAATTAAGCCATTGTTGTTCAAATATGAGACAATCGTTTCTTTTATGCTAACATCTTTCTTTGCGTAAAGCAGAAATATATGCCTCCTTACATGAAAACAGAGTCTGAACTTTTGCCTAACAATCTTTCAATTTGCAAAGATATGCAAAAAGCATTTTTATTCTAAACTGGGGAAGAAATTTTTGAGAAACCTCAAAAATTTCACCAAGATAAAGTGCAACCTCAAATCTAGGAGATCAAAACAAGGACAAGAAACCAAGGACAAGTTGATAAGGTACGCGCCAGACTTGCTCTTTGAAACTTATAATTTTTCTTTGAGTATAGGAACGTGAAGTACAAAGTCCTGAAAGACTCTCGTAATCAATAGCCATCAATAATTCACTCTCTTTATTTTAATGCAAGGTTAAGTTACTCCACCCTTATCAACTCTTATTTAGTTATGCTACTTGTTGAGCTACTGAAATTTATTCATGCTACTTTTGAACTACTGAAACTTAATCATGCTACTTTTTGAGATATTGAAACCTATTCGTGCTATATTTTATTTTATTAAGTTATTATTGGGCTTCTAGACGAGCCTTAGAATAAGCTACTATTGGGCTTCTCAACGAGCCTTAATATAAGCTACTATTGGGCTTCTCGATGAGCCTTAGAATAAGCTACTATTGGGTTTCTTGATGAACCTTAAAATAAGCTACTATTGGGCTTCTCGACGAGCCTTAGAATAAGCTACTATTGGGTTTCTCGATGAACCTTAAAATAAGCTACTATTGGGCTTTCCGACGAGCCTTAAAATAAGCTACCATTGGGCTTCTCGACGAGCCTTAAAATAAACTATTATTGGAATTCACAGCGAATAAGCCACTGGTGAACTCCATGATGAGATTTAAGTTTGGCAGGTGATCATTTCTCTTAAAAGGTTTAAACTGGGGCAGAATTTTTGAGGATCCTCAAAAATACTGCGACAACGTCAAACAAATACATTTTCTTACCTTTTCTCATCATTATTATTTTCTAGAATTATTATTTTTCAATGCACTATTTCGTAATTTCCTATGTTTATTGGCTAATCATTCTATGGCAGAAGTTGCAGGTATCGAAACTCAAAAAACAAAGCAAAAGCGACTGATAGCAATGACCATTTCCATTTTTCGAAGCATGCTTCTTTATTATCCTTATATTTTGCGACTTGGCCAAAGTATATTCACATTCCTATTCTGCTCATACTCTAATCTTGTCAACTCGTGCTATCCTCATTCGAAACTCATATCTGTCAATTTTCTTTAGGGATATCATTCGTTCCTAAGTCTAGAACTACACACGGCCTAGTTCTCGTAAGACCCGAGATATGTAGGCGACTGGAAACTGAAGTCTCAACCATATTATTTTCACAACTCACGCTTGTCTCTTCTGATTCTAAAGAATCATTCTCCCAGTCGGACAAAATTAGCTACTAGTCAACATTCCTTGCCCGCCAATTCATCCTTCATTCCCGAGCAAGGAAGGGGCAGCTGTTGACACCCAATTTTGACCTCCCTATACCTCTCTTGGGCTGTTATTTTACTAGTTATTATTATTTTTAAAGCATAATTTTTCTCGCGTACCTCTTTTGTTTACTAAATAAATCACGTGTTTTATCATCATCTTGACACTTTTTTTAAATTCGTAAATATATAGTTTATTTCTTATTATTACTATTTTATCATAAATTTTGTATAATATTACGTGTCATTAATTTTACGTACAATATATATACTTAATTTATTTATAATTTTAAATAATATTCTTTGTTTGAATTATCGTTAATTATTATTTCATCTACTAAATTATATATATATGTAATATTTTATTAATTAAATAGTAGTCCAATTTAATTTCCTTCCCAATTTATTTAAATTTTAGCCATCTTGTACCTATCTAATGTCAATTTTAACCGCGATTGAGTCTAACTAGCCACATTTCGAACCCAATTTCAATATCAATTAAATCAAATTGGCTCAATCTAAAAACCCCAATCCGATCATGACCGTCCATCTCACATTGATCAACGGTCCAGATTGAATTTCATCATGTGTTCCTTTTAATCTACCCATCTCAAAACCCCAAAACAGATCAACACACACCACATCCACACCCTCCTCTGTCATCTCCTTCTATGCCACATACATCACCCCTCCCTCAGCCCTCTCTCTCCTTTCTCCTTTCTCCACCGCCACATACATCAGCCACCTCTCTCTCTTCCTCTTCTCTTTCTCTCATCCCTTCCCCTTTTCTCACTGCAACAGACCTAGACACCCCTGGCAAGCGAACACCACCGCGTCCTCTCCCTCTCTGTCACCTCCCTCACTTCTCCTCCTTTTTGCCAGAAAACCCACTAGCCGGCGGAACTACCCCATCTCTTCTTAGCTCTTCTCGTGTCCCTTAACCCCTGTGCAGCACCACCGTGGCTCCGCTACACCAAAAATGACTCCGACCCTCTTCTTTACATTCTCCATCTCCGCTGCTCAACCCCAAACACCTCCATTTTCTCCTTTTTCTCTCAACCTCTTACTCCAAACAAATCCCGCATTGCCGTCGTAGCTCCAACGAGCCACCGACTGTCAGCCCACTAACAAACCCGATACTCTCCTCCCCTAGTTGCTCCTATAAAGACCCAAAAACCCAATATTGAGTTCCTCTCCAGCGAGATTTCAAGGAATTCAGAAGAAGACCTCACGAAATGTTTTCGAGAATGGTCGACAACCATGGACTGCATCTCATCAAGTCTCGGTTAATCGTCTCAATTTATGACATATTAAATCCCTTTCGGTATGGTCTTTCCAATTCTGTTCTATTTCGTCATGACTGTGTTCTTGACATTATTTAGAGTTGAAATTAGTTTGTGTTACCGATGTTTTCTGTCAAAATTGTCGATTCTGGCTTCTTTGCGATTATATGTTATCAATACATGAAATCACTAGTTATTACTATTGTGTATTCAGTTCCAATTCTCTGATATACTCAATTTTAATGATTTTGTACTCGTGATCTTGACGAATTGTGATCAGCCTGTGACCAATATGCCATTCCTTGTTCGCTTTCATTGACGATCTCTTGTTAATTTTTGGTAAGATAAAGATGTTATCACAGATTCGTATGATATCGTTGGTATTTTAAATTGATTCCTTGATCAAATATATTTGATTCCTCCCTTTGTTAGTTGATCAAGACAACTTTGATATTTAGTTAATTATGGTATGATTTTGACTAGTTTTGCATAATTGACTGATTACTTGGCTTTAGGAAAATATTATAGTAAGTAGCAGATTTTACTACATATGTCTTAAAGTAAATTGTGCGATTAGTTTTGATACCGTCTTAACTAAATGACTAATTTCCTTTCCCTTTTAGTAGTGTGGATTTTTACTTGCTTATTTATGGTAACTTTGGCATGATTTCATCATTTTATGGATCTGTTTAAGGTACATAACTCCCTTGATTGGTTTTCTGAATATTTTCCCTTCCTTAACTAGTTGTCCTAGATTTAGTGCTCCTTTACTTATGGTAAATTACAATTATTTGGCACCTAATTGATTGAGACATGTGATTTGGCTGATTTGTGGTTATTTTCTTTCCTTGTGCTATTCTTTTGATTGGAAATTCGGAGGCTATAAAAACAACATTCTCTCTTCTCTTGGCATCATACGAAATTCATACTAAAAGGTTTCTACACCTCTATAAACATTGCTTTTAGTCTTCTTCCTTGGGATACTCACTGGAAAATACTACCTTCTTTTATATTTTTTACACTGGAAGCTCCATACAGAACTTTGATCACTATTGTTCCCCCGAACTTATATTTTGGCTGCTACTACGTGGGTTCAAAAGGTTGAGTTTTGTAATTCTTCTCAAGCTGTTTTTCCTAACTGGTTAGTCTTCTTTCAAAGTAACTTTGACTTTTAATGTGGTAGTTGGTTGTAGTTTTACTTTGTGTCGTAGTTATGTGGAAAGCATCCAAGTATGTTCTCTTAATTCATGTGTTTCAATTTGCCCTTTGAGAATTAGTAGAAAATATATTGAAGCTTCTTTGTTCAGTTGAAGTTTTGGCCTATTGATGCACCAAGTTCCGTTATCAACCTGTTTTCTGTGTGTCATTTTTGAAATATAGAGATTTAATATACATTGTCTGTTGACTGTTTCTATTGAATTTTTCTCCTTTAGTATGTTGTCTTCCATGTGGCGTGGGGTTTATGTTAACAGAGGCTTGAACACGAGTTTGAGCCATGAAAATATTCGCCTAGGTGGGGAAGAATCTTGATGGGACTGCTTCGTTCAAAACCCATTTAGACATAGATTATTTCATTCATTTACCTCATTTGGTTTGTAATAATTTGTATTAAACACTATGTTACAATGGAAGATAAGGGGCTGCCTTGGGGGAATTGGGAATTATGTGTTAAGTGCTTAAACATTTCCTTTACTATTCAAATAATTTTCCTTCAAACTCATATTGTTATTTACCTTTTCCATAATTTTTCACTTCTCATAATCAAAACCACTATCAAGGGTTAATTTTCTTAAGCTACTGGAACTATGAAAGTGTTTTTTTAGAATCATTAACTATTAAATACCTCTCTTAAAAAATAGTTAGTGGGAGGTAAAAAGGGATTACAAGGTCTAATCTCATTTTTTAACTAAGCCGACGCATCCCCGGGAGTACCATCCACCCAAAGCTTTCGAGGGAAAATTACCGTGTATCTAAATGTAAATATACTTATGTGCTTATTATTTGAAACTTCAAATTTTTCACTCGTTTTTAAATTATATTATTGTTATTTTTAAACTTTAAGACCGACCTCAAAATAAAATTGTTGTTAGGGTAGAAGAGCGCGATTAACAATATCGTGGCATTATTCCCTATAAAAGTAACAAACATTTTAAATCTCTTAAATATTCTTATGAGCTCTTTAAAAGCTTAAGTTCACTTACCCTTATGAAATTAATTCTACTTGTTATTTATTTTGTTTAAGGTAGTTAATATTTTCATTTCAAGGTGTGCTATTTTTTTGTTGTAATAATATGTAAGTTTTACTTGATTAAATTATTTTGAATAATTGGTTGTATGTAATTAGTTAACTCTTATTTAAATATTTATTTACTTCGCTATTTTTAAATTCTCTCCTCTCGCTTATCTGATGTTAATGACTTTTACGTGAATTATCACCTAGTATTTAAATTCGTATTAATCAAGTAAAAATCAAGTTTTATGTTTAGTTTTCACTCACTCGTTTTAAGTAATTAATAAAATGAATTTACTACTTAATCACTTAGTTTCTTTTATTTATTTTAAAATAAAGGTTCTTTTATGTTTAAATCACCTAGTTATTTAGACTTCTATTATCTAATTAACAATCAAGTTTTGTGTGCCTAGTCTTACTTATTCGCTTACTTGTGTAAATTGATACATAATTTAGCATGTTCAACCATTTATCACCTAGACTAGATTCATGTTAATTAAGGGACAATTGAACTTTCACCTAGTTTAGTTATCGTTTAAAATGTTTATCCATTTAGTTACTTAAATTGACATATTAAAATAAATAAGTTTGTATATCTATTTTGTTCACTTGTTTAAATAATGCATAAATAGGCATATTTAATTATCTCGTGCGTTTTAGATTAATAAATAGATTTACGCTTGATTTATTTATTAAGATTTATTTATTTAATCACCCTTTTCGAAATAAAATCAATCGACCCTTTGTTTATCATGAATCTCCCACATAAATAACGAATCCGGCAGGGACCCACATTTGTGGACCTCGAAGGGTGCTTAACACCTTCCTTTTGAGGTAATTTGAACCCTTACCCGATTCTCTGGTGACGTAGACCTCAATTAATTTAATCGTAGTTAGTTAGTATGGTGCCCTAACGCGCCTTGGAAGAAAATCCCTGAATGAACCTCGTGTAGTAACCTGCTAACCCAACAAAGCTGCGAACCTCAGTGGAAGTAGTAGGTCTAGGCCAATCATGCACCGCTAAAATATTACTCGGATCAACTCTAATCCCATCCTTAGACACCACGTGTCCTAGGAATGCAACTGACTCAAGCCAAAACTCGCACTTTGAGAACTTGTCATAAAGCCGCTGATCTCTCAAAGTCTGAAGTACAATCCTCAAGTGTTGCTCATACTCATCTCTACTCCAAGAGTATATCAGGATGTCATCTATAAATACTATCACGAACGAGTCCAAATACGGGCTAAGCACCGTGTGCATTAGATCCATGAAAGTTGCGGGGGCATTAGTCAACCCAAAAGACATCACCAGGAACTCATAATGGTCGTAACGTGTCCTGAATGCTGTCTTAGGGATATCCACCGCCCTAATCCTCAACTTATGGTAGCCGGACCTCAAGTCAATCTTCAAAAACATGAATGAACCCTGAAGCTAATCAAAAAAGTCATCAATCCTCTGCATCAGATACCTATTCTTCACTGTCACCTTATTCAACTGCCGATAATCAATACACATCCGCATCGGCCCATCTTTCTTCTTCACAAAAAGAACAGGAACACCTCAAGGTGACACACTTAGTCTAATGAACCCCTTAGCTAGCAAATCCTGGAGCTTCTCATTAAACTCTCTCAACTCAGCATGAGCCATACTGTAAGGAGAAATAGAGATGGGCCTGGTGCCCAACTCTAACTCAATAGTGAAATAAATATCTCTCTCAGGTGGAAGGCCTGGTAGGTCAGTAGGAAGCACCTCTAGGAAGTCTCTAACCACAGGGACAGACCCAGGAGACGAAGGGTCAGCACTAGCATCTTGGACATATGCTAGATAAGCTAAACACCCACGAGAAATCAACTTCCTAGCTCAAAGACAAGAGATGATCCCAGATGGTGCGTGACTAATAGAACCCTGCCATATAATTGGGTATACACCAAGCAAGGCAATGGTAACGGTCTTGGCATAACAATCCAAAACTGCACGGTGAGGGGATAACCAGTCCATGCCCAGTATCACATCAAAATCTAACAAATCAAGTATCAACAAATCACCCCAAGACTCCAAATCACCAACATATATCATGCAAGATCTCGCAATCTGATCCACTACTAAAGAATCTCCTACTGGGGTCAAAACAGAAATAGGAACAGATAACGGCTCACTAGCCAACCCCAAACAAGGCACAAAGTAGGCAGATACGTATGAACATGTAGATCTAGGATCAAATAAATCCATAGCAGACTGATGGCACACAGAAATCATACTTGTAATCACAGCATCCGAGGCCTCTGCCTCTTGTCTCCCAGGGACCATATAAAACTGACGATGACCTCCACTTACTCGACTGCTATCCCTACCACCTGCTCTGCCATGCAGGGAACCACCCCTGGCCTGACCACTACCCCCTCTAGTCAGTGGCTGAACTTCTCATAAAGGCTCGACTGTCTGAGCGGCTGACTGAACTGTACCCCGCTCGGAGGCAATTTCTAGCATAATGACAAATAATACCACACTCATAACAAGACCCTGACAACCTGAACTGTCAAGACGGACCAGCAGAACCTGTATGTCCACCACAACCTGATGCCCCAGATACGGCACCCCTCGAAGATTGACCCTGCTCGAACTGAGAACTACCAAAAGTCTGAAGTGAAGTCTGAACTGGTCGGCTGAACTGACCCTGGTGCTGCTGTGGATGATAACCCCTACCCCACTGGCTTGAAGCCCTACTACCATGTCTAGAACCATCGTAACCACCCTGATAACAAGGAAGTTTATCTCTATCCCCTTGATCATGTTGATGCAAGTCCTCCACAGTATGAACATAGTCTACAATAGCCTAAAATGACTGACCACTAGAAATCAATATCTCAGCTGCCTGTCTAAGCTCTGTCCGTAATACCCAAACAAATCTTTGAATCTTGTGTGGCTCAGTGGGAATTATCATAGCTCCAAATAGAGCAAGCTGATGGAAACGGGTCTCATACTCAAATATAGATATGGATCCCTGCATAAGCCTGGTGAACTACTCCCATCGATGCTCACAATCACTCTGAGGTAAGAACTTGGCCATAAAGGCCTCATAAAACTCAGACAAAGGCATTGGAGGTGATATAGAAGGTTTGCAAACAACCTATTCCCTCTACCATAACTTTGCTGGATCCTCTAGCTGTGATAATGATCTCAATCGAAAATGATCAAAATTGATATCGGAAACACAAAATGAAACAACACAAATTAAAGATAGAGGGATATATTAGAAAAAGGATGAGAATAAAAGAAAGAAGGGCTAATTGAATCCACAATCAACCAAGGGAGAAGAGAACTCAATCAAATGCCCAAGAAACCAAATTGAATCCACAAGATGATAACTCGATGATCGATCAAGCAAAGAAGATAACACAAGCAATTCGGGAATCCACCCTAATCACTTGATCTAAGCTAACAATTGGAATTTAAACCAATCACTACCCTAACCTAGAGTAACTAAAATATCAAGTCTTTCAAGACAATTCAATCATCAATAATCTAAGTATGAAAATGGCTAAGGCAACTATTTATAGTTATTGCCATTACACAAATAGCCTATTACAAAAATAGCCCAAAAGTGACTATTTTTGAAATAACCCACAAGGGCCCTTCTTGATTGCTCAAATGACATCTTGATCACCCATGGCCTTGTGTATTTGTTGCTCCATGACTTCTTTCGGGCTCCAAGCTATCATCCATATGTAGAAGCCTCTCCTAATATGCTCCAAGCTAACCATGATCATATCATCCTCCCATTCTTAAAAAGGATTCGTCCTCGAATCCGAACCTTGTAAAAACATAAGAAGGACAAACAACAAACATATCCTCATAGCATAAGGGTTAGCACATGGGTTACCAACCATACCAACTTGCCAAGGAGGCACACATTTGAAATACAACCAACTATCCTTTGTGTCAAATAAGATTAATGCACTGTAGAATATACAAAGGATCCAACTATGAGAAATATCATGGAATAAAGAAACCTCAAAGGTCCTAAGACACAATTGCTTCCATATTCCCCCATAAAACCATACCAAAAGTGGTGTCAACATTGGTTCAAACACCCATGAAGGTTTACCGGGGTCAAAGATATAAAAGGCTCACATAGTTTGGTCACAAAAGCAAATGGACCAATCCAAGAAACCCCTACCTCTATATAAAACAAATCCCATACAAACATGGACATCATATGCAAAGAGGTAGTAGAGAAAGGTGTTACTTAAATGAACTTCATCCAAGGTGTGCCCATATATAGAATCACCCTTTGATCCACAAGCATTAAGGTTTTGATCAAGAATGGGGTCACACAAGAATGAAGGGGTCATTAGAGAACATACACCCCTTTCCTTTTGACCGCTAACCCCTCCAATAGACATACTATCATCTTCCAAGAAAAAAGTTTTGTCTTTGGAAAGTGTGTCATCATACCATAGTGGATTTTCAAATATGGTAGCCTTTAAGAGTGACTACACTTCGCATATTATAAGAAACACCACTATCTTCATCATTCACATTAGTTATGCCATCATTGAATAAAGGATTATCCCTAAGTTCATACTCTATCTCAAGATCCTCATGACAAGAATAAGAAATGGAATCAACACTCAAGGAATCATCACCTCTAAGTAAAGATCCTACATGACTAACTACATAACCAACTATATCATTACCATTACTAAATTGAGGTTCATTTATCACATCATACAACTCCTCAATTAGTAGGTCATCATTACAAGCAAGTTGGTCAATACCATAATAAACACTAGTTGATAGCATATCAAGCTCAAAAGAATCACACACATGATTACCATCATTATAGACAACTAGCATTTGACTACCCCCATTGCAAGACAATATATTTTCACTCAAGTCACAAGTGCTAACACTAAATGGACTCAAATTGATCTCACTAGAAGAATCAATCAAGTCATCTATAGGATCAACTAGTGTTTGGGCACGCACAACAATGTCATCATCATCATGCAATAAGGTGTCATCAAGATCATCACAAGGTAAAGGCTCTTTAAGCTCACACATATACAAGCTATCACTTACACTCAATTGGCTACTAGCCATACAATGATCTTTTACTTTCAATAAAGTGTAAGGTTTAGCTTTGTTACCTCGTAGCTCATATGAATAATTATCTTCACCTTGGTTTCCAACATTGAAGCACAAATGCTCATTTGGAAAGCTTTTTCACACCTCTTGATTCTCCACATTTTGAGGTGCTTTGCTAGGCTTGCTTCCAAGAATACCTGCACAAGTATCAAGACAACTAGAGAAACAAGAAAAGTTACATGAGTTAGGATAAGATTGTGACAACCCTCTCACATCACTCCACACAACCTCTCCTTTTTCCACTCTAGAGTTGTCACTTATCACACCCTTACTCCTCTCAATCTTTTGTCTCTCAATTTCATTGGAATTCAAACAAGTGCCAAGTATCCCTAGTGAAGGGTTAGATGATCCTTTCACTTCAAGCTTCCACTTTGGTGCACAAGGTGTGGATGTTTTGACTTCCATGTTCAACTCCTTAGTGCTAGAATCACAAGGAGTAGCTTGCCTTGCTTCCAATGGCAACTCCTTAGGTTCATCTTCACGAGGAATGCCTTTCTTCAACATCTTTTGTAACTCCTCGGGCTTAAGATTGGCAACCCATCGGATGATAACGATCTCAATCGAAAATGATCAAAATCGATATCGGAAACACAAAATGAAACAACACAAATTAAAGATAGAGGGATAGATTAGAAAAAGGATGAGAATAAAAGAAAGAAGGGCTAATTGAATCCACAATCAACCAAGGGAGAAGAGAACTCAATCAAATGCCCGAGAAACCAAATTGAATCTACAAGATGATAACTCGATGATCGATCAAGCAAAGAAGATAACACAAGCAATTCGGGAATCCACCCTTATCACTCGATCTAAGCTAACAATTGGAATTTAACCCAATCACTACCCTAACCTAGAGTGATAACGGGAATACAACAAACAAGAAGAAAAGAAGGAAAAAATATGAGAATTAATAACTAGGAATTGAAATTATGGGCAACAAGGGGCTAAAACCCTCACCTCCCAATTGATTCCAACAACTAGAAACTAATTCAACTCAACTAATCAAGGAAACCTAAATGAAATCCACAAGTGGGAGACCTTCAATTAATTAAGTAAAGAAGTTAAACTAACAATCAAGAGAGTCACCCTAATCACTCACTAATTCCTTAAGGGAATTACACTAAGCCTTACACTAGCAACTACAAGTTTTAGAGTATCAATCTTCAATATGCAAAAACTAAACTTCCAAAATGAAGAAAAGCTACTACTTATACTAGGGAATAAGAAGACACTAGCAAGTACAATTTTGCCCTTAATGAAGTAAGGGCCTTGTTTTGTTGCCTTCTTTTGGGAATTCTTGAATTCCCCCTTCCACCTCACTTTAATGGACCACCCACACATTGTATGCTTTCCTTTGGGATTCTTCAAGCTTCTCCAATGCTTCCCTTTTCATGAACATTGCTTGAAGGTCTTGGAGATCTTTAGCTTGACTACGTGTGAAAGGCCTTGAAGGATAAGTGCCATCCAAGATAGTACCATCCATGCTTTATAATCTAGTATCATCCTCCCCTTCTTGAAAATGATTTGTCCTCGAATCCAATGGATCACCTACAACACAAGGAGAAAGATTACTAACATTGAAAACATTATGAACATTATACTCCCTTGGTAAGTCAATCATGTATGCATTGTCATTTATCTGCTTGAGCACTTTGAAGGGTCCGTCTCCCCTTGGGCTTAGCTTTCCTTTTTGAACTTGTGAGAACCTCTCCTTTCGGAAATGAACCCACACCCAATCTTCTGGGTTGAAAATCACTTCCTTTCTTCCACGATTCTTTCGGTTGGCCACCTTTGAATTGTTCTTTTCAATGGCCTCTTTTACCTTGGAATGAATGTCCATCATCTCCTTTGCTCTTTGTTCAGCATCTAGGCTCACAATAACATGGATAGACAAAGGAGTCATAGTTAATGGAAACAAAGGCTTAAAGCCATAACATGCTTCAAATGGGGACATTCCAATAGAAGAGTGGAAAGACCGGTTATATGCAAATTCTATCAAGGGTAAATGGTCTTCCCAAGTGGTTGGGGTGCCCCTAATCATACACCTAAGCATGCTTCTAAAAGTCCAGTTGACTACTTCGGTTTGTCCATCCGTTTAAGGATGACAAGAAGTAGAAAACATGAGTTTGGTACCAAGTGTACCCCATAGATTCTTCCAAAAATGACTAAGAAATTTTGAATCCCTATCACTAACAGTGGTTTGAGGGACTCCATGCAATTTAAGCACATTTATGACAAACAAGGATGCTACATGGGATGCATCATCACATTTATGGCATGGAATGAAATGAGTCATTTTAGAGAACCTATCCACTACCACAAATATGCTATCATGTCCTCTTTTAGTCCTAGGAAGTCCTAACACAAAATCCATAGAAATGTCCATCCATAGACCACTAGGAGTAGGAAGAGGGGTATACTTACCTTGAGGCCGAGTCGTGGATTTGGCTAGCTTGCATTCGAGACATTGTCCACAAATACGCTCCACATCATGTTTCATCTTTGGCCAATAAAATTATTCCATAAGGATGTCAAGTGTCTTGGGTACTCCAAAGTGCCCCATCAAACCACCACTATGAGCTTCCTTGACGAACAACTCTCTCCATGAACTCATGGGCACACAAACTCGCCCATTCTTGAATAAGAATCCATCAACCAATTGGAACCTATCAACCCGCTTCCCTTGACTAAGACAATCAAAAGTTTCTTTGAAATAGGGATCCATAGAATAGAATCCCTTCAAGCTTTCAAATCCCATCATTTTAGAAGCCAAGGTGTTGACCAATACAAACCTCCTTGATAGAGCATCCGCTACTACATTCTCTTTGCCTTGCTTGTAGTTGATCACATATGGAAAGGTCTCAATGAATTCAAACCATTTGGCATGTCGCTTGTTCAACTTGGATTGCCCCTTAAGATGTTTCAAGGACTCATGATCAGTCCTTATCACGAACTCTTTGTGCCACAAGTAGTGTTGCTAATGAGCCAATACCCTCACAAGTGCATATAATTCCTTGTCATAAGTTGAGTACCGAATAGTAGCTCCTTTTAGTTTTTCACTAAAGTAAGCCAATGGTTTTCTCTCTTGCATCAAGACACCACCTATCCCAACACCCGAAGCATCACACTCTATCTCAAAAGCTTTATCAAAATTAGGTAGTTGGAGTAATGGGGAGGAACTCAACAAGGACTTCAATGCTTGAAAGGACTTCTCTTGTTCTTCCCCCCCACAAAAGGTACATCTTTCTTGATCAATTCGGTTAATGGGGAAGCAATTGAACTAAAACCCTTCACAAAACGCCGGTAAAAGCTCGCCAACCCATGAAAACTTCTTACCTCGGTGGCATTGGATGGGGTCAGCCAAGTCTTGATTGACTCCACCTTTTCTTCATCAATCTCTATACCACTTGCACTAACCACAAAGCCCAAGAACACTACCTTTTCAACACAAAAAGAACACTTCTTGAGATTCGCGAATAACCTTTCTCGTAGCAAAACATCAAACACTTATTTCAAATGGCCTACATGCTCTTCAATTGTCTTGCTATACACAAGTATGTCATCAAAGTACACCACCACAAACTTGTTGATGAAGGGTTTTAGAACATGATTCATCAACCTCATGAAAGTGCTTGGAGCATTAGTCAAACCAAACGGCATCACAAGCCATTCATACAACCCAAATTTTGTTTTGAAAGCCGTCTTCCATTCATCACCCGGTTTCATTCGAATTTGATGGTACCCACTCCTAAGATCAACCTTTGAGAACACACTTGCTCTACAAAGCTCATCCAACATGTCATCAAGTCTAGGAATTTGATGCCTATACTTGATTTTAATCTTGTTCACGGCTCTACAATCAATGCATATTCTCCAAGTACCATCCTTTTTGGGAACAAGGATAATCGGTACAGCACACAGGCTTAGGCTTTCTTTGATCAATCTCTTTTCAAGGAGTTCTTCCGCTTGCCTTTGTAGCTCCTTGGTCTCTTCCGGATTACACCTATAGGCTGGTCGATTGGGAATTTGTGACCCCAGCACGAAGTCAATTTGGTGCTCAATTCCCCTCAAGGGTGGTAGTCCCTCGGGCATCTCATCCGGAAATAGTTCATCATAGTCTTGCAAAAGAGAAGAAACAATACTAGGCAAAATGCTAGTATCTTGGTTAGCATGCAATAAAAGATTGGTGTTGACAAGGCACACTAAAAAGCGTTCCTCATCCACACCCTTTAGACAATTGTTTGACTTGGCTATCACACACATGTTCTTCTTATTTCTAGCCAAGTCACTTCCCTCTTTTGGAACAATGGTGGAACTTTCACCTTCACTCTTCGCTTCTTCCACCCTTATTCTCTCCCGAAGCTCCTTCATAGCCCGATAGTCCTCACTCACTTGGTATGGGGTGAGAGGTAAAAGTACATATTTCTTACCGTCAATCACAAAAGCATACTTGTTGGTCCTCCCATAGTGCACAACATCTCTATCAAATTGCCAAGGCCTCCCCAATAATACATGACAAGCCAACATGGATACCACATCACAAATCAACTCCTCATTGTACTTGCCCACACTAAATCGAATAGTTGCTTATTTGAGGACCTTCATCTCTCCACTCTCATTGAGCCATTGTAGCTTGTACGGGTTGGAATGCCTTCTTGTTGGAAATGTCATACGCTCCACCAAAGGACTACTTACCACATTAGTGCAACTCCCACTATCAATAATCAAAAAACACACCTTATCTTGGATCTTGCACCTAGCATGAAATAGATTCTCCCGTTGGTCAAGTTCTTCTTTGGCAAGGGCTCCCATAATTCTCCTCAGAACATATGAAAGGTTAGTATTTACCTTCAACTCTTCATTATCATCAAGTAAGGGTTTCCCCTTTCCATGAAGCAAGCAAAATTTACCCTCTAATCCAACCTTTCTTCATCATCCCCCGAAGCTACTCTCTCCCCTTCACCTTTATCTCCCTCTCCCGCACTCCTTTCATCATGCTTATCTTCCTCATCGGTTTTATACCCATCACGAAAAGCAATAATTTTCCTTCTATTAGGATACTCACTAGCAATATGTCCCCTCCCTTGACATCGAAAGCATTGGATGGTAGAGGGTCGAGGAAAGTTGAGTTTTTCAAAGTTACCTCCTTTCGGCTTGTCATTCCCTTTGGCTTTGTATTCAACCTTGACTTGAGTGTATTGACCACTACCTTTAGATGATTCTCGAGGAGTTGGGGTCTTCCACTTATCATTGTTTTTACTCCATGAGGAAGTTGGAAAACTCTTGGCCTTATATGTCTTCTCATCTTTCAAATCCATTTCGACCTTAGAGGCATCATGGAAATCCGTTTCAAGATTCTCATAGTGTTTAAGTCTCAAAGGCTTCAAGATATCGGGCCTCAAGTTTTCCATGAATCGTATCACCGTGTATTGCATATGCTCCTCAAGCTTGGACTTCATTCTCAAGTTCTCAAATTCATCATAGTATTCTTCAACACTCTTGGTACCTTGCCTAAGCATGTACACCTTCTTGAGAGATTCTTGGTAGTAATCCGGAGTCAAATACCTGTACTCCATTAGACCAACCAACTCTTGCCAAGTGGGCAACTCATAGATATGACGACTCTCTCATTCCCTCCTCTTAGATTCCCACCATGTGGAAGCATATCCCTCGAATTGAGTGAGGGCATACTTCGCCTTCAATGATTCTGAGATGTTATTAGTAAGGAAAATCCATTCACTTTGTAGTTTCCATTCAAGAAATTCATCCGGGTCACTACTTCCCTTGAACTTTGGAAGTGTAACCTTGATCGTGTTCAATCCCCTATCTTGATCATTTCATTCTCCATACCTAGCTCCTCTATTCCCCATCCTATCTCCTCTATTCCCATAGCCTTGATCTCCTATTCCTTGGTCCCACCCCAAGTCCCGAGGCTGGACCCCTTCCCTTGGCCCTTCATAGCCATCTCTAACCCCATGCTCCCAAAACTCATCATTGTTGTGATCTTCATTCATGTCGTCATAGAGAGGATTTTGAAATTGGTGGTTTGGGTAGGGTGTTTGTGTGGTGTTTCGTGGAGGTGATATGTAGGAATCATGTAAGGATGCATTTGATGTATTTCGGAGTGGAGTTTGGTATAGAACTTGGTTTGCCACAAAAGGACGATTCTCTTATGGAGGGCGATAGGGTTGTGGATGTGGATGTGGTGTTGGTTGCCTTGGGTGGTTTGGAGGGTTGTTTGTTTGGAAGGTGGGTTGTTGGAAGTTTCGGGTTCGATTTTGTGGAGGGTAACACAGTTGGTGAGCTTGCCCCAGAGTAATGGTGGTGGAATGCACCGATACCCGCCTTGCCTCCTCATTTTCGACTTGGAGTGCCTTCCCCCTACTCTCATTTTCCACCCGGACCAACCTTTCCTCCATACCTCCTAACTTCCCATTCATTTCCGCCATTTGTTTGGAGAGGTGTGTAAGAACCTCCATGAGGTTCTCTGAGCTCTCCCCAATTGGACTTGCACTGTGGTAGGACATGGTACCTACAAAACTTAACAAACAAGGTTAGTAGTAAAAGGCTCACGTCCCTCGTATGTAACGCTCAACTCACCTCCTATGGCGTCGTCTCAAAATTGGTAGTGAACTAGCTCCGCTCAATCAACTCAAGGTCACCTATCCTTTGTGGAGGAGTGGATTCTTGTGACTCTTGAAAGAAGGACGATTTGAAAGACTCTAAACAGACTTGAATCAAGGAATTAATCAACGAAACAAGACAAGAAAAGAAGAAGGAAGAAGCACGAAAGAATTCGGACTCAAGAACTAAGTAACAAAAGTAGGAGAAACTACTTGTTGTTGCTTAATTTGGAGAATCAAAGAGATGATTTGATGTTTAAAAACTAGTTAACAAGTAATTAAAGATGTTAATTAGTTGTTAAATAGTTGATAAATCGAAGAAAAATAATGAGTGTAGAAGAAGAAGTTTGAAGTTCCAACACTTGGAAAAATTTTGAGGTCTTAAAAGTTCCAACACTTAGAAAAATTTTGGGGTCCCAAAATTTGAGACCCCTAAAAAAAACTAAGATAGAACCTGTAGATTTTTTGGTCTCTGAAACTGTGCAACATGCGCCACAGTGAGAGTGGGCGAGTCGCCTGCTGCGTTGGCAGCAACTGCTGCTGTTGACTGCTGCTGATGTGGCGTTGACTGCTGATGTGGCTGCTGATGTGGCATGTCCACGTGGATATTTTTTTATTATTTTTTTTAAATTCCACTTGTGGACCCAACAAACATCTTTGACCACTTTTGACTTGGAATTGTTGGATCAAATGTACCTTTTGGTTTCTTCTTCTTCAAGATGTTCTTGATGAATATCAAAAACACCAAACACACACTAAATACTAACACCTTCAAATCAACTCGGAATTGGCTCAAACTTTAGGATTAGCTTCCCCTCGACTTAGAGAACAAACCCCAATAGTTATTAAGCTCCAATTTCTCCTCAATCAAAAGACCCACTTTCAAAGTTTGTAAAGCTTCAAAAGATCAAAACCCTTTAATGGCAACTTCACTTCTACAACTCCAAATCGCACAAAATTTGAAATCTAGACTCAAAAAACACTAGGGAATCAAGATCTAGTGTCAAAAACAACAAATTAAAATGAAAAATTTACGGTTTTTTTTTTTTGGATTTTTGAAGATATCAAATTCCCAAGACTTAGATTTGTGGAAACAAATATAAACCGAGCTCTGATACCAAATGATAATGGGAATACAACAAACAAGAAGAAAAGAAGGAAAAGATATGAGAATTAATAACTAGGAATTGAAATTATGGGCAACAAGGGGCTAAAACCCTCACCTCCCAATTGATTCCAACAACTAGGAACTAATTCAACTCAACTAATCAAGAAAACCTAAATGAAATCCACAAGTGGGAGACCTTCGATTAATTAAGGAAAGAAGTTAAACTAACAATCAAGAGAGTCACCCTAATCACTCACTAATTCCTTAAGGGAATTACACTAAGCCTTACACTAGCAACTAAGCCTTACACTAGCAACTACAAGTTTTAGAGTATCAATCTTCAATATGCAAAAACTAAACTTCCAAAATGAAGAAAAGCTACTACTTATACTAGGGAATAAGAAGACACTAGCAAGTACAATTTTGCCCTTAATGAAGTAAGGGCCTTGTTTGGTTGCCTTCTTTTGGGAATTCTTGAATTCCCCCTTCCACCTCACTTTAATGGACCACCCACACATAAAAATGGCTAAGGCAACAATGTATAGTTATTGCCTTTACACAAATAGCCTTTTACAAAAATAGCCCAAAAGTGACTATTTTGGAAATAACCCACAAGGGCCCTTCTTGATTGCTCAAATGACATCTTGATCACCCATGTCCTTGTGTATATTTTGCTCCATGACTTCCTTTGGGCTCCAAGCTATCATCCATATGTAGAAGCCCCTCCTAATATGCTCCAAGCTAACCATGATCGTATCAAGATGATATATAGTATATCCAACCCCGTGAGTCTCTAGCAAACCCAGATGGTGTAACATCTCCTCATAGGTTGTAATGAAGCCATGTGGGTCCTGACTCGATGTACCAATGAATCTCAGAGTGCCAATCTCAAAAATCTACCAAGGCCTTCTTCTCCCCATTTGTCATAGCTGGGCGAGGAGTAAGAGGCTGTGCAACCGTTAGGATCAAAATAACCTCAGGACGGGGAGCCACAGTAGCAGGCTACTGTCCTAAACTCTGAACACCCATGGTTTCCCCTTGAGTGGATGTTTGTGCTACTTCAGAAGGTCGCTCTCCAATCATGCCCAATAGCTAAAGTAGTAAACCTCGAATATTTGAAGACTGAGCTGGGGATGAAGTTGGCACAGAAACGGGTGCTTGAATTGGTACTGGAGCTAGTGGTACCTGGGCTATCCTCGAGTCCACATACTCCTTCTCAGGAACAAACTCTGGCTCATAATTATGCTCTGGCCCTACCTCAACTCTGGCAGCTCTAGCATGTGCTGCTGTTCTTGGACGTCCTTGACCCATACCTCTATGACCTCCCTTGCCCTTAGTTAGTGTCGGGGGTACTGGAGTTGGAGGCTCGTCTCTGCCCAACGCTGATGATCTCGTACAAACCATCCGCGGAAGAGTGAATGAGAACAAGTGAGATTTCCAGAAACTTCCAAGGATGCTATGCACGAGATATAATCAAGAAAGTCCATTTTTCCAAAGATGTCACCATAGCCTCCTGAAGAATGAGTACAGACGTCTCTACCCTGATCTGCAGGACTCTACTAGATATTAGCTCCTATACCGATGACATCGGTGGACCTAGGGCTCTAATACTAAGCTTTCACGACCCGATTTCTAAGTTATGATGGCATCTACAACCCCCCAGTAGGCTAACTAATCCTCGTAGCCCGAAATGGTTAGTAATGGGCTACTAGCTAATAGTTAAGCGGAAGAAATGATATAATCAAGTGGAAGAAAAGGAACATATATATACATATGCAAAAGCTAAACCAAACCCCAAAACCCGATATCATAGTATAGAGCCGGAACTACATATAAGGAGTACGAAGCATCCAAAATAATATATACACAACTGTCTCCGAGTAGTAACAGAGTACATGATACACAAGATAAACTAAAGCTAAGCTTTGGTCGCCAAGAGCTTACCCTCAGTTTGGATAGTCCAAAAGATCTCCAAGCATGAATCCCACGATTTAGCAGTGATGGCGCATACTAAGATCTACACCAGAAGATGCAGAGTGTAGTATGAGCTTTAATTGCAAAGCAATCGATACCCAGTAGGTATCATGGGCCAACTGGGCACATATAAGATGAAAGAGCAGTAATAAGCGGAATAGAAATAAGTAGTCACAGAAGGTAATAAATAAGCACACGGAAGCTAGCAAGAAAGGAACACAAACAGGAACAACATACATGGCTAGCTACTATAACATTATCATAGGCGAAAGGAAGAAATACATACCCGGTATCCTCGCAATAACAAGTATATAAAGAAGAGTTTAGAAAGTAGGTGGTATATCGGTAACCTCAAATGGATAGAAAAGGAGAGAAAAGAGAAAAGATAACAATAATCATGCTTGAATACAAGATACAATAACCCCAAATAGACGTACTAATCTCAAATTAGAATCCAACAGTTAAAAGCCCAAAATCAATCTTAACAATCTCCAATCTCACTAGAAACCATAACAGGAACCAATACCGTGATATAGTAACAATAAGTCTAAGTATAATCCCATGGGTGCCCATACACCCAAGGAGTACAAACAAGTGAAGACAAACCCTCTGGCAGCCCATACTATAAGAGCGTACAATCAACAAACAACAATCAAAGGTGGAACCTCACACAAATGAATGATATGCTATGATATGCCAAACCAAGTGTAATCGCAGCATCAGTATGTTACCCCTTTCGGTACCCCAAAGGTCCAATAAAGGTGGGATTCATGAAAGGACTTCTCCCGAGTACATCTACTCCACTGTACACCACTACCCCCGGTCACCCTTTTTACCATAGCACTTGGTACAAAATGACAAGGTCCATGGAGGTCTACTCGTAGACCACATACTACACTTTAACCGCAAAATATCAGTCCAGAGTGCCACCGGATCCAAATTAGTACTCAAATGCTCAAAATGCATGCCTGAATTCTATCCAAGTCTAAATCAAAGAAACAAGTCTCATAAAAAACCCTTCAAGAGTGCCCGAGCGTATCCGGGTCTAAAACAGTAGTAAATCAAGTTATGATGCTTGGCTTTACCAAGTCTAATATCATTTCTCATCCATTATAGAGTCAATCTAGCACATTGGTTCAACCGGGTCTAATATATAGTAGGAAAACTGTAACAAATCTTTATTTTAACTTTTCATACCCCAAGAAGATCCATTAAAATGATACGAAACCATTTCATAATCAATTTTACCGACGACGGGCCCCACAGGCCATGCAAGATTTAGAAATCATCAATAGAAGGCCCAAAGCCAAAATCGTAGTAAAACCATGAAGAAAATCCTCTTATATGCATAATAATGGCATGCTCAATCACAATGAATAGCCCAACTACTCACAATCAACCTATCAGCCCTGCACAAGCTCCAATCATTCTACAACATATATAGCCAGCTCTATAACAATAATAGCTATGTCCGGGACTCATGGACATTCCCAATTTCCCACCATGTATATTCTAGAGTCAACATAAGGCCTCACAGGACCACAAGGGTGATAATATCATCTATCACAAATACTACAACCATCGGAGGAAGAAAGGAATCGGACATGAATAAAGCGGTCAAGGTATGTGATACCAACTAGTAAACCCAACCCAAGGATGCCTATTAGTACAATTTTATTCTATATATGCGAAGTCTAAAGAGGTTTAAATCGTAACCTACCTGTCGTCCGAGGACAAGCTGTTAGGACAATGATATTCAAGCCCTAATCGCTCTGAGAAGCCACGAATGATAATCAATCTATCAAAGACATAAATAACACATCAAAATGAGTCTAATGATACCCATATTGCTATAATAATAGCCAGGTCAAAATTTGGGTCATCGGCAGGCCCGCGAGCACCACAACTGAAAGCTGAAAACAAAAAGAAACAGGATGAATACAATGATGCCAAGAAGACATGCTCCAAAAATGAGCAATTTTGGTCAAGAGGAGAGCGCAAAATAGCCCACTCAAGAGAGGGTTTAAAGTTCAAATTTTAAGAACAAATATCAGAATTAGAGCAAGTAAGCTTACCAAAAGCGAGGAATTACACCCAGATAGTGAGTCTCATGAACCCACGATCATGCATTAACAAGAGGGGCAGAATCTACAAGAATTCCCAAGCTTAGGGAACTTACCAACAATGGTGATTTCTTAGAAAAAAAAAAGAAGAGCAAGATGGGGAAGAAGACTTACCAATTATTGAAGAAGCAAGTATTATCAATGAACAATTAATTCCCCAAGGTTAGGAACTGATTTGGAGCTATTTGGTAGAGAAAATCTCGGTGTTTAGAGTTGGGAAACTTGAGAGAAAAGAGATGGAAAAATGAAAAACTGAAGATATAAAGGGATGGAAAATTGTCCAGCACCAACGGCGCCATCACAGTGCAATCGTGCTGGCCAGCCAAAATACGCATGACCGCGATCGCGCTAGGACAGCGCCGATGGTGCTAAAGGCCTGATCTGCACTAAAATTCTACAACTTTTGAAAACTCCACGAGGCATTCCGGGAATAATTGGAAGCCGATATTCAAAAATCAATAATGTTAATAGAGTGGAAATGACGTCCCAGACCCAACAGAATCGAGAAAACTTCTATACGAGGTCGTTTTGGAGAAATGTTGACCCAAGTCAATACTAACTAACAAGCAACCAAAGACTCAAAATGAGCCCAGCTTACTCGAAACCCGAACCAACCACCTACCTAACCCAAACTCAACATTCTGGAGCTGATGGAATCGCCATATTTTGTATCTGACGCTCCGATAATCAAAAGCTGACCAAAGTTACACTTTCAACTTCAAATGGCCTGAAAACAGAGAAAGCAACATAAAACCCACACCAAAAGTTCCTAGGCCTCAACTAAAGGTTCAACTAGACCAAACCCAACACTCCGAAGCTGACGGAACTATCAAAATTCAATTCCGAGCACGTTAGCTAAGAATGTTGACTAAAGTCAATGATATTCTAAGTTAAGGCTCAAAAATGGGCAAAATGCGAAAACAACCAAACGAACGATCAGGGCACCAGACTACCGGTCCCAGCAAGCCATAAATAACTTGGGGCCCCTACGAAAAATCTCTAACAGTACAATGAATGCATAAACACGAAGATGACTGGAAGAGTCATCACAACAAGAATTCTTGAATGTCATAAAAACTATTTTCTACATTTTAATCAATTTTTCAAATAAGTTTAAAGGTCACCTTGATTAGTTTTTTTCAAAATGACCTTGTTTTATTTATAGTTTTTTTCATTAGATTAATTGAAGTAGTTCCTCAACTTTTCTACTTATTTAAGTTAATATTTTTCTCGAAAGTTCTTATCCTTAAATCACTTTCTAGTTTTGAAAGAATAAAATCACACCTTTTCAAAAGTTACTTATTTTTCATAAACAGTTACTTATTTTCCTACAATTTTAATTTATTCTTCATAATGTCAGTCATAAAGAGCTTGTTCAAATCTTTAAAATTTATTTCATTTTATTTAAGTGAATTTCCTTTTTACTTGGTTAAAATAGGTTTGAATTTTCTTTACTTTTCAAGTCTTTAATATTCTTACTGTTTTTATAAAAAAAAAACTCAACTCTTTGTAAAATTTAGCTAAAAAATAAATTTCTCAATTTTTATTTATTTGAAATCTAAGAGGTTTTCTTTAAGAAGTAATCCTATCATGCCTTATTTGAATATTTCAACACTCTTTAGATTTTCCCAACTAAACTATTTGTAAAAATTAGCAATTTTTATTAAGTTGGTCAAAATTGGTTTTGGTCAGCCATTTTTTACGAACGTTCTGATGTTCCTTGAAAACCTTCTTAAGACTTTACTTGAACCCTTACCCATTTTCTCTAATTTAAGGATTTATTTATATTTTTTAAAGTCTTTGAAATTCTCTTAATTTTTCTTAGTTTATTTACAAAAATTAAGTGGCGACTCTGTTTGTTTTAGCATTATTTTGAAACTTTCTTTTAAGTTTGAAATAATTTTAAAGTGTCGAAAACCATTTTCTTTAAATTAGATTCCTAAAACAGGGGATATAACAATCCTAAAGTTCATAAAACTTATAAAATATAAAATTTAGCTGAGCCAAGTCTAGAAGAGGTAAACTGAAACCTACCTCAGGGCCGAACCGTAAGCATGAACCGTCTCTCGAGATCCTTTTCCTTTTGAAGTGCCTCGAATCGCTGCCACACTATATCAGAAACATGATTTATAAGTCAAGACAGGACTAACGACAACCATATTACTAATTCAAAATTTGGGTAGGAAATCGGGTCAAAAATTAACCCTAGGGGCCCGCTGACAAAATAGAAAACAAACTCTGCAATAATATTTCCTACGGGGTAGTGAGTGCATGCCCTAAATTTGGGTAGAAACGGGGCTGATTTCGAACCTCAAATTGTCTGAAACTATCACTTTAAAGTGAAGAAGAAATTCATGCAATTCAAGACCTAAAACATGAATGAAAGACGAAATTAAGGACTAGGCGCGTAATAGAAAGAGAGGGGGAAGAGAATCACCTTGAATGCACACGAAATCATCAAGAATTGGTGAAATATCCACATAACTAAGCTTTATTCTATGGAGGAAATGTTTAATACATAGAGAGAATGAAGGACATGATCCTTTTTAAATATACAATGATCGTCACTCTTGCAGAATAGTCATCACAGGTGCAATTTCTTTGGAGTGAAGAAAGGTCCATAGGAGCATACACGAGCCCGCAGGAGCGAGACTGCAGTGGAAGACAAACCACATAAAAGTAGAGTTGGGAGCATAGTGCTTCCTCCGCAAGAGCGACTCCCACTCTGCAGCACCAGCTCCGCAGGAGCGGTCAAGCTTCGAAGGAGCAGAGGCTGCTGACATTACCAGCCATCGCAAGAGTGGATGGTTTGTGCAGGTTCGGCTCCGTAAGAGCAGTTGCACTAGCAACTTCCAACAAATAACCAAATCCTAGATTGAAACCTCGGGATTCATTTGGAGTCTTGTGAACACAAACCAAATATGCTACCCAATTAAAATGACATTCCAGACTCAACAAAATCAATGAAATGACCAACGCAGTTCTTCTTGATGAAATATTGACCAAAGTCAACACTTTAACCAAAAATACCATGATTTGCCCAAGTACCCAAAATGAGTCCGGAAGTATCGAGACCCAAACTAAAGGTGCCACTATCCCAAAATCCATGATCCAGAACTAATGGCATTGATGAAACTCTCATCTGAGCTCGTCTACTCTGAATGTTGACCAGAGTCAAACATTTAAACTTTAAGAGTTTCAAAATAGGGAAATTCCTCTATTACCTGACAGAACACCTCAGGAAGTGTGCACCCATCCTAGCAAGTCACATAAACAGTATAGAAGCTAGAGGAATGGTCAAAATGGTTGAAACATACAAAAATGTGAAAATGACCATGAGGGCCATTACATCAACTATACAAGGAATCAATTTTTGCACCATTTCCAGGGATTAGTTTAAAGATTATCTTATTTTATGTGTTGATTCACTTTGGTATTTCACCTTATTTTATTTCATTTTTTTGTTGGTTTTGACTTTTTCTAGGTGACAACATGAGTAAAGCTAGAGAAATGCTAGTGTTGTAGGATATATGGATACTGATGACCCTATGGATCAGGCGGGTGTGGCAAGTGAAATTTTCCTACCTCCAATGGTAGGGAATGTGGTCTTTCATATCAAAAGTACAATGTTGCACCTATTTCAAATCAAAGGGGTTGTTTGGTGGTCTCTCGCATGAGGATGCAAATTGCCACATTAAGAACTTTATAGAGATTTGTCAACCCTTCAATATTAAAAACATCAACTAAGAATCGATTCGTTTGAGGCTCTTTCCATTCTCCTTAACAGGCGAAGCAACTAATTGGCTTGAGAAAGTTTCCAAAGGTTCCATCACCTCTTGAAATGAGCTCACTGAAGCTTTTCTTGATCGGTTCTTTTGTCCATCTCGGATGCTCCAATTGCATGATGAAATCACAAATTTTAGACAATTGCCTAGTGAGCCTCTTCATCAGGCATGGTTGAGATTCAAGAAGAAAGTGCAACAATGTGTAACACATGGCCTTCCCTATGAACTTTTGTTGCAACACTTTTATAGATCTCTGGGCTTATTAACAAAGCCATTGCCAATAATTTAGCCGGAGGTTCCTTCATGGATAAAACCTTTGGTCTTGCTAAAGCTTTACTTGATAGAATGATAAAGACAAATAGTTCTTGGAACACTTGGGAAGCTGAGGTGGAAACGGGTGTCACCTTCGCAATTATTTCCAAAGAGATAAGGAAAAAAGATGAGGAGAGGGAAGAAGTGATGGCTAAAATGATGATGCATCTTAACTTGATCACCAAGCATGTGATGGGTTCTGACAAAAGAATGTAAATGCTATCAGAGTCCAAGGAAGTTGAGCACAGGATGAGGATGATGTGTATTCGTTGGAGGATGAGAAGGCTCATTTTATCTCAAATTAAGTAGTGGGTTCCCAACCTAGTTACCAAGGTTCCAATCGAGGCTCTTGGAGACAAGGGAATAGGAACTAAGGTTGGAATAAATATCATGATGGGACTTAGAGAGACCGACAAAGAGATAGAGATTGTGAAGCTTGTTGGAGGGACAAAGATAGGGAAAGAGCTAGGTACAACCATTGGAGTTCTAACCCCTATGTTCCTCCTCCCAAATACGATGTAACCCAACTTCAAAAAAGGGTGAGTGATCCCAAAAGCCCAAAGATTGAAGATATGCTTGCTCGGGTGTTGAAAAAAGTTGAATCAATGGATATAGGTGTTGGCCAATGCCTAAAAATGAGTTTGGGTTTCGCTCTTGTCACAACCTGAATCTAGGCCACGATGATGCCTACCTAACCCCCTGGTAGGCAAGCCAACCCAAAGATGCAGAAGATAATAATACAATTTAAATAAGGAAAACGAAAGAGAAAATATAAGGAAAATAGGGCCAACAGTATAGGTACATACGAACTGCAATAAATATACAAATGTGGCCCTAAAGTGATCGAGAAGACAATATGTATACACAAGAACCAACTCCGGACCTGGTGTCACTAGTACAAGAGTGTATAAGATATGGAATAGCTATACAATAGGTACTGTCTAACCAAAATACAAAATATAGACAAAAAGGTAGAGGGAAAGCAATCAAAGTCTCCATAATCCCAGGAGCTCACCATGATCTGAATAGTAACTGGCCACAAATGATAGGAGGTAAACGAGGGTGGCTCTAGGGGTGGAAATTGGGCGGGTTGGGCTAAATTTGGGTGGGTCAAAATTGGTCAACACAATAAATGGGTCAAGACCCAACCTGACCCAAATTTGCTTGGATCAAAATGTGTTGGGTCAAAACGGGTTAGATAACGGGTCATAACCCAATCCGCCCAATTTTCACTAAATTTTAATTGCTTTATTTGTTTTTTTATAAGTTTTAGTACCTAATAAAATTATATCTTTCTTTATTATATCTATATATAACATATAAAATCAAATAAGTCTTTTAAAAATATTTTGACAAGATTTCTCAAACGTCAATTTAGGTTACATATCAACGCAATTTTTAATGGTTTGAAATGGGTTGGGTTAAAATGGGCTGAGATAACAAATGGGTGGGTCAATTAACAACCCAAACCTAAATGGTTTGGGCGGGTTGAGTTTGATTTTTCCACCCCTAGGTGGCTCGTACTAGGTGATGCATCAAAAAAAGATACAGAGTGTAGTATGAGACAAAAACAACGGGTACCCAGTAGGCATCATATATGATTACAAAAATAATAGGTACCCAGTAGGCATCATCGGCCGACCGAGCTCAAAAAGATAATATATAATATAAACTACAGGAAAGTAAGCTAACTACAGGGATCCACCTAAATCTAGTTATCAATAGAAAATAGAACTAACCAAGCTGACGGAGAAGATAATAATGATAAAATAGGTAAAAGTACTCCAAGTACACATAGATAAAGCAATGCAATGCATCGTGAAATGATATGATGCAGAGGATGGCCAATGCAGGAAAGTAAAAACTAGGTATCTAGTACTCGAGGTCCCCAAAATTTAACCTCAGACTCATCAATATATGTATAAAATTAAAACCCAGATGTGTGCTCCTGGTGCCGCCCAAAATTGAATATCGAACTCATCAACAGAAAAGTAAATAGAGAAAAGGTCCGGAAACGTCCCTCAAACCAGAATAAAAGTGGTACTTTTCTTTCCTTTCCAAAACCAATGAAAAAAGTATAAGATAGTTCCTTTGAAATTCCATAAATCATGATAAACATGGCAAATCTCAAGTTTAGACCGAAAATCCCAAAATTTCATTCCTTTTTGTGCCACTAGCCATGTAAATGTAATATGAACATGTAAATTTCCAAAAAAATTAGAGAATATATCACACGAACAAAACAAACAGGTCAAGACACCCTCCAAATAAGAGAATTGACTTGGAACTCTATCCAATCCATGTTATGGCCTCGGGTCCACAGTTACACATCAACGGTAAAGAAAGCGAAAGAAATAGAAAATAACCACGAAAATAACTGAAAACAACTACTCTACCTCTAAAACCTCCTCAAAGCATACTTAGGACCGTAGTCTGACACATGGTCTTCTTGTTGGCAGTGTTCTTCCCTCAGTCTATGAGTCATTCGATGGTTCGTGGTTTGGAACCACGACCCATCCTGTGGACTCGTAGTTCATAGTTCCAGAGGACCCCCATAATGTGTCCTGGATATGATGAGTTGGATGATGACCTATCATCTTAAATCATGGGTCGTCCTTCCATCCATAGTTCCTGAGGATCAGAGGATCCCCAGTTCCCTAAGTCAAACCATGAGTCAACAGGATGGTCCATCATTCTGAATCACGAACCATAGTGTGACTCGTGGAATAAATTTCTAGTAGACTCCCCCCCCCAACCGGAAGTGGCTTGTGGAACCACGGATCAGTTGACGGGTTTTCATTTAGGATGACGGCCCATAGACTGACTCGTGGTCTCTGAAGTCGAGCCTTTTATCAGCTTTTTCCTAATTAAATCCCAGGGGTACTTTTGTAATTTCAACCCTTTTAACTCCTAAGTGGGGTTGTTTTGACCACTTTTAGTAGGGTTTCTACCCCATTTATCCTAAGGCTCTCATTATCCCTCATTCATCTACCAAATTGGGAAAAGAACTCCTTCAAGCTCCAAGTCTCAAGCTCCAAGTTCAAGCCTCATTTTCTTTTCAATTTCAGTTTGGTTAGCTTCAATCATGGTATGTGGGTATTCAATAAAGGAATCATTTCACCCTTATGCCCGAAACCCCAATCTTTTAAATTGAATTGATGGATTTCTAAATTAGGGTTCTTACCCAAATTGGAGAAAATTGATGGGCTTTGTTTTAAAGTATTGATTCATGACTTCTTATTCATTATCCATGTTTTAATTAAGGTTCCGTAAGTGCTTACAAAATCCCATATGCTGATGATGAATTCTAGCATGATTTTATTGAATTGCATGTCCTCAAGTAAAATTGGTATGTTTAGATAACATGACCTCTATTTTCATGAAATTACATGCCTAATTCTTCAAACTATGATTTTAGAAAGGAAAGTGTATTTTGAATTATGGTTATGCAAAGCTTTAAAACTCATGATTTTTGAATTGCATGGCATCAGATATGTCCTTATGCTTTTCCAACAACTTTGGATATTAGATATATCCCTATATTTTATGAAAGGTTTGGCATCCAGATATGTCTACCTAAGTTATGAACAACTTTGACATCAGATATGTCACAAGTATTATGAGCTACATGTATATGTTTTAGGAGTAGTATTTAGCACCAAGCGATGAGGGTTTGATTATCCAAGTCAAAAAACTACGTTGCCAGCGTAGGTTATGTATCGCCCGATGGGCTTATGAAAGTGGTTCCACTCTTTATTATCATGGCGCCCTTGCCTTAGCGAGGCATAGGGCAGCTTTGCCAACTAGGGTGATATAGTTGGATTATGGTGTTCTTTACCTTGGCAGGGTTCGGAACAACTTTGCTAACTAGGGTTATATAGTTATATTTCATGTAGATCACATAGTCTATTATCGGTTATAAGAAACTCCCATATGAAAGCTTTTCAGTTTAAGTTATATGATACTCTACTTTTGAAGTTGATCTTCTATTTTCATGTCTTATGTTTAACTATGATTTTACTCATGAATTCTCTTATTATGCATGGCTTCAGTCTTTCAAGCATGATTCAAGAATGTTTACATTTATTGTTGCATAGATTCATATATTCAGTACATCCTATAGTACTGATGTATTTTGCGTTGCATCTTTTTACAATACAGATTCAGGCCCCTGCCCTCAAACTCGTGGCTAGACTAAGCCAGACATTCAGCTGATTATTGGTGAGTCCTCATTTTTCGAGGAATAGAGTTAGAGCATCCATCTTTATGCTTTTATTTCAGATTCCGAGTTAGCTGGGGGTTTGTCCCAGCAAGTCTGTCCAAATGAACAGAATCCCATCGAAGCACATGCGACTCATCCAAAATATACCACTGCAACATAGAAACATGAAAAACTAGATAGACATCGAAAATAGCAGGGGACAAGGCCAACTCATAAGCAACCTCCCCAATGCAACGAAGGATCTCAAATTGCCCAATGACCTAGGACTGAGCTTCTCCTTCCTCTCGAACCTCATCAAGCCCTTCATAGGTGACACTCAAAGGAACACACAGTCACCAACCATGAACTTTAAATCTTGAACTCTTAGGTCACCATAACTTTTCTGCCTACTCTGGGCAATGCAAAGTCTCTCCTGGATAACCCAAACGCTATCAATTGAAAAATAAAGAAAATTAATACACCATGGTTTAACCTAGAAGGCATCAAACCAACCCACCATAGATCTACACTGCCTACCGTACAAAGCCTCAAATAGAGCTATCTGAATACTGGAATGATAACTATTATTATAAGAAAACTCTGCCAAGGCTAAGAATTGGTCCCACTAACCCCCAAAATCAATAACACAGGCTCACAACATATCCTCTAGAACCTGAATAGTATTCTCTAATTGACCATCAGTCTACGGATGAAAAGCAGTGCTAAGATCAAATGTAGTACCCAACTATCTCTGAATAGACCTCAAGAAACATGAAGTGAATTGAGTACCACGGTCAGAAATGATAGAAACTGGCACCCTATGTAAGTAGAAAATCTCAAGAATGTAGATCTAAGCTAACCTTTTAGAACTATAGAAAGTCTGAACCAGCAGAAAGTGAACAGCCTTTGTCAACCTATCCACGATGATCCACATAGCATCAGATCTCCACAGAGTATGTGGAAAGCCTACCACAAAGTCCATAGCTATTCGCTCCCATTTCCACTCCAAAATGGGCAGCCTCTGAGTCAAACCACCTGGCCTCTGGTGCTCAAACTTTACCTGCTGACAGTTCAAGCACCTGGACACGAAATTTGAGATATCCCTTTTCATCCAACACCACCAGTAGTGCTGCCTCAAGTAATGATACATCTTAGCTACCCCGAGATGAATGGAATACCTAGACAAATGAGCCTCCTTAAAGATCACTCTAACTAGGTCACCAACTCTAGGAATGCAGATACGACCCTTAATCCTTAGAACACCCTCTGCATCCAAGGTCACCTTCCTAGACTCACCGCTCAACACCTTTTCATGAATGATCCTCAACCTTGCATCATCAAACTGCTATGCCCAAATCTGCTCTAACAAGGACGATCTAGCCTCAACATAAGCAAGAATATGGCTCAGCTCAGAAATATCAAGTCTAACCAACTATTAGCCAAGGACTGGATGTCCAAAGCTAAAGGTCTTTCCTCAGCTTCTAAGAAATCGAAGCTACCGATACTGACTTCCTTCCAGCTCAAGGCATCCGCTACCATGTTTGCGTTGCCTGGGTGATAAATAATTGAGATATCATAGTCCTTGAGTAACTCCAACCACCTGCGCTGCCTCAAATTTAGATCCTTCTGGCTGAAAATATACTCAAGACTACAACGGTCCGTGAAGATCTCACAATGCATGCCATACAAATAATGCCTCCAAATATTCAATGCAAAGACTACCACCGCTAACTCCAAGTTATGAGTAGGGTAGTTCTTCTCGTGAACCTTCAGCTTTCTAGAAGCATAAGCAATAACTCGGCCCTGATGCATCAATTCAAAAACCAAACCAACACCAAAAGCATCACAATGCACTGTAAACCCCTAACCCTCAATTGGAAGAGTAAGAATTGGAGTTGAAGTCAATAAGGCCTTGAGCTACAGAAAGCTTGCCTCACACTCATCAGACCACTGGAAAGGGACATTCTTCTGTGTCAATCTAGTCAACAGAGCTGCTATAGAAGAAAACCTCTACACAAACTATCTATAGTATCCTGTCAACCTGATGAAACTGTGAACCTGAGTAGGAGAAGTAGGCCTAGCCTAATCACAAACTTTCACGATCTTCACCTGATCTACCATAATCCCATTATTGGACACCACGTTCCCCAAGAATGCCACAGACTCAAGCTAAAACTCACACTTAGTTAATTTTGAATATAATTGATGATATTGCAGAGTCTGAAGTACCACTCTCAGATGTTGCTCAATCCTCCTCTCTACTCCTCAAATATATCAAGATATCATCGATGAACACAATCATGAAGGAATCCAAGTAGGCTCTTGACATACAGTTTATCAACTCCATTAAGGTTGTTGGGGCATTAATCAACCCAAAAGACATGACTAGGAACTCATAGTGGCCATAACGTCCTAAATGTAGTCTTTGGGATGTCCGCAACCTTAATCCTCAACTGGTGATAACTGAAACTCAAGTATATCTTGAGAACACCATTGCACCTTGTGGCTGGTCAAACAAATCATCAATACACGAAATCGAATACCTATTCTTAACTATCACCTTATTCAACTATCTGTAGTCAATACACATATGCATGGACCCATCCTTGTTCTTCACAAATAAAATAAGGGAACCCCACAGAGACATACTATTCCTGATGAACCCCCTATAAGCAAATCCTAGAGCTGATCCTTAAGCTCCCTCAACTCAACTGGTGCCATCCGATATGGAAGAATAAAAATAAATTGAGTTCCTGGATCGATATCAATACCAAAGTCAATGTCAAAATCAAGAGGAAGACCCAATAGTTCAGAAGGAAACACATCCAAATACTCCCAAACCAGAGGAACTGACTCAAGTGAAGGTGTGGTGGCACTAGTATCACAGACGTAAGCAAGATAGACTAAGCACACCTTACCAACCAACCATTGGGCACTCAGGAAAGATATAATTACCCTCGGCATGGGGCTATCGGCACCCTTCCATACTATAGGAGGGATACCATGTATCTATAGAGTAATGGTCTTGGCAAAGCAATCAAAGACCGCATGGTAGGGAGACAACTAATCCATGCCTAAAATCACATCAAAATCAACCATATATAGCATGATCAGGTCTACCCATGTGTCATACCCTAGAATAGTTACCACACATGCCTAATATACCTGATCTACTACTAAGAAATCTCCTACTAGGGTAGCTACATGCAAAGGAACATGCAATAAATCACAAGCAGACTTCAATCGTGTAGCATAATAAGCAAATATATAAGAGAATGTAGACCCTGGATCAAATAAATAAGAAGAAGACTGATGACAAAAATAGATCATACCTATGATGACAACATCTCAAGCCTCAGCTTCTATTCGTCCCAGAACTGCATACATGTGGCTCCGACCACCACAACCACCTGATATACCATCTTGATGACTTCCTCTAGCACCCTAGAGACCACTCCTTCTACCTTATGCACCATCTCTGGCTGGTGGTGCTGAAGCCCTGAGGGCCTTAACCATATGATTATGCAACCTATAGTGTTGCGCTGAAGGACACTCCCTAGCAATGTGTCCTAACTTGCCACACTCATAACAACCTTGGTCGACCACACCATGTTGTGAAGACATGGCTGAATCAGATTGACTACAACAGTTGGTGGACTTAGAATGAGTACCTCATGAAGAACGAATCAAACCCTGACTACTCTGACTCTCAGAAATATCTATTGCCAGCTGAACCGGCCAGCTCGATTGGAAGCACTGCTGATGCTGACCCCTACCAAATTAGCCTCTGCCATGTGGCTGTGAACCACTGTCACTGTCCTAATGGCAGGGCCTCTTATTGCTTAACCCTTGAGACTCGCAAAGTACGCCCTCAATAGTGTGGGCAGGGTCTACTACCTCCAGGAAGGACTGGCCTGATACTTACATACCCTCTGTAGCCAAGTGGAGCTATAAAGTGAATCCTCGGACAAAGTGATGGACTCTCTCATGCTCGGTGGGCAGAATAATGGTAGAATACCTAGCCAACACATGGAAACAGACCTCTACTTAGAAATAGACATAGATCTCTACTCCTACCTGGTGAACTTATCCATCAACCGCTTCCTCAAACTATGTAGTACATAACTCTAAGAAAGCTACGAAGAATTGCGCCCAAGTAAGTGGAGGTGTCCCGACTGGCTTACAAGCTATATACAACCTCTACCACTATTTTGCTGGACTATCTAGATCAAAAACAATGTAATCTACTCCGTGCAACTCAACCAACCAAGATTATGCAATCTTTCCTAGGAACTAGTCAGAAACTCATTTGCATCCTCGGTAGGGGCACCTGAAAACCTTAGGGGATCAAACCTCAGAAACCTACTAAACATCTTGTGCTCCTCAGAAGACATGACCGACCCAACAGGATTAGGAGGAATAACTGTAGGAACTGGCAACACCTCTAATCGGGAAGCCGTAATAGTAGGCTGCACTCCTGAACCCTATGCCACTGCCTGGGCCAAAATTTGAGCCTCATATCAGACCTAAGAACCAATCGGAGTACCACGCAAAGCTGCTGGTTGAGACATACCCTCAAGGAACCCAAGAAAGCGAACCAATGTGTCCTGTAGCATTAGAGTAGCCACAAAACCTGTAAGATGCTGGGCTGGCCCCAGACCCTCTGAATCATATTGTACCTCATCAATCCTAACATTAGGCTTTGGCGATGGTAACCTAGTCTAGGCCTGAGCTAGTGCCACAACCCATCCTCTACCTCAACCTCTAGGTCGACCTCTACCCCATTTCCTAGTCGGGGATATAACTATAGGTGCAAGGGTTTTGTCCTCACCTGCTACTGACCTCATCTGAACCATCTGAGAAAGAGTGAAACAAAAGATACTTCAAAGTTGATAAGGTCAAAGCCGCATGACAGGGAATCAAACTATGTATAATCTTTCCTAGAAATATCCTATAGCCTCGCGCATATAGGATATGAACGTCATCATACCAATCCACAAGACTCTACTACACACTTTTCTCCTGTACTAGCAAGATCGGTGAACCTAAAGCTCTGATACCAATCTATCATGACTCAAAGCTAGGCCGTGATGGCTCCTACATAACCCTTCGATTGTCAAGCCAACCCAAAGATGCAAAAGATAATAATACACTTTAAATAAGGAAAAACAATAGAAAAAATATAGGGAAAATAGGTCCAACAGTATAGATATATACCAACTACAATAAATATACAAACGTGGACCTAAAGTGACCAAGAAGACAATATGTATACACAAGAACTAACCCCGGACCTGGTGTCACTGGTACAAGAGTGTCTAAGGTAAGAAATAGCTATACAATAGGTACTGTCTATCCAAAATACAAAATATAGATAGAAAGGTAAAGGGAAAACAGTAAAAGTCTCCAAAACCCTAGGAGCTCACCATGATCCGAACAGTAACTGGCCACAAATGATAGGAGGATCACCGAGGGTGGCTCATACTAGGTGCTACATCAAAAAAGAATGCAGAGTATTGTATGAGTACCAAAATAATGGGTACCCAGTAGGCATCATAGGCTGACCAAGTTCAGAAAGATAATATATAATATAAACTACCGGAAAGTAAGCTAACTACAGGGATCTACCTAAATCTAGTTATCAACAGAAAACAAAACTAACCAAGTTGACAGAAGATAATAATGATAAAATAGGTAAATGCACTCCAAGTACACATAGATAATGCAATGCAATGTATCATGAGATGATATGATATGGAGGATGGTCAATGCAGGAAAGTAAAAACCCAGTATTTGGTACCCCGAGCGCTTGAAATTTAGCCTTGGACTCATCAACATATCCCTAAAAGTAAAACCTAGATATGTGCTCCTCCGGCTTCCCAGAATCAAACATTGGACTCATTAATAGGAAAGTAATCGAAGAAAATGTCCAGAAATATCCCTCAAACTGGCATAAAAGTGGTAATTTTCTTTCCTTTCCAAAACCAGTGACAAAAGTATAAGATAGTTCCTTTGAAAATCCAAAAAATCATGATAAACGTGGCAAATCTCATGTTTAGACCAGAAATCCCAAAATTTAGTTCCTTTCTGTGCCACTAGTCATGTAAATACAGTATGAATATGTAAGTTTCCAAAATATCAGAGAACATATCACACAAATAAGGCAAACATAGCAAGACAACCTCCAAAAAAGAGAACTGACCTGGAACTCTGTCCAATCTGTGTTATGGCCTCGGGCCCACAGTTATACATCAACAGTAAATAAAGCAGAAAAAATAGAAAATAACCACAAAAATAACTGAAAGCATCTACTCTACATCTAAAACCTCCTAAAAGCATACTGGATTCTAGGCTAGCCACAATAATTCTACAAGCTCTTAAACTAAGGATAAGCAGTAAAGATTCTAGTCTATTGTCCCAAAATGGTTAATTTATATGATCACAAGATTTAAGCCTATTTCTACCCTAAGATCCAACCTAACATTCCAATAATTTATAAAATATAGAATCAAACTGAGCCAAGTCTAAGGGAGTAAACCATAACCTATCTCGGGGCTGAACTGCAAACACGAATTGTCACTAGAGTGCCTTCCCCATCTGAACAGCCTCAAAAAGCTTCCATGATATCAAGAACATAAACTAGGTGTCAAGATGAAAAGAATGACAAACATATTGCCATACAAAAAATTAGGTCAGAAATTGGATCAAAAAATGACCCTCGAGACCCGTGCAATGAAATGGAAAACAAATTTTGCAATTATGTGTGCAACATGTTTAGAAACCCATGCCCAAAAGTTGAGCGCGAACTAGACACGTTTTGGGGTCCAAAACATCCCCAAAGTCCACTTTGATCAAGAGTTAGGAATAAGGAATTAATGGAAAAATTAACATAAATGACATGAATTAAACAACGAAAAAGGGGAAGGGAAACAAGGGGAACTTACCAAAACAATTATGGAGGAAAAAAGTGTTTGAACCAGCCTTCAAGCTCTTTAAAAATTGAGAAGGTTCGGATGCTTTGAGGAGAAAACAAAGAGGAAGTCTTTTAAAAGAACTCAGCTACCTCCGCAAATGCGGAGGTTTTTTTTGCAAAAGCGGATGTCGCAAAAGCAATAAACCCTCTACAAAAGTAGAGATCACAATTCACCCGTGCCTTCACAAAAGTGGAGGTTCCTTGCTAAAGTAGTGTCTGCAAAAATAGAAATTTTGCTGCAAATGTTGTATCCATAAAAGCAACCAAAGGTTGAAAATGCGTACACACTAGAAACAACAAAAAACAACAGAAGTTTAAGGCTAAAAAGTCACCGGATGGACCCTCGGAATTCATTCAGGGTACTACGGGCACAACTGAACTGTGCTACTCAACTAAAAATGGCATTCTAGACTCAACAGAACTGACAAAAATCCCAAAAGAGATCATTTTAATAAAAAGTGGACCCCATACCTAAAAATTAACTTTTACCAAAATGGAACTAAATAGCCCAAAATGAGTCCAAAAGCCTCGAGACCTGAACCAAAGGTCCTTCTAACCCAATGTCAACATTCTAGAGCTAACAACACTGAAGAAATTTCCATTCGAGTCTTTTTTCTCCGAATGTTGACCAAAGTCAACTCTACCAGCCTGAAGAGTTGCAAAATAGGGAAATGGACTTAAAATACAAATGAACTACCCGAGAACCAAATCATCAATTCTGGCAAGTCATAAATGACCTAAAGCCATTATGGAAAAGCTCAAAACATATCAAATAAGCATGAAAATCAAGAAAATGACCTAGAGAGTCATTACAACTCTACCCTAGGTGTTTAGGCTTTCTTCAAAATAGACTAGGTCCCAAGTGGACAACTTGGGTTGGAAATAGAATATCCATTAGATGCATGACATACCCATAAACTATCATACTTCTGAGAAAGTATTATTTATAAAAAGAGGCCACGGGAACATGAGACCCTCTTGAAATAAATAAAATTGCATTCCATGTGGAGGAATATGCTATGTATTATGACCCTCTAGGTCATTTTCTTGTTTTTCATGCTTTTTATGTGTTTCGATCTTTCTTGCAATGGATACATGTCATTTATGACTTGCCGAGATTAACGGTTTGGTGCCTGGGCCATTCGTTAGGTCATTATGACCATTTCCCTATTTTAAAACTTAAACTTAGGAAATTATTGACTTCAGTCAACATTCTTACCAATCATTCTCGAAACTAGATTCTGATAGTTTCATTAGCTTTGAAATATGGAGTTTGGTCAATTCAGACCCTCGGTTGGGGTTTGGGAGCTTTCAGGTTGATTTTATCTTGCTTTGTGTGTTTTCAGGCCAGTTGGGCTTGTAAAGTTGACTTTGGTCAACATTCATAGAAGACGACCTCAGATGGAATTTCTGTCAGCGGTGTTTGCTCCAAAATGTTGGCATTGGGCTAGAGGGACCTTTGGTGTGGGTCCTAAGACTTCCAAACTCATTTTGGGCAATTAGGTTCCTTTTTGGTAAAAGTTGGTTCTTTGGCATGGGGACAACTTTTTGTTAAAATGATCTCCGTTGGGAGTTTTGTTAATTCTATTGAGTCTGGAATGCCATTTTTGGTTGAATAACATAGATTTTTTGTGTCTGCGGGACCTGAAATGAATCCTGAGGGTCCGGTCCATCCGGTGACTTTTTAGCCTTAAAACTTTTACTGGTGTGTTTGATTTTGCAAACTTTTCACTGCATTTGCGATGGACGCTATTGCTTACTTTTTCCTCTTTTGCAGCAAAGGCCCACTTTTGTAGATATCACATTTGCGAAGAAACCTCCACTTTTACCAAGGCACGAAGGATAGTGACCTCCACTTTTGCAGAGGGTTTGTTGCTTTTGCAACATACGCATTTGCAAAAAAACTTCGGCATTTGCGGAGATAGCTGAGTTCTATATAAACATTCCAACTTCATTTTCTTTCAAATAGTCTGAAAACTCCCATTAGAGCTGAGCTCAAGGACTGGTTCAAGAACTCTTCCATAATTATTTTGGTAAGTTCCCCTTTGTTTCTCCCCACTTTTCCATTGTTTAAATTCTCGTTGTTCCATTAAATTTCCGTTGAATGCCTTGTTGTTATTCTTGATCAAGTGGACTTTGGGGCTATTTTGGACCCTGAAACGAGTCCCGTGAACATAATGGTAGATTTTTTTTTATTTTATTGCGCGGGCCTTGGGGTTCATTTTTGACCCAATTTCTGGCTCGAGTTTCCATATAGAATATTTGTGTCATTGTTTTTATCTTGACACCTGGATTATGTTCTTTATAGCGTGGCAGCTTTCTGAGGTTGTTCGTAGGGGAAGGAACATGAGTGACAATTCGTGTTTGCAGTTTGGCCCTGAGGTAGGTTACAATTTACTTTCCTAGACTGAGATTAGTTAGATTGTTATATCTTATAAATTACTTGAAGGTTAGGTTGGATCTTAGGGTAGAAATAGGCTTAAATCTTAGGATTGTATAAATTTTCCATTTCGAATCATAGATTAGAATTATTAATGTTTATCCTTAGTTTAGGAGTTCGTAGAGTTGTTGTGGCTAGCCTAGAATCCTTAGTATGCTTTTAGGAGGTTTTAGAGATAGAGTAGATGCTTTTTATTATTTTTGTAGTTATTTCCATTCTTTTTGCTTTATTTTACCGTCGTATATAACTGTGGGCCCGAGGCTATAGCACATATTGGATCGAGTTTGTTGTGTCCTTACACACATGGAAGTGTACGTGGCCGTAAAAGTAATATAGGATGTGAGTGCAGATATCGTACCTAAGGGATTTAACGAATTGATTTCTAGTTTGAATCCTTATACGAGCTATTCAGTAGGTTACCGACAATAAAGTGTAATTTGTATGTTTTGAAAGTAAAAAAATAACAAATTGTTGGCAAGCTTTGATTTGAGGTTGTAATTCAGATTTTAGAAAAGATCCAGGGTCATGGTATTTTGACAATCTAGTTGAGTAATCAAACCGTACGTTTAGTTAATTTCCTGAGTTACTAGTTGCTAGTTGATTTTAACCATGTTGAATGTTTTGCCAACAACTCTAGGTCTCCTTGACTATTCTTAATGCCTATATTCCTATGGTCATCGGTCGATAGTGAAGGGCATATAATTTCTCTTCCATATTGATGTGTCGGGATATCACGGCACTTTCGACGCTTAATATTAAGGATTTTTGGGTGTTCTTAAGCATGTTTTATTAAATTTGATGTTGTTTGTTGCTTGTACAGGGAAAAATATTGAAAAGATTAAAATACCAAAGTATTGCAGTTTTCTGGGCAAAAGGCATGCCCCACGGGCGTGGGATCCACCATATCCCGTGGGAGAAGACATCTGAATGAGGTAGCAAGAGAATCTAAGGCATAAAACCCTGACGAGATGCCACGATGCCCATGAAAGAAACGATGGGATGTCACAGGGCCCATCGATATGAGACAGAGACCAATGTGAAGAAGCTAAGTAAGGGTGACATGAAACCACGATGGGCATCACACTCACGATGTCCCATCACAGCCGCCCATTGAAACAAGGTAGTGAGAATGTTGATAGACTATGGCGAGCCAACAGGAAACCACAATAGGTGTCGCAGCCAGAATGTCCCATCGCAGTAACCTGTGAGAACAAGGCAATGGACTTGGAGCTCAGATGGAAAGAAGCCCGACGGGCACCCATGACGCTCATCGCATCCACGATGGCCCATGGGGCGTCTGGTTGGAGGTGTCGCATCCAGATTTCCCAGTCTTCTCAAGATTTTGTCTTTCTTGTCTATAAATACTTCCCCTTAGGTTTTATTTCGGCGTTCTGACTTTTGTTACCAAGTTTACTACATTGTGACTCATTTTTGGGACATTAATTCATAGTTTTGAGAATTCAAAGATTGTTCTTGATTTTAGTGAAGTGTTCTTGAGATTTCTTCAAGATTCTAAATTTCTTTACTTCTTCTTGTAAGTCTATACTCGTGATTGTTCCATCAATTCTTGTTTGTTTACTTATGAACATGAGTAGATAAATCCACAACTAGGGTTGTGGGAACCATGAAATAATAATGAAGTAGGCAAAGTACTTAGTAATTTTAGGGCGGTGTTTATGCATGTATTGTTCTTCCCTTTGCATTGATTGCTTTTTAATGGTGTACAATGTTAGAACTCACCTTATCTTTATTTGTCGTACCAAGGGGGTAACATAAAGGAAAAGGGTTGTTTAACAATAGAGATTTGAGGCTACCAACCCTCATCTAATAGCTTGACCTTGTCCGGGAATAGCTAATCTGGGATCCAGGGTAAGGGACATAAATCATACACCCACGTTCGAATGAAGGCGTGTGGTGAAATTCATCTATATGAGGGACAAACTATTTAGGTGAACCTAACTTACCGATTCTGCATGCTAAGCACCAAACTAGTCTACTAAGTACAACGCCTTACTAAGGTATGATCTCATGGGGAACACTACCCTAGTCGCTTCTCTTATTGATAACAACCTTTGAAACTGATACTTGTTACTTGTTACGATTCTAAGTTACGTTTAATATTTGTTACTTAAAACCCCCCTTTTCGAGGGAAATAAACGTCTAACAGTGCAAGTAAACACTAATCAACCATAATCCTACCATATTCCCTATGGGATCGACCCCAACCTTTATTGGGTTCTATATTTGAACAGAGACCGCTTACGCTTCTAAAAGGAGGTGTAATTTGGGCGCATCAAATTTTGGCGCCATTGCCGAGTAATATGGTTTAGGATTAAGAGAGATTGTGTTTATTTTACTATTAATCCTTATTTCCTGATTTTACTTTTTCTGTTGTTTTTGTTTTGTTACGCAGGTTGCACACTTGTGCATGCCTAGTACAAGGAGTCAAGGCAATCCCTTAATCCTATACAATCCTGAACTCCCTAGAAGTTTAAGAAACATGGCTAAAGAGGGAGAGCATGAGACACCAGAGCAGATCACAACTTAGTTGTTGGCCGAAGAAGAGCAGAGGAAAAACCTAGGGGAAGATGCCCTTGCTGCTGAAGATGCTCAAATTGCAGCAGACCTTGCAGCTCGAAATGCATCAGCTGATCAAGCAAGGCTAGCATGACAACAAGCTGCCCATCAAGTCGCACTCAATGCACAAGCTGCGAGAGATGAGGCAGTAACTTGACAGAATATGCTGCAAAATAGAGTTTGACAGATACAGCAGTCGAGGCATGCCCCTCGCTACTATGATAATGATTATGATGATGTGGAGGAACTGGGCATTACTGGACCCATAGTGTTTCCACCACTGAGTGAAGGAACGAAGTTTGACATCATTAGCACCATGATCTAATTGTTGAACCTGAAGGGACTATATATTGGAAAGACTACGGAAGATGCAAATTTATATGTGATTTGTTTTTGGGGATTTGCAAAGATTATAATCTACCAGGAGTGGGGCAAGATGCTATTAGACTAAGATTGTTTCCATTCTCATTGACTAGAGAGGTAACTCTGTGGCTCACAGAATTGCTCGATACTTCTATATACACATGGCACGAGTTGAAGACTCAGTTTCTGGAGCGGTTCTTTCCTCCATCAAGGATGTTTCAGATGAAACAAGAAGTCTACAATTTTAAGCAGTACCTGCGGAGGCATTATATGAGACATGGTTGAGGTTCAATAAGAAGTTGAAACAAGTTATGGAACATGAAATCCCTTCACGTCATCTGATGGAGATGATCTACAAAGCATTGAAAGCCAACATAAAAGTAGTAGCTAACATTGTAACTGGAGGAGCATTCATGGAGAATTCATATATTAAAGCTTCTGAGATGTTTGACAGGGTTACCAAGACCAACAAAGCATGGCATACTAGAGAGTCTGAGACCCGAGCAGGTACATATACGGTTGAAAAGTCCATTGAACTTTATGATTTGCAAGAAATCAAACAAGAAGTTGCTGAATTACAGACAAGCATTGGGTTGATTGCAAAGAAAATCCTAGATGAGGGAGTAGAAAAGGTTAAAGTCATCGGTTCACATAGGAAAGCACCAAGGCTAGATGATTACTCATCCGATGAGGAGGTTAGTTATCTAAATGATCAAGGAGCGGGTTTCTGGGCCTATGCCCAAGGAAATCAAGGTCGAAAGATAGAGATGACAACTACAATTAGTCTGGATACAGATATAAGAGCAGAGCTAGAGAAAGGGATGGTGACTAACATAAAAAGGATGGCTACAAGAATGAGAGAAGTGGTTTGTATGTCCCTCCTGGAAATCACGAAGATAGACCTGAACAACCATCCATGAGGGAGCTACTAAACTAAGTATTTCAAAAGGTTGATTCTATGGATGCAAGCATGAAAGAGATGTGAGTTGACCTTTCAGGTATAAGTCAGAAAGTGGAGGCTCATTTTTTCCCATAAAGTGACTTGAGACCCGGATGCACCAGATGTCTACTAGCATAAATTCATGTCAAAAGGGTACTCTCCCAAGTGACACCATTCAGAATGTAAAGAATGATTGATAGGTTATGACTGTGACTATTTGAAGCAGAACATAGACTGTTGACCCTCCTATGCCTATAGTTGTTGATGAGCCGACCGAGTCTTAAAAAGATGATGATGAGATTATGGTCGAGTCTGAGGAAAAGGATAGCAGTGAAGGGCCAAGTGGGAGGATGTCTTCTAAGTTGAAAGCAAAGAACAAAGAGGTTGCACCAGTCTTGAAGCCCATGCGATTGCCTCCTCCACCTTACCCATAGAGATTGAAGAAAAAGGTTGAGGATGGAAAATTTCACAAGTTCATCTCCATGATGAAACAACTTTCAGTCAATATTTCTTTAGTTGAAGCATTGGAGTAGATGCCTAGATATGCTAAATTCATGAAGGATCTAGTGACTAGGAAGAGAATAGTGAGCTTTGAGCCAGCTGATAATTTGTACCATTGTAGTGCAATAGCCTTCCGTTCTTTGGGGTAGAAAAAGGAAGATACAGGAGCTTTTACTATTCCTTGTATGATTGGAGGATTCTACTTTACTAAAACGTTGTGTGATATTAGTGCTAGTATCAATCTAATGCCACTAACAGTGTTTAATCAGTTGTGCTTGGGAGCCCCCAAACAGACGACAATGTGGCTTCTTATGGCAGATACACAGTGAAACGATCGATGGGAATTCTCTATGATGTGCTTGTGAAAGTTGATACTTTTATTTTCCCTGCAAACTTTGTGATCCTTGACTGCGATCTTGACTTTGAGGTTCCCATTATCTTGGGATAACCATTCCTTGCCACCAGACGTGCGTTGGTTGACTTGGAGATTGGGCAGATGAAGTTCAAATTAAATGATGAGGTAGTTGCTTTTAATGTCTGCCAGTGTATGAAGCATCATGATGATATACGTATGGTTTCAGTTATTGATGTGGTGGATGAGGATCAACTAATTGTGCCTATTGAGGAAAGACATGGTGTCAAAGCACTTGCAGCTGTGATTATGAATTTTGATGAAGACGATATTAAGGAGTATGATGAGATGGTTGAAGCACTTGCAGGTATGGGTTCCTATAGCTGTGCTCCAAATAAGCTTGATTTGTACTTGAAGAATAAACAAACACCGCCTGCCAGACCATCTGTTGAGGAGCCTCCAGTCTTGGAGCTCAAAGTGCTTCCATCTTATTTTTGATATGTGTTCTTAGGAGCTAATGATACCCTGCCATTTATTATTGTTGCAGACTTAGGTAGAGGGCAAGTTGAAGCTCTGGTTTCTGTGTTAAGGAAGTTTAAAAGGGCCATTGGTTGGTCCATTACTGACATCATTGGGATTCCACCTAGAATTTGCACTCAAAAGATTCAGCCAGCCAAAGACTTTATTCCATGTATTGAGCACCATCGTAGGTTGAATAAGCCTATGCAAGAGGTTGTCTAGAAGGATATTATAAAGTGGCAGGATGCATGTGTAGTTTACCATATTGCTGATAGCAAGTGGGTGAGCCCGATTCAGTGTACGCCAAAGAAGGGTGTGATTACTGTAGTCCCAAATGCAAAGAATGAGTTGATTCTAATAAGGCCAGTCAGAGGATGGCACATATGCGTAGATTACAGGAAGCTTAATGCTTGGACTGAATAGAACAATTTTTTTATGTTGTTCATGGATCAGATGTTAGACCGTCTTACTGGTAGAGGATGGTATTATTTTCTTGATGGTTATTCATGATACAATAAGATATCTATTTCTCCTGAAGACCAAGAGAAGACCACTTTCACCTATTTGTATGGGACATTTGCTTTCAAGAGGATGCCTTTTGGTTTATGCAATGCACCAGTGACATTTCAGCGTTCCATGATGTCTATTTTCTCTAACATGGTGGAGGACACTATCGAGGTGTTCATGGATGACTTTTTGGTGGTTGGTGACTCTTTTGATGACTGTTTGGGTCATCCTAATTGTGTGCTAAAAAGGTGTGAAGAATGCAAGTTCGTACTTAATTGGGAGAAGTGTCACTTCATGGTGAAAGAGGGTATAGCGCTTGGCCATCAGATTTCAAAGAAGGGTATAGTGGTCGACAAAACAATGATAGAGGTGATTGAAAAATTTCCTCCACCAGTTTCTGTAAAGGGGATTTGGAGCTTTTTGGGGCATGCTGGTTTTTATCAGAGATTTATCAAGGATTTCTCCAAAATTGAAAATCCATTGTGCAAGCTATTTGAGAAGGAGGTAAAGTTTCTTTTTGATGAGGCATGTTTAAAGGCATTCAAGGCTCTGAAGGGAAAGCTAATCTCTTCCCCTATTATTATCTCTCCAGATTAGTCTCAACCTTTTGTAGTTATATGAGATGCTAGTGGAGTGGCGCTAGGAGCAGTCCTAGGCCAAAGACGTAAAAAGATTCTTCATCCCATATACTACGCTAGCAAAGCACTCAATCCTTCTCAAAAAAACTATACTGTGACTGAATAAGAGCTGCTGGCTGAGGTCTTTGCTTTTGAGAAGTTCAGATCATATTTGCTTGGCACCAAGGTGGTGGTGCACACTAATCATGCAACTCTGAGGTATATTATGGCGAAGAAAGATGCTAAGACAAGATTGATTAGATGGGTGTTGCTGCTACAAGACTTTGACTTTGAAGTCAAGGACTGAAAGGGTACTGAAAATCAGGTAGTAGACCATTTGTATAGACTTGATGAAGAAGCAATGCTGAAGCTAAATGATGAGCATGATATTGATGATTGGTTTCCAGATGAGGAAGTGTTAGCTGCCTCGCAAAATCTGATTCCATGGTTTATAGACTTTGCCAACTATTTGGCAAGTGATTTGGTGCCTCCTGATATGTCTGTTCACCAAAGAAGAAAGTTCATGTTCGATGTTAAGAAATTCTTTTGGGAGGAACAATTGTTGTTTTGTGTGTGTGCTGATACTATAATTCATTGATGTAAGCCGGAAGCTGAGATAATAGAGATTTTAAAGGCTTGTCATTCATCCTCTTTTGGGAGACATCATAGTGGTATTCAGACTGCACATAAGATCTTGTAATGCGGCTACTATCGGCCGACTATTCACAAAGACACCCATGATTTTGCTAAAGCTTGCAGCAGATGACAAAGGGAAGGATGTATATCAAGGAGGCATGATCTTCCTCTAACTCCCATCCTTCCTCTTCCTCTTACATATTGGTGGCTGTTGACTATGTATCAAAGTGGGTGGAGGCGGTTCCGCTTCCCAGTAATGAGGGTAAGTGTGTCACAACATTCTTGAAAAAGAACATCTTCTCCAGATTTAGTACACCAAGAACAATCATCAGTGATGCAGCTTCTCACTTCTGCAGCAAGTTGTTTCGTCCTTTGTTAGAGAAATATAGAGTGAAACACAATGTTGTAACCCCCTATCATCCTCAGATAGTGGGCACGTGGAAGTCTCCTACCGCAAAATCAAGTCAATCCTGTCCAAGACTATTAATGGCAACAAAAATGATTGGTTGCGAAAACTAGATGGTTCTTTGTAGGCATACAAGACCGTTTTTAAGACGCTAATGGGTATGTCACCGTATCTGCTTGTGTTTGGAAAGGCGTGCCATCTTCCGATTGAGTTAGAACATAAGGCCATGTGGGCATTGAAGAAGTTGAACTTAGATTGGTCGGAAGCATCATTGCAGTGGCTTAGGCAGTTGAATGAGTTGGATAAGTTCCACCTGAATGCATATGAGAGTTCAACCTTGTAAAAAGAGAAGATGAAATTGTATCATGACCAGAAGATCGAAAAGAGAAATTTCCAATCGGGTGACTTGGTCCTACTTTTCAATTCTAGACTTTGCTTATTTCCTGGAAAGTTAAAGTCCATGTGGATCGGACCACTCAATGTGGTACAGGTGTTTTCACATGGGGCCGTCAAACTTGAAAATCATGATGGCAAGAGGTTCCAGGAGAATGGACAGCGAATTAAAGAATATTTGGGTACCTCAGAGGAGCTCAAAGTAATTGAAGCCTGGAATCTTGATGAATTCATCCTGATCAACGAGCTTGATAAAGTCTGAGTAATCAAGTGACTTGCGTCGTGCTGCGACATTAAATTAGGAGCTACATGGGAGGCAACCCATGTATTTTTCTTTTTATTTTTGCTTTTGTAGAGTGTTTTGGCAAAGTCTGAGTAGCCAAAACACTCGCGTTGTGCCATAATGTTAAATTAGGAGCTTCATGGGAGGAAACCCATGACTAATATGTGTTGAATTTGCATAAAGTGGTGAGATGAAAACAAAATTGCAAGAACTGCATGTAAAAAGGGGTCTCACGGGCTCTGTGATGGGCCATCTCAGGTGCCACGCCCGTGGGAATAGGGCATCCAAGATAAAAAGATGCTAAGTATTGAAGAAATGGTGGTCTGTCCCACTTCCATGCCCTATATGACGGGCTGTCACTGCTCCGACGGGCGTGGAAGATGGGCGTGAAGCCAAGACTGAGTTTGAAGAAGTCACTGGATTGTTCCCACGCTTCACATGATGGGATATCGCAACCTTGACGAGTGTGGGAAGCAAACCCAAGATGCCCATGTAAGTCACCCACGACGGGCCATTGTATGCCCACGGGCGTTGCGTACCCCATCGACTGGGTTGGTGAAAATGTCCAGATGCCCAGGTAAGTGAAGCATGACAGGCTGGCGCGTGCCCTATGGGCATCATGTAGCCCGTCGTATGGGTTTTTCAATTAGGGTCAATGAATTTTAAAAGTTTTTTTTCGCACCCGACCCGACTCGGCTCCCTTTCCCCTCTTTCCCCGCGTCCCTTAAGAGTTTGACCTCCATCAAATTGAGGTCAAACCTTTCATCTCCCTCCTTAATTTTTTTTTCTTTCTCTCCTTAGCACGATCAAAGCCCCAATGATTCTCAACCCACGATCATCTCCCTCTCTTCACATTCCATATAATCTGCACAATCATTAGCATCATCTATTAAGTTCAATACATCACCCAAGACTCATGTTTTCTTCAAACTTTGTGCAATACCAAGAGTAAGTTCACTATCTAGTGGTTTTTAAATGGTCTCTTAGTGTGTCATTATCTATGTGTTTATGACGAAGCAACTAGCATGTTAATAATCGTAATGAAAGTCACAAACCCTAGACTTGAACTATGCTTTTGTATGTGATTGTGTGTATGAAGTTAAAATAGGAATTAGGGTTGTGAGTTTTGTCTGAGTAATGGGTTGTGATGATGCTCATCAGTGTTATATGTTTATTATTTGGGTGAGGGGCAAAGCGATGGTAATGAATGAAAGATATGTGTTTTGCACAAAATCTGGATCCCACAAGCTAGCGGATGGGACGTCTGAGGCACGATGGGCATTGGCTGGGGCGTTGGGAATGGGTCAGAGCCTGAAAAGGTCTCTGGCCTGATCCGATGCTCGATCCAACGGGACGTCTGACCTCCCACGCCCATGGCAGGAGCCCGTGGGAGGACAACTTGTCCTTACAAAATCCACTACCTTGATCTGACGCCCTGTCCCATAGGACATTGGACCTCCCACGCCCGTGGCACAGGGTTGTGGGAGGACTATTTTACCTAAAAACTTCACTGGACTATTCTGATGCCCTATTCCATAGGACGTCGAACCTCCTATGCCCGTAGGAGGTGTGAATTTCTGAATTTAGTGTAATTTTTTTTGTTTTTAAATTTTTGGATTCTATGCTAACGATGGTTGTCTGTAGGTACTATGGCACCAAAAATACCACTCTGACATAGCGGCCCCTAAAAAGCAAAGGGTACTTCAGTCAAGTCTCGACTAAAGGATCAAACCAATTCTGAAGTTGAGAAGAGTGATTAAGACAACACCCCCCTCATCTAGTCAACAAAAAGAAAGCTGATAGTATCTCTTTTGCGGGAAGAGGAAGGAGACCATGCACCTGAAGAGGCGGAAGGATCATCTTGTGTCTCGGCTGATTCTAGTGCGGAGAGTGACCATGATCCTCCACCAGCAAAAGAAGGGCAAGAACCATCTATCCAGCTTTCTAGTGGCATAGAGACCGGGACCGAGTCAGGAAATGATGATGAATCAGGGTCAGAGCACAGTTCAGCCAAAGATGTAGAGGTTGATGCTGAAACTAATACAGAGACCACCACTCCGAAAAGGGAGACTACTTCACCCACTCTGACAGGCCCAAGCTCAACGTTGGTACTCGCTTGGGAGAAAGCTACGTGGAATATCAAAGAGTCAAAGAAAATATTTGATTATGAGCTCCAGGTGACAGCACGGGGAAATCTGAGATGACCTATCCTTGAGGAATGGAGGATAGATCCTTTCAAGATAAAGAACTTCCCCAAGCTTGATGAATATTTATGGTACTACCAGTTGGATTGGACTAGCAAGCCACTCCCAGACTACCAACCACTTATTGTGAGAGAGTTCTACGCGAACTGCCAAGACATATTGGAAATTAGATGCTAGAAGGGTCAAAGAGCTGCTGACTTGCCCGCTCTTAAGAGCATACCAATGTGAGGTATCCTTATGAACATCTGCTCCAAAACTATTAATAGGTTCCTCTTTGGGCCGGGATATAAGATTACCACCGCCACCTTTGACTATGACTACTTGGTCAAGAATGAGCTAAAGCAGACAAAGTGGTTGGCCAAGCATCTTACAATGACTGGGACACCAAAGTGGCTCAACTAAGACAATCCACAGATCATAAAGGCTTTCCTATTATTTGGGGCTAAATTCTGGTGGGCCCTGGTGCGACTCCGACTCATGCCGATGGGTGCCAAAAATCAGTAGACTCTTGAATGGGACATCCTAGTGGCTAGTCTGATGTCCAAGTATAATCTGAACTTTGGGAACATTATTGCTGAAGAAATCCAGGATAAAGTCACCAAAATCAGCTCATCCTATCTATTTACCTACCTCATAACTGAATTGTGTGATGAAGCTAATGTACATAAGTATGCGGGGAATGACTGTGCAGAGCGAGCCTCTCGGACACATCATACGGAGAGGTCTAAGGATGAAACCAAATTTATGGGTCTGAGCGGTAATTCAAAACCACTTGCCCTCACCCTATAGGCACATGTAATGACTCCGGAGGTGACATCGTCCCCTACTGCTCTGCCCAGCCCACATGGTAGCCATATCAAACACACCACAGTTGGTCCATCTTCTACTGCAACACCTCCAATGAAGGAATTTGATTCCACATTTTCTTTTCATTCAGTGAATTTTGCCAACACAGGTCAGAGACCATTGAGTTGAAGGAACAAATGAAAATGTTTGCTTTACAATTTCAGCTGATTGTTGATGCCTCAATCCGAAGAGCCATAGCACTATTTCTTAATATGAATGACCATATTGACGCATTAGAAAATAGGGTTGATGAGAAGCTGTAGGAAATAGGCACAGTTGAGCTCACAGAACTAAAGCAGAAGATAGCGAACATTAGGGTCGATGTAGATGGATTGATGAGTCACCCATCTTCTCAAGTTAAGGCTCCAGTAGTCTTACCACAGGTTACATCGGAGCCAACGCTTAACTTATAGGACTTTGTAGACCCCGAGCTTTGGCAGGTTGGGCCGGAAAAGGAAAAGGAGGATGAAGTGGCTCGTAGTCCCTCTGAGCACATGAAAAAGAGGAAGAGAAAAGATAAGTATGTCCGAGAGGACGATGCGCCTCTTAGCCCAAAATCTCAAAAGAAGAGGGAGTACAGAGTTGCAAGGAGAGCCAAGAAAGATTTAGAGCGGGCAACAAAGGAGACCCTATCTATGCAACATATCGAGGTTGATGCCTTTGGCACAAGTGGTTTAGCTAGTGGTGTTGCTGGCATTATTGATATACCTTCTTCAGACCCCATTGTGGGAGTTAGTATTGTTGATGCTGCTCTGGTAGCAGATATTATTGAGAGGACTACAGAGGCATCCTCTAATATTGAGAAACATGTGGGCACCGATCTAGTAGGCCGACTATAGATACACCAGATGACTGCGCTTAGGTGCCATAGGTATGCCTTGTATCCCTTGTTTTATTATTATTTTAGTGCATTGGGGACAATGCACAACTTTTTAGATGGGCTGGGGGCAGCTGTGGTCACCTGGTTGGTTTTTGTAGAGTGTTTTGGTAAAGTCTGAGTAGCCAAAACACTCGCGTCGTGCCGCGATGTTTAATCAAGTGTTGTATAGGAGGCGACCCATGAGGGTATTTATATGATATCCGCGTCCTTGGGGTATTCTTACCTTTGTTCTTTCCCTAAGGACTTTTCAATTTCTATTGAACCGGCATATTTATTATAGGATGTGTGTTTGTAGAAGTAAATTAGGAACTAAATACAACCATGTTCTGATTTTTGAATAAATTCTATGAAAAATGGAGACCCCTCCAAAGTTTTTGTGCAATAAGATGTTAGAACTGACCTTGATGGAACTGTAAATGACAGCATGCATATAACTGAGATAAGTAGCTTAAGCTAAAGTATGAACTGGTAGTTAGCTAATCTGTAGTCCTAACTCTGTGCTATGTGAGATGTTAGCTATTTAGTATATGTTCTTGCTGTACTTTGCGATCTAGAACTTACTTGGTTAGTCTTGCTATGGTTGTAGAATAGATTGTCTAGGATGTGATTATAGACCATTTTTGAAATTAGTCCACTTTAGCCAAATGACTACCAAATGAAACTGAATTCCTTTGATCCCTGAATTTGAGCCTAAAAGTTAAACCTTTTTGTTGTTAGCCTATTCAGGTTCCCTGTTTCCTATAAATCTCTGTTTTGGCCCTAGTCCCTCCTTGGACATTGTGCACCTCAACTCAGGCTAAAAGCCTAAGTTGTGGGTGGCTATTGTAGGGGTGAGTAGGAAGTGTTGGGTATGAAAAGATTGGGTTAGTGTTAAAAATAAGTTTAGCGGGTGTGGTTTGTGTGCTACATAAGAAAGAAGAAAAGAAATGAAAGAAAAAAAGAAAAGAAAGAAGAAAAAATTGATGAAAAAAAAAAGTGCAAAAAAGTAATAAAAGACACACCCAAAGTTTAAGAAAGGAGAATAAGGGAGGAAAATTGTAAGGTCTGAAAAGGTGGAGAATAAAGAAGTAATTATAGTGTCAAGGAGGCCATAGTCACTATTTACCTAAATGTACTATTCCCATCCCTAAGTCTACATTACAAGCCTAACAAAGTCCTATAGTGATCCTAACCGAACTGTTTGAAAGCCAAGGCATAGAAAATAAGGGCAAGCCTATGGTATTGTGCATGTACAGTTTGAACTTCCTTGTGAGAGTGAGTGTGATCCCAGTCCCTATTTAATAAGTTGCAATTCTGTGTGATCGGGACTTCTTTGTTGTTAGGGCACTAGAATAGACTGTGATTGCTAATTATTTGGTTCGAATGTCTGCCTGTGTATGTCAGCTTACTCATGAATATCTTGTTGTAACTCATGGATCCATCTTGTGTTCTTCTGATAACTCGACTAAATGCACTGGTTTTTGAGCTGTTAAGGAGTGGGTATTGTTTTGAGATTTGAGAGATAAATTAATTATGTTGCTGCTTTACTGTCTAGTTTCTTTTACTTAAGCGTCATGTTAGTTGTTGTTTTCATTTGTTACTTGAGGAGACGCAAACATTCTAAGTTGATGGTGTTGATGTGTCGAGAATTCACAACACTTTCGACGCTTAATACTAAGGATGTTTGGGTTATCTTAAGCATGTTTTGTTAGATTTGATGTCGTTTGTTGCTTGTAAAGAGAAAAGTATTGAAAAGATGAAAATACCAAAGTATTACAGTTTTTTGGGCAAAAGGCATGCTCCACGGGCGTGGGATCCACCACGTCCCGTGGGAGAAGACGTATGAACGAGGCAATAGGAGAAGCTATGGCATAGAAGCCTGACAGGCTACCACAATGCCCATGAAGAGACGATGGAACATCACATGGCCCATCGATATGAGCCAGAGACCAATGTGTAGCAGCCAGGATGGGCGTCGCACTCACGATGTCCCATCACAGCCTCCCATGGAAACAAGGCAGTTAGAATGTTAAGAGACCAAGGAGAGCCAATGGGAAACCATGACAGGCGTTGGAGCCATGATTTCCCATCGCAGTAACCCGTGAGAACGAGGAAGTGGACTTAAAGCTTAGATAGAAAGAAGCCCGATGGGCGCCCACGATGCCCGTCGCATCCACGACAGCCCGTGGGGCATCCTGTCAGAGGTGCCGCGTCCAGATTTCCCAGTCTTCTTAGGATTTGGTCTTTGTTGTCTATAAATACTTCCCCTTAGGTTTTATTTTGGTGTTCTAACTTTTGTTACCAAGTTTAATACATTATGAATCGTTTTTGAGACATTAATTCATAGTTTTGAGAATTCAAAGATTGTTCTTGATTTTATTAAAGTGTTCTTGAGATTTCTTCAAGACTCCAGATTTGTTTACTTATTCTTGTAAGTCTATACTCATGATTGTTCCAACAATTCTTGTTTGTTACTTATGAAGATAAGTAGCTAAATCCACAACTAGGGTTGTGGAAACCATGAAGGATTAACGAAGTAGGCAAAGTACTTGGTAATTCTAGGGCGGTGTTTATGCATGTATTGTTCTTCCCTTCGCATTGATTGCTTTTTAACGGTGTACAACGCTAGAACTTGCCTTATCTTTACTTGCCAAACCAAGGGGGTAACGGATGGGAAAAGGGTTGTTTAACAATGGAGATTTGAGGCTACCAACCCTCATCTAATAGCTTGACCTTGTCCGGGAATAGGTAATCTGTGATCCTGGGTAAGGGACATAAATCATACACCCACACCCGGACCAAGGCGTGTGGTGAAATTCATCTATCTGAGGGACCAACTATTTAGGTGAACCTAACTTATCGATTCTGCATGCTAAGCACCAAACTAGTCTACTAGGTACAACGCCTTACTAAGTTATGATCTCATGGGGAACACTACCCTAGTCGCTTCTCTTATCGATAACAACCTTTGAAACTGATACTTGTTACTTGTTACGATTCTAAGTTACGTTTAATATTTGTTACTTAAAACCCCCATTTTCAAGAGAAATAAATGGCTAACAGTGCAAGTAAACACTAATCAACCATAGTCCTACCATATTCCCTGCGAGATCGGCCCCAACCTTCATTGGGTTCTATACTTGAACAGCAACCGCTTACGCTTATAAAAGGAGGTATAATTTTGGCGCATCACATATCAACTGGGCAAGGCTAATGGGTATATTCCTATCCACATTAGCGAATCATTCCCCCTTCCTTATAGAGTTCACAACAAAGCCCTACCTTCCCTTATTGCGTACATAAACACCCTATTCCTAGTCCAATTTATGCACTATAGATAGTGTTTTCTAGGTGATCAAGTTAACAAATAACTAAGATCAAAGGAAGATAAATAACTCAATAATGGAAATCTGAACTAAACAATACGATAATTAAACATCAACCTTCATGTCTTTAACTACAACCCTAGATACTAAAGGCTTATATACTCATGAATCTCTTTGGAAGAAGAGATTTCATGAGTTTACAAGAAAAGAATCAAAAATAAAATAAAGAAATAAAAACTAGACCCTGTTCTTGAGCTTTGCCGTAAGTTTTGCCTTCCCCAAATTAGTTATTTTCCATAAAAAATATGGGCAGGGCGGGGGGGGGGGGGGGGATTTATAGAGTTTAGGAACCCGTAGGACTAAGAAAACCAATCTTGATCGGGTTAGGATAAGTACCCGCTCGCGCCACTTCCCAAAAGACAAGCAGTGGTGTAAGGAACACTGCTAACATCAACGAGCTTGTCAAATCCATGCCACTTCCCACTTTTGGGTGTGTGGCGCAGGCCTATACTGCTGGAAAAGTTTAGAGAGGCTTAAAATTCCATGCCACTAGCTGTTTTACAGCATTGGCGCAACGCACAACAAGTTTAGCCATTTTTTCTCGTTTCTCGACGCTTTGGGGTGTCGCTTCTTCCTTGGTTCTTTTTGGTTTCTTGGTGCTTCTTTACCTCTTATTTTAAGCTTTAAATACCTCAATATACTTCTACATAAATGAAACACAAAACACAAGTGTAATTCATAATATTTAAGCTCAAGACGACACCAAATAGAGGACAAATGAGAGGCGAATGATCGTATAAAAGTGTACTTTTAGCCTCTTATCAGAGTTCCAGGTTAGTTCTCTTGATTGGTGGGTGTTTTTCCATGTTTTCCTTGCTTTTGTGGTGTATTCTCTGAATTTGGGAATTTATTGTTCATACTGAATTTACATGCTTAGCAGTAAAGAAAAGAAAGGAAATTTCGAGAATTTTTGTCTAAACTTGAGATTTGCCATTTTTATCGTGATTTTTGGATTTCTAAAGGGACTATCTTGTGTTTCACTACTGATTTTGGAAAGGAAAGAAAAGTACCACTTTTATGCCAGTCTGAGGGACATTCCCGGACCTTTTCTCTGTTTAATTTTCAGTTGATGAGCTCGATGTTTGATTCCAGGCGCCCAGAGGAGCACATATCCAAGTTTTACTTTTTGTGCATTTGTTGATGGGCTCGAGATTAAATTCTAGGTGGATGGGATACCTGATACCGAGTTTTTCTTCTTATACATTCATGTATCACAACATCCCTCATTACATAGAATTATCTTGAGTGTACTTGGATTGTCAGATGCTTGATCATTTTTATTATTATCTTCTTCTCTGTCAGCTCGGTTAATTCTGTTTTCTGTTGATAACTAGATTTAGGTGGATCTCTGTTGTTAGCTTACTTTCCTGTAGTTTATATTATATACTATCTTTCTGACCTCAGTCGGCCTATAATGCCTACTGGGTAATTATTGTTTTGGTACTCATACTGCACGCTGCATCTTTTTTTCTAATGAAACACCTAGTACGAGACACCCTCGTTGATCCTCCTATCATTCATGGCCAACTGTTGTTCGGATCATGGTGATCTCCCGGTGTCTTGGAGACCTTTACTGCTTTCCATCTATCATATCTGTCTATATTTTGTATTTTGGATAGACATAGTATGTTGTATAGCTATTTCGTACTTTAGACGCTCTTGTACCGGTGACACCAGGTCTGGGGTTGGTTCTTGTGTATATATTGTCTTCTTGGTTACTTTAGGGTCATTTTTGTATATTTATTACAGTTGGTATGTATCTATACTGTTGGCCCTATTTTTCTTGTGTTTCTCTTCCGCTTTGTTATTTAAACTACTTTATTTTATCTTTCACTTTGTTGGGCTGGCTTGCTTACTGGGGGGTTATGTAGGTGACATCATGGCCCGGGTTTAGGTTGTGACACTATGAAATTCAATGGCAATATATTTTGCAAAAATAAACTTATCAGCAAATAATTATAAATTACTAACTATTACAACATTTAGAATAGTTAGTCACTCAAAGTTAGTCAAAAAGTTCAAATTGGTTAGAACCTAAATAAATCTCCAGCAGAGTCGTCATTTCTATTTTATCCCCTTTTCTAGGAATCTAATTTAAAGAAAATAGTTTTCGACACTTTAAAATCATTTAAAACTTAAAAGAAAGGTTCAAAATAATTCTAAAATAAACAGAGTCGCCACTTAATTTTTGTAAAAAGATTAAGAAAACTTAAAAGAATCTCAAAGACATAAAAATGAAAATAAATTAAAAAAACTTAAAAACATAAATAAATCTTTAAAATAGAGAAGATGGATAAGGGTTCAAGTAACGTCATAAGAAGGTTTTTAAGACACTTAAGAATGTCTAAAAAAATGGTTGACCAAAAATAATTTTGACTAACTTAATAAAAATGGCTAATTTTTGCAAAGAGTTTATTTGGAAAAATATAAAGAGTGTTGAAATATTCGAATAAGGCATGATAGGATTACTTCATAAAGAAAACCTCTTCGATTTCAAGTAATTAAAAATTGAGAAATTCATTTTTTAGATAATTTTCAGAAAGAGTTGAGTTTTATAAAAATGGTAAGAATATTAAAGACATGAAAAATATAGCAACCTCAAACCTATTTTCATCAAGTAAAAAGGAAATCCACTTAAAGGAAATGAAATAAATTTTAAAGACTTGAACAAGCTCTTTATGACTAAAATTAAGAAGAATAAATTATAATTGCAGGAAATAAGTAACTTTATGAAAAATAAGTAACTTTTGAAAAGGTGTGATTTTATTCTATCAAAAATGGAAAGTGATTTAAGGATAAGAACTTGTCATGTCCAGATTTCTCGGTCATGATGACACCTACAATCCTCCAATAGGCGAACCAATCTCCGTAGCCCGAAAGGGTTAGTAATGGGCCACTATCTAACAGGTAAGCAAAAGAATAGGTAGCGTAAATGGAAGGAAGGGTTATACGAGAAGAAAAGTAACAACAAGAGTATACATATATAACATACATAAGCTAAGTCAACTCCCAAAACCTGGTATCATGGTATATAGGAGTCGTATCTACATAAGGAGTACAAAAGGGGCCCAAAATAATACATACACATCATATCTCCGAAGCTAAGAGAGTACAAAATATACAAAAGATAAACTAAAGCCAAGATCCGATCGCCTAGAGCTCACCCTCAGTCGGGACGCTCCAAGATGGAGCACGAGTCTTCCACGAACTAGCGGCGATGGCTAACACTAGGATCTGCCCCAGAAGATGCAGAGTGTAGTATGATCACCAAATGCGAAGCAAAAGGTACCCAGTAGGTATCATAGGTTGACTGGGCACATATAAGATAAAAGAATAGTAACAGGAGTGTAGAAGCAAGTAGTCACCAAATCAACGAATAAGTACACAGAAACTAGCCCAGAGGGAAGACAACAGAATAAAACATACAAGGCTAGCAAGTAGGATATATACAAAACAAGCAAAGGTGAAAGTAAGAAATGATGCACCTGGGGTCCTCGCAATAATAGTATATAAAAAAAGTTTAGAAGTGGGCGGTATACCAGTAACCACAGGTAGACAGAGAAGGTAGAAGAAGAATAAAGATAGTCATGCTAGGGAACAGGAACTAATAACCACATTAAGCATACAAATCTCAAGTCAAGAAACTAACAATCTCTCGGTATCCAACCTCATATACAACCATGACAGGGAATTATAACATAATAGAGTAACAAGAGTCTACCTACAGTACCCCGACTGCCCATACAACCGAGGAATGCAAACAAGTGAAAACAAAATCCTCCGACCACCCATACAACTGGAGCGTACACTCAACAAACAACAAAAAAGGGTGGAGCCTCAAACAATGAAAGGTATAATGCATGATGATCTCTGGATGGAATAGTAACTTTGTATGTACATCATCCGGCACCGAACGAGCCCAGCAGGTAGGTTCCATGGAAGGACACTGCTCATATACCTCTACTCCACCATACACCCCTTCTCCTGAACACGTTGCCCAAGGCCCCTGGTCCTGATCGGCAAAGTTCATGAAGGTACAAGACCCCATACTATAACTCAATCTTGAAGACATCATCCGGAGTGGATCCGGATCCAAGATGGATACTCAAATCACAATATGCATGCCCAGACACTTTACAGGTCTAAAACAGCGAAATCCATCTTAAAAACCACACCAAGGGTGCCCGGGCATAATCGGGTCTAAAACAGTGGTAAAACATCTCTGATGCTCGGTCTGACCAAGTCTAATACCATCTCAAATCAGTAAGAAAATCCATCTACCACTATGGCCTTACCAAGTCTATCAATAGTAGTAAAAACTGTGATAGAAACCATGCTTTAAATCCTTTACCCCAAGAAGATCCACAAATCAAGACCAAAACCATTTTCAAGTCATTTTCATCGAAAATGGACCCCAGGGCCATGCAAAGTTTAAAAAATCAAGCAAGTAGGCCCGAAGCCCCAAACCATAGTAAAATATGCGAAAACCCCTTTTATATGCATGGACATGACATGATCCAACACAAATAGTCATTCAGAAGCTCATAATCAACATATCGGCCCTGCACATGCTCCAACCACATACAACATAGATAGCCAGCCTAGTATCACGATAACGATGTTCGGGACTCACGGACACGCCCGAATGGCCCACTATCTATAACAGAGTCAAAACAAGGCCACACAGGACCACAAGGGTGACAATATCAAGCTACGAGAAATACTACACACAACGAAGAAAAGAAACAAGGCTAACATGGAAAAATGGTCAAGGTCTGTGGTGCCAAACTAATAACACAACCCAAGGATGCCAATTAGTACAATTTTATCCAATATATGCGAAGTCTAGGGAGTTTAGACTGTAACCTACCTGTCGTCCGATAACAAGTTGTTGGCACAATGATATCCGAGGCCAAACCACTCTAAGAAGCTCCGAATGATAATCAAACAATCAAAACCACGAATAACGTATTAAAATTAGACTGAGGACACCCATATTGCTATAATCATAGCCGAGTTGAATTTCAGGTTACTGACGGGCCTGTGAGGCCCACAACCTAAAATCAAAAATGGAAAGAAGCACGATGACCACAATAATGTCATGAAGACATGCTCTAAAATTAAGTAAGATTGGACAAGAGGAGGGAACAAAACAGCCCACTCAAGAGAGGATTAAAGGATGAAATTTTAGAGATGAAAATTGGAATTTGAGCAATAATACTTACCATAGTGAGAGAAATTATACCCAAGAAGTGAGTCCCACGAACTCACGATCATGCAATCACCAAGGGAGCAGAATCTACAAGGATTTCCAAGCTTGAGAATATTCCAACAATGGTGGTTTCTAGAAAAAAAAGAGAAGACTAAGCTTGGGGAATTAGACTTATCAACTATTGTGGGAGCACGTACTTTGACGAACAAAAAATTTCCCCAAGTCTATTAAATGATAAGAGCAATTTGGTAGAGAGGATTTTCAGTTTGGAGTTGGGAGGAAACAAGAATTAGAGTTGAAAACTCAAAGTGCCAGCAATATAAAGTTATTGCTCGCTGGGCAGTGCTATCGTGCTAGACCAGCGCTATCGCGCTAGAGGAAGCTAGGCGCTATCGCGCCAAAATGGTGCAATTGTGTGGGCCGGCAGAACGCGCATGTGCGATCGCGCTAAGGAGCGCCATTTTTGCTTGCAGGCAGGCGATAGACTAGCGCTATCGTGTTGCCAGGGAGGTGATGGTGCTGAGGAAGCTGCCTGCAACTTTTTAGAAACTCTATGGGGAATTCCGGGTACAATCAGAAACCGATACTCAAAAACCAATAATGCTAATAGTGTAGAAACGACGTTCTGGGCTTAACAGAATTGAAGAAACTTCCATACGAGGTCATTTCAGAGGAATGTTAACCTAAGTCAACACTAACTAAATCCAACCAACTAGACGAAATTAGCCCAGCTCATCCAGGACTCAAACCAACCACCAACCTAACCTAAACTCATTATTATGGAGCTTATGGAATCGTTGAATTTTGAATCTGACGCTTCGATCATAGAAATCTGACCCAAGTTCCACTTTTAACTCCAAATGGCCTGAAAATAGAAAAACCAACATAAAACCCACACCAAAAGTTCTTAGGCCTCGACTAAAGGTCCAACTAGACCAAACTCAATGCTCTAGAGGTAACAGAACTATTAGAATTCAATTCCGAGCATGTTAGTTAAGAATGTTGACTGAAGTCAATGATATTCTAAGTTTAAGCTCTAAAATTGGCAAATGGCCAAAATGACCAAATGAACGACCAGGGCACCGAACTACCAATCCCAACAATCCATAAATGACTTGGGACCACTACAGCAAAGCTCTAATAGTACAAGGAAAGCGTAAAACACGAAGATGACCGGAAGGGTCATCACAGCATCCACTACTAAAAAGACTTTCTTCCTTGAAAGTCAAGAAAAAGGGAGTACCTGAAGGCTTGAACAACTACGAGTACTGAGCACACAACTCATTCTCGGTCTCCTAAGTACCCTCCTCGACCATATTGTGCCTCCACTTTACCTTTACAATTGGAACTCCCTAGATCTCAACCTCCTGACATCTCTGACCAAGATAGCTATCGGCTACTCAATAAAGAACAAACTCTCATCCAATTGAACAGAATCTCAATGCAACACATGAGACTCATCTGAGACATACCCGTGCAACATCGACACATAGAAAATAGGATGCACAGCTAAAAACATCAGAGGCAAGGCTAACATGTAGGCAACACTACCAACCCTCTAAAGAATCTCAAATGGCCCAATGAACCTGGGGCTAAGCTTTCCCCACTGACCGAATCTCATCACACCCTTCATGGGCGACACACGGAGGAAAACCAAGTCACCAACACTGAACTCCAAGGCATGAATTTTATGATAAGTGTAGCTCTTCTGCCTACTCTGAACTGCTCTAAGTCTATCCAGAATCGCATGGACTTGGTCTAAGGAATCTCGAAGCAAATCTGTACTCTGCAGTCTAGACTCTAAACCATTAAACCAAAAGATCGGCAATCTGCAATGCCTACAATACAAATCCTCAAAAGGTGCCATGTAGATGCCCAAATGAAAACTATTATTATAAGCAAACTCGGCCAGAGGCATAAACTGATCCCAAGAACCTCCAATGTGAAGAATAAAGGTCCGAAGCATATCCTCCAGGACATGAATAGTCCTCTTGGAATGGCCATCTATCTAAGGGTGGAAATCAGTACTAAGATGAACCTCTGTACCCAAGTATCGCTGAATAACCCTCCAAAACTGAGATGTGAACTGAGTGCCGCGGTCTGAAATGATAGAAGCTTGGACCCTGTGCAACCGAACAACCTCTCGAATGTAAATCTAAGCTAACCTTTCAGCACCGTAGGAAGTCTGAACTGGCAAGAAATGGGATGACTTAGTCAGCCGATACACAATCACCCAAGTGGAGTCAAAACCCTGAGTATGAGGTAAACCAACCACAAAATCCATAGTAATCCCTTCCCACTACCACTCAGGAATGGGAAGTCACTGCATCAAAACACCAGGTATCATGTGCTCAAACATCACCTGCTGACACTTCAAGCATTGAGATACAAACTCCGCTATGTCCTTCTTCATACCACTCCACTAGTAAAGATGTCTCAAGTATCTAGACATCTTCGCCGCACTAGGATGAATGTACCTCACAGAGTATCAATTGAATCAAATCACCAACCCTCGGAACACAAAGTCGACCACCAAACCTCAGAACCCCACCTGAATCTAGAGTAGCCTTGCTGGCCTCACCCAGAACAACCTGATCTCGAAGGTCACACAACCACTGATCCTCAAACTGATGGCTCTGAATTTGATCAACAAGAGTAGACCGAACCTCAACACTAGCATGAACTCTACTGGGATCTGATAAATCAAGCCTAACCAAGTTGTTAGCCAAGGATTGGATGTCCAAGTCCAACGGTCACTCCGAAATTAAAAGTGAAGCCAGGCTTCCCATACTCACTGCCTTCCAACTCAAGGCATCTGCTACCATATTTATTCTTGCCCGGATGGTACAGAATAGTGTAATAATAGTCCTTCAGTAGCTCAATCCATCTCCTCTGCCTCGAGTTCATCTCTCGCTGACTCATATTGTACTGAAGACTATGGTAATCGGTGAATATCTCACAATGAACTCCATATAAGTAGTGCCTCAAGATCTTAAGCACAAAAACTATCGCCGCCAACTCCAAGTCATGGGTGAGGTAGTTATGCTCATGAATGTTCAGTTGCCTCGATGCATATACAATCACATGACCCTGCTACATCAACACATAACTAAGACCAACCCCAGAAGCATCACAGTATACCAAAATACTCTAACCCTCAACCGGTAAAGTTAACATAGGAGCTGAAGTCAATATGGCCTTAAGCCTATGGAAGTTATCCTCACACTGATCTGATCACTAAAATGGAACATCTTTCCTAGTCAGCATAGTCAAGGGTGCTTCTATGGATGAAAATCCAACAATGAACTATTTGTAGTACCCGTCTAACCCAACAAAGCTGCGAACCTTTGTAGGAGTAGTAGGTCTAGGCCAATCATGCACCACTGAAATCTTTCTCGGGTGCACTCTAATCCCATCCTTAGATACCACGTGTCCTAGGAATGCAACTAACTCAAGCCAAAACTTGCACTTTGAGAACTTGGCATAAAGTCGATGATCTCTCAAAGTCTGGAGTATAGTCCTTAGGTGTTTCTCATGCTCACCTCTACTCCACGAGTATATCAAAATATAATCTATGAAGACTATCACAAAGTATTCCAAATACGGGCTAAGCACCCTGTGCATCAGATCCATGAAAGTTGCGGGCCCTGTGCATCAGATCCATGAAAGTTGCGGGGCCCTGTGCAGCAGGCCCTGGCTATAACGTGTCCTGAATGCTGTCTTAGGGATGTCCTCCACCCTAATCCTCAACTGATGGTAGCTCGACCTTAGATCTATCTTCGAAAACATGACTGAACCCAGAATCTGATCAAACAAATCATCAATACGCGATATTGGATACCTCTTCCTCATAGTAACCCTATTCAGCTGCTAATAATCAATACACATCCGCATTTACCCATCCTTCTTCTTAACAAACAAAATAGGAACACCCTAAGGTGACACACTTGATTTTATAAACCCCGTAGCTAAAAATTCCAGGAGCTACTCCGTAAGATCTGTCAACTCAGCAGGAGCCATACGTTAAGGAGAAATAGAAATGGGCCTGGTGCCCGGCTCTAACTCAATAGAGAAATCAATATCTCTCTAAGATGAAAGGCCTGTCAGGTCAGTAGGGAACACATCTAGGAAGTCTCTAACCATAGGAACAAACTCAGGGGAAAAAGTGTCAGCACTAGCATCTCAGACATATGCTAGATAAGCTAAACACCCGTAAGAGATCAACTTCCTAGCTCGAAGACAAGAGATGATCCCAGACGGTACATGGATAACAGAACCCTACCACATAACTGGGGATACATCGAGCAAGACTATGGTAATGATCTTGGCCATATCAAGTACCGCCAGGTCACCCCAAGTCTCTAAATCACCCACAGATATCATACAAGAACTCAAAATCTGATCCACTACTAAAGAATCTCCTCCATGGGTCAAAATAGAGATATGTACATATAACAACTCACTAGCCAACTCCAAACAAGGCATAAAATATGCAGATACATACAAACAAGTGGATCCAAGATCAAATAAAGCGTAAGTCGATAGATGGCAAACATGGATTGTACCAGTAATCATAGCATCTGAGGCCTCTTCCTCTGGTCTCCCAGGGACCGCATAGAATGGATGACGACCTCCACCTGACCAATCGCCATCCCTACCACTTGCCATGCCTTGAGGTCTACCACCTCTATCCTAACTACCACCTTTCGAGACTGTGGTTGAAGTGAGTGAATGGGCTAAGTTGGCTGAGCGGCAAACTGAAATATACCCTGTTGGGGGAAATCTCTGGCATAATGACCAACCACACCACAAGCATAACAATCCCCTAACGATCTGCCCTATCAGGATAAACCAGTGGAACCCGTATAACCACCACAACCTGATGCCCTGGAATTTATACCTCTCGATGGCCGACAACTGTGACCATGCTGAATGCCTTGACCCTACTCAAACTGAGAACTAGAAGACTGAAGTGATGCCTAAATTGGTCGACTAGTCTGACACTGATGCTTTTGTGGCTGATAACCTCGGCCCAACTGGCCTGAACCCCTACCACCATAACAAGAACCACTTTAGCTATCCTGATGTCGAGGCCTCTTATCTCTAGACCTAGTGTCATAGAAACGCAAATCCTCTATAGTACGAGCGTAGTCCGTAATAGCCTGGAATGATCGACCACTAGCAACCAATATCTCTGCAGGCTCTCTAAACTCTCTCTGTAGCCCCTAAATAAATCTATGGACTCTGTCAGACTCAGTAGGTATAATCATGTCCCCAAATGGAGCAAGTTGATGGAATTGGGTCTCATACTCCGAGACGGTCATAGTATCCTGAGTAAGTCTAGTGAACTCCTCTCTCCAATGCTCTCTGTCGCTATGAGGTAAGAAATTGGCCATGAAGGCCTTATAGAACTTGAACCAAGTCAAAAGGAGGTGATGACAATTGTCTACAAGCAACCTGGGCCCTCCACCATAATTTTGCTGGGCCCTCCAGCTGATATATAGTTTAGCGAACCTCGTGAGTCTCCAACAAACCCAAATGATGCAACATCTCCTCACCGGTAGTAATAAAGTCCTGTCTAGGAGTGCCAGCAAACCTCAGAGGTGCCAATCTCAAAAATCTACCCAACGCCTTTTGCTTCATCTATGCCATAGCTGGGCGAGGAGCAAGAGGTTGTGCAACTGATGGGACCGGAATAACCTTGGCATGAGGAGCCGCAGTAGCAGGCTTTGCTCCTAAACTTGGTACACCCAGGGATGCCTCCTGAGCGGATGTTTGTGCCACCTCAGAAGGACGCTCTACAATCATATCCAACAAGTACAATAGTAAACCCCGAACATCTGAAGACTGAGCTGTGGCTGAAGCTGATACAGGAGCTGGTAGTGGAGCTAGTGGTACCTGTGTTGTCCCCAGGTCCACATGTTGCTACTCAGGAATGAACTCTGGCCTATGCTCAGGCTCTATCTCAACTCTAGAAGCTTTATCAAGTGCCGCAACTCTGGGAAGTCCTCGACTCCCACCTCTATGACCTCCCTGACCTGTATCTGGAGTTGGAGGCTCATCTTTGCCCTATACCAATGATTTCGTATGAACCATCTGCGAAAGAATGAACAAGAACAAGTGATATTTCAAGAAACTTCAAGGATACTACGCATGATATAGAAGCAATAAAAGACTCATATTTACTAATATATTATTATAGCCTCCCAAAAATAGAGTAGGGACGTCTCTTCCCTAATCCGCAGAACTCTACTAGACATTGGCTCCTATACCGATGACACCGATGAACCTAGGCACTGATACCAGGCTGTCATGACCAATTTTCTTGGGAGGCATGACCGACACCTGGTGCCCCAAAAGGCCGAGGGTGTTAAAATAGAGTGTATCTCTATCGAACCTGCTGGGGGTCTGAGACCGACATGGTCTCTAAGAATAGCAATTTGAAACACTAAAAGCTCAATAGTAGCTAAGCAAATTAACGCCGACAAGGCTATTATCATAGTAGATAGCTAATAACAAGGCCGACAAGGCCATACCGAACACTGATATACATATACACGTCTACAAGCCTCTAGGAGTAAGTAAAATATCTCATATCCAGGAAAGGGCCCTGGACTACCCATAAGTTATACATATACATAACCTAGTAAAAATATTAGCTAGACCTCTAACTCGTCAGCTCCAGGAAGAATGGAGCTTACCAAATTGGCTGAACTCTGCAACTCCTACTGAAGAGGTCTGTCTGGGTATCTGTATGGACCTGCAGGCATGAATGTAGCGCCCCCAGGCAATGGGGATGTCAGTACGACAATAATGTACTAGCATGTAAGGTAGAAACATAAAAACAAGTCGCAAGTAGTAAATCTAAACAAGATATAATATGAAACTTGTAAACTGTAATTGGTAAGACTCGTTAATATCTTTTCTCCTATATTCTTTTTAGAACACAACACATGCATTAACTCACACCGCAACTCACTCTTTATAACCCATGCTAAACCACAATAGCGCCTTGGGGCACACTATATATAATAGCCTCAATATGGCAGTAGCGCCTCGGCGCACACTATGTATATAATGGCCTCAATATGGCAGTAGCACCTCGGTGCACACTATGTATATAATTGCCTAAATATGGCAGTAGAACCTCGGTGCACACTATGTATATAATAGCCTCAATATAGCAGTAGCACCTCGGTGCACACTAACACGCAAACCACGCATAATAAGTGTATTACTAGATTAACCTTTAAAGCTATTCTTGTTATTTATGATGGTTCATTTAGATAAATTCTTTATCCTTGGCTTATTAGGTGTTGGACTCAACATACCAAACACATATAAATGGGGATTTGACTTGCTAACTTTCCTTTTATACTTTCTAAAGCTCGATTAGGGATCACAATACAAAGAAGAAACTTGACAAAAGGATAACTTACGTTTCGTGCAAAAAGAATCAGATTTTTCTAAGAAGGCGACTTGAATCACCATAATGTATAACTTAGTTCCTTAAGACTTGTTGAGTTACCAAATCAGCTCTCTTACAACAGAATACTCAAATTCCTTCTTTCGGAGATTTAGAGTTCTATTTCTAGATTCATGCCGATAAGGAATAAAGAAGCCTTAACATACCTCGTTCCTTCCGAAGATTGCGCTTACCACAACTTGGACTTTCCTTTATTAAGTTAATATACAACACAAGGGTATAATGAAGCTAATATTATCTCTTAAACCTGATGCAACTTTCCCAAAACAGTAGCTAAATATTTCCCAGGCAGATTTACGTATTTTGCATTAATTAAAGGTGTATCGTCGCACCTTTCTCCCCTATCCAATACACATCACACACACACCAACCTACTGCCTCCAATAATACAAAATATATCAAACATCCCCTGCACAACTCACCATGCCGAAATACAATAGCAACACATTGAACCCACGGCTTCCGATCGCCGTCTCGTGAGTTCTTAACAACAATTCAACAACAATTGTCCATCCGAACTTCAATCCAAAAATATGATTATGGATTGAGTACTTACCACACTTGAAGGGGTGTTTTTATCGTCTTTTTATTGATTCCTTGAAAAGATTAAGTACCCCCTACACATACACCAACAAGAGAAGAAGAAATCTCTTAATTGTTACACAATTTCTATGTGTTAAATCTTAAGAAAGGGGTTGCCATAGTACATGTATTTCTTACCATAGGATATCCTAGATATATGTAGTAGATTAATACCAAGATAAGAAGTTGTTTAACTCACCTTAAGCTTGAATTAATCTTGATCTTCTTAGAACCCTAAAGGTAGAGAGGGGCTGCCAAAGGAAAGGATCAACAAAATTACCAGCTAAAGGCTTTTCAAGCTTTTTGTGATCAATATTGATCAACATAAGGTCTGTATAAAGGGACCTTTTTGGCCGACGTTTTTGAGTATATTTGGGCCACAATGGGTCAAGAAACTTGGGCCAAAATTACCCTTTGCTTGGGCCTCAAAAGGGTTAAGTTTTGTGGCTGATTTTGGGCTTCTCTTGGGTCAAAATGTGGTCAATATTGGTGGCTACTTTTTGTAGTTGTTTGGGCCAGATTTGGTTGTTCTTTGATGGGCCAACTTTAAGCTTCATTTGGGCTACCATTAGGTCTAATAATCCATGATGTTTCTTCCCGTAATCGACCCTCGGAACTTGGTTCGTTAGCGTAGGTAGGTGATGCACCTACTTCTCACCTAAAAGCTTAGATAAGTCGAGCAAGCACCTCACTTGTTTTATCTCATTTTCAAAACCCTAATCCTTATACTTTAACTTAACACTTATATACATTTGACCATTTCAAATTCTAGGCCAAAGTATCCCTTCACAATCTCGAGCTCAAATACCTTCGTCGATATTTACTTAGTCACATAGGTTTTGAAAGGTACGGGGTGTTACATCCTTCCCTCCTTAGAATCATTCGTCCTCGAATGAGGGTAATTCATATAGAGCTCTAGCACCTTAGGATTTTTTTGAAATTTCGGCAGAGTTTCCTTTATAATTGGGACTATCCAAAAACCTGAAACTCAGCAAAAGTCCAGCACGATGCCTCACAGGGCGATACAACTATATACAATTAAATGTAATCATTTTCACATGTTCAAACCTGATCATATTTGCATAGTAGAAAGAGTATCAAGAACATAAGAATATGACTTACCTCTATACTATCTTCAAGTCATAAATAACTAGGGATGCTTTTTCCTCATTTCTTCCTCGGCTTCCCACATCATTTCCTCGATATTATTATTTCTCTACAATACCTTTACTGAGGCTACTTCTTTGGTTCTGAGCTTCCTAACTTGACGATCTAGGATAGAAATTGGTACTTCCTTATAGGATAAGTCTTCAGAAAGTTGAACATCTTTGATAGGCATAATACGTGAAGGACCTCCTATGCACCTTCGTAGCATCGATACATGAAATACAGGATGGACTGTCTCCAATTCTGTGGGTAAATCTAGCTCATATGCCACTTTTCCTACCCTCCGAATGATCCTGTATGGTCCAATATATCTTGGACTAAGCTTTCCCTTTTTACCAAATCGCATAACACCTTTCATGGGTGAAACCTTTAGGAAAATCCAATCACTAATATTAAATTACAAATCCTGACGTTGCACATCTGCATATGATTTTCTGCCTACTCTGGGCTGTTAGTAATCTTTCTTGGATTAGCTTCACCTTCTCCATTGCCTGATTAACTAGGTCTTGCCCTAATAATCCTGCTTCTCGAATTTCAAACCATCCAATCGGTGATCTACACTTTCGTCCGTATAAAGCCTCATAAGGAGCCATTTGAATGCTTGCATGGAAGCTATTATTATAAGCAAACTCAATTAGTGGCAAATGGTCATCCCAACTCCCTTTAAAATCTAGTACACAAGCTCGTAGCATATCTTCAAGTGTTTGAATAGTGCGTTCAGCTTGTCCATCTGTCTGTGGATGAAAAGTTGTACTGAGACTTATTTGAGTACCTAAGACTCTCTGGAATGACCTCCAGAAATTTGCTGTAAACTGAGCACCCCTATCTGAAATGATGGAAATTGGGACACCATGAAGTCAAACTATTTCACTAATATACAACTTGGCATAATCTTCAGCAGTATAAGTTGTCCTGACTGGCAAAAAGTGAGTTGATTTTGTAAGTCTATCTACAATCACCCATATGGAGTCATACTTCTGATAAGTATGGGGTAAGCCTGTAATAAAGTCCATGCTTATCACCTCCCATTTCCAGGTAGGTATCACTATACTTTGAGTTAGACCTTCGGGTCTCTGGTGTTCAATTTTTTCCTGTTGACAATTCGGGCATTGGGCTACAAACTCTGCAATATTTCTCTTCATATTATTCCACCAATAAATTTGTCAAAGATCATGATACATCTTCGTCGCTCCTGGATGGATTGAATAGCGGGAATAGTGAACTTCTGCCAAAATTTTCTCCCGAAGCTCCCCAACGTTAGGTACACATAGACGACCTTGATATCTCAAAACCCCATCTTCCTTAAGCTCTATTAGTGGTTGCTTATGTTGTGGAATTTCCTCTGTCAATCTTACTAATTATGGATCATCATATTGTCGTTCCTTTACCTCTATTATAAGTGAGGATTCCACTGTGCTTTGAATAACAACTCCCCCATTACCTTGGTCTAGTAGTCGAACCTGCAAATTAGCTAACTGATGTAGTTCTCTTGTCATATCAATCTTTCTATTTTCTACATGGCTCAAGCTTCCCATGGATTTGCAGCTAAGTGCATCGGCCACTACATTGGCCTTACCTGGATGGTACAAAATATCTACGTCATAATCCTTTAGTAACTATAGCCACCTTCTTTAACATAGGTTTAAATCCTTCTGTTTGAATAAATACTGTAGACTTTTGTGGTTCGTAAACACATCTACATGGACTCTAAACAAGTAATGGCACCAAATTTTCAAGGCAAATATAACTGCTGCCAATTCAAGATCGTGAGTAGGGTAATTTTGTTCGTGCTTTCTTAGTTGTCTTGAGGCATATGCAATAACTTTACCATGTTGCTATAAAACGCAGCCCAACCCAATCCTTGAAGCATCAAAATACACAACATAACCTTTCGTGCCCTCTGGCAGAGTTAAGACAGGTGCTGAAGTAAGCATGTCCTTCAACTCCTGAAAACTCTGCTCATATGCATCAGACCACTGGAACTTGGCAGCTTTATGAGTCAACTTTGTCAATGGTGCAGAGATAGAAGAAAATCCTTCCACAAACCTCCGGTAATAACCTGCTAAGCCCAAAAAACTACGGATCTCTGTAGCATTCAAGGGCCTCGGCCAATTCTTTACAGCTTCAATCTTTTGGCCGTCAACTCTAATACCTTCATCTGTAATTATATGGCCAAGAAAAGCCACTGAAGTCAACCAAAACTCACATTTGGAGAACTTAGCATATAATTTATGATTTTTAAGTGTTTGCAATACTGCACGTAGATGATCAGCATGTTCGGCTTTGGATCGCGAGTAAATCAGGATATCGTCAATAATTACGATCACGAATACATCTAGGAATGGCTTGAAGACTCGATTCATTAGGTCTATAAAAGCTGATGGGGCATTAGTAAGCCCAAAAGACATTACTAGAAATTCAAAGTGGCCATACCTTGTCCTAAAGGTTGTTTTTGGAACATCTACCCCATTAACACGTAACTGGTGATACCCCGACCGCAAGTCAATCTTTGAAAAACATTTGGCGCCTTAAAACTGATCAAAAAGGTCATCAATCCTTGGAAGGGGATACTTATTCTTGATTGTAACTTTGTTCAGCTGTCGGTAATCGATACACATTCTCAAGGACCCATCCTTCTTACGAACAAACAAAACTGGTGTGCCCCATGGCGATGTACTAGGCCTAATGAAACCTTTTTCGAGTAGATCCTTTAATTTTTCCTTTAACTCTCTTAATTATGTAGGAACCATCCTGTAAGGGGGAATTGATATTGGCTGAGTATCTGGGTGTAGGTCAATGGCAAACTCAATTTCCCTTTCTGGAGGGATTCCTGGAATCTCATCCGGGAATACATCTAGAAACTGATTCACCACGGGAACCGATTGAAGAGTCGCTGGTCCATCCTCTGTGCTTCTTACTCATACTAAATGATAAATATAGCCTTTAGAAATCATTTTCTGGGCCTTAAGGTAGGAAATAAACCTACCCCTTGGCGTGGCAGCATTACCTTTCCACTCCAGGATTGTCTCTTTCGAAAAATAGAATTTGACAACCTTAGTTCTACAATCGATATTAGCATAACATGCAGCTAACCAGTCCATGCCCATATTGACATCGAAGTCAATCATATAATTTGATTAGATCAGCTGAAGTGAGACGGTCATAAATTCACACTACACAATCTCGATAAACTCGTCTAGCTATAATAGATTCACCAACCGGCGTAGATACAATAAAAGGGTCTAGGAAACAACTCAGGGCCTGCCCCCAACTTACCAGCAATGAGCGGGGTAACATATGAAAGAGTAGATCCAGGATCTATAAGTGCATAAACAACATGAGTAAAAATAGTCAATGTACCTGTAACAACGTCAGGTGACGATTCCAAGTCCTGGCGACCGGCTAGAGCATAAGTGCGATTCTAACCACCGCCTGAACTGGATGCTCCTCCTCCTCCTCTACCTCTGCCATGACCTGGTGTAGCCTGTGGGCCTGTCCTAGGTGGATGAATAGTAGATGAAGAAGCTGCCATCGACCCTGTACGCTGGGACATCTCACCCCTACCTCTACTAGGACAGTCTAGCATAAAGTGACCAGAATGCCCACACGAATAACAAGTATCTGAACCCAGGCGACATATCCCAGGATGCTTCCTACCGCACTGAACACAAGGTGGCAAAGGTGGCCTCATCTGACCTGAATACCCCTGGCGATAGGAACTGGATGCACCTGAACTGTGGCTCGGTCTAGTCTGAGAAATATGATCATACCTCTGCCTTTGCAACTGATATGGGGCACCACAAGTAGGGTGGGGTGATCGCCTATTAAAATGTGGCTGAACATTACCTCCTGGCTCTACATAGGACCCAGTAGATCTAGCCCTCTTATTCTGATCCCTTTCTCGGCTTTGGTTATCTCCAATTTGTACTTCAAGATCCTATGCAGTCTGAGCAACAACTTGTATCTTAGAAATATTCATATCCTCTTGTGTGGCTGCTATTGTTAATCCCTTAATCAATTCATCCTTAAGGCCACACACATATCAATGAACTCTAGCTCGCATCGTACTCACAATATTGAGAGCGTACCTGGGTAATGAATTAAATCTGAGGCTGTACTATCGAACACTCATATTGCCCTGCCTAAGGGCTAGAAATTGATCAAGTCTGGTCTCTTGAACCTCCTGTGGAATATAGTTAGGTAGGAAGGCCTCTGAAAATTCCTCCCATTCAGATGGGGGTGCATTTGATCCCCCAGATCGATCCCAAGCCTCGAACCATAAAATGGCCACATCTCGTAACCTGAAAGATGCAAACTCTACTGCTTCCACTACTGTTGCATGCATGACTCGAAGTACTCGATAAGTGATCAATAAACTCCTGAGGATCCTCACGTGGGTTAGAGCCTGTAAATATAGGAGGACTTAGGCTGATAAACTCTCGAGCCTTAGAACTTTCTAAGCCACCTGACCTAGCACTCGCTGATGCCCCAATTTGTTGTTGTTCTGTGGCTACCATCTGGGTCAATAATCGAACAACACTCCTGATGTCCTGGTCCTCTGCTTCAGGTGGAGGAGCTACAGGTGCTGGTTCATCTCTAGCTATCTCAGATGCCACTAGAGCAGGTGGGGCAAGGGGTACTGGATCCCCTCTAGTCTCATCAGGTATTTGATGAACTAGGATCTGTGGTGTCGGTGATTCACTTTGAGCCTCAAATCTATCCATTCGAATAGGCAGGGAATGACTAGTACCTTCCCCCATATCCGTGCCAACCTGTCGGCTACTCATTTCTCTGGTCACAGGCATTTCTGTAAACAAGGAATAGAAAAACATGAATTAGACTTCAAACATCTTATGACCTCGCTCTATTGCACGATCTAGCAGATGAAAGAAGGATAACAATTCCTAAATATCCCGTAGCTTCATGATTATAGGTATTGTGCACAACACACCCATAAGAAAGACTCTACTAGACACAGTTTGTAGACTCCCTGGGATTCGACGTGCTTTGATACCAAGTTTGTCACGCCCCAAACCATGGGAGGCATGACCTACACTCGGAGCCCCAAAAGGCCGAGGGTGTCAAAATAGAGTGTATCTCTATTGAACCTGCTGGAGGTCTGAGACCGACAAGGTCTCTAAGAATAGCAATTTGAAACACTGAAAGCTCAATAGTAGCTAAGCAACTCAACGCCGACAAGGCTATTATCATAGTAGATAGCTAATAACAAGGCCGACAAAGCCATACCCAACACTGATATACATATACAGGTCTACAAGCCTCTAGGAGTAAGTAAAACATCTCTTATCTAGGACAGGTCCCTGGACTACTCATAAGTTGTACATATACCTAACCTGGTCAAAATATAAGCTAGACCTCTGACTCGTCAGCTCCAAGAAGAATGGAGCTTACCAAATTGGATGAACTCTGCAACTCCTACTGAAGAGGTCTGTCTGGGTATCTGTCTGGACTTGCAGGCATAAATGCAGCGCCCCCAGGCAATGGGGACATCGGTACGATAATAATTTATTGGCATGTAAGGTAGAAACATAAAAGCAAGTCGTAAGTAGTAAATCTGAACAAGATATAATATGAAACTTGTAAACTGTAATTGGTAAGACTCGTTAAGCTCTTTTCTCCTTTATTCTTTTTAGAACACAACACATGAATTAACTCCCACCGCAACACACTCTTTATAACCCACGCTGAACCACAATAGCACCTCGGCGCACACTAAATATAATAGCCTCAATATGGCATTAGCGCCTCGGCGCACACTATGTATATAATGGCCTCAATATGGAAGTAGCACCTCGGTGCACACTATGTATATAATGGTCTCAATATGGTAGTATCACCTTGGTGCACACTATGTATATAATAGCCTCAATATGGAAGTATCACCTCGGTGCACACTAACACGCAAACCACGCATAATAAGTGTATTACTAGATTGACCTTCAAAGCTATTCTTGTTATTTATGAAGGTTCATTTAGATAAATTCTTTAGCGTTGGCTTACTAGGTGTTGGACTCAACATACCAAACACATATAAATGGGGATTTGACTTGCTAACTTTCCATTTATACTTTCTAAAGCTTGATTAGGGATCACAATACAAAGAAGAAACTTGACAAAAGGATAACTTACGTTTCGTGCAAAAAAAATCAGATTTGTATAAGAAGGCGACTTGAATCACCATAATGTATAACTTAGTTCCTTAAGACTTTTTGAGTTACCAAATCAGCTCTCTTACAACAGAATACTCAAATTCCTTCTTTCGGAGATTTAGAGTTCTATTTCTAGATTCATGGCGATAAGGAATAAAGAAGCCTTAACATACCTCGTTCCTTCCGAAGATTGTGCTTACACAACTTGGACTTTCCTTTATTAAGTTAATATACAACACAAGGGTATAATGAAGCTAATATTAGCTTTAAAACCTGATGCAACTTTCCCAAAACAGTAGCTAAATATTTCCCGGGCAGATTTACGTATTTTGCATTAATTAAAGGTGTATCGTCGCACCTTTCTCCCCTATCCAATACACATCACACACACACCAACCTACTGACTCCAATAATACAAAACACATCAAACAGCCCCTACACAACTCACCATGCCGAAATACAATAGCAACACATTGAACCCACGGCTAACGATCGCTGTCCCGTGAGTTCTTAACAACAATTCAACAACAATTGTCCATCCGAACTTCAATCCAAAAATATGATTATGGCTAGAGTACTTACCACACTTGAAGGGGTGTTTTTATCCTCTTTTTATTGATGCCTTGAAAAGCTTAAGTACCCCCTACACATACACTAACAAGAGAAGAAGAAATCTCTTAATTGTTACACAATTTCTATGTGTTAAATCTTAAGAAAGGGGCTGCCATAGTTCATGTCTTTCTTACCATAGGATATCCTAGATATATGTAGTAGATTAATACCAAGATAAGAAGTTGTTTAACTCACCTTAAGATTGAATGAATCTTGATCTTCTTAGAACCCTAAAGGGAGAGAGAGGCTGCCAAAGGAAAGGAGATAACAGAGAATTGTTTTCCAACTTTTTGTGATCAATATTGATCAACAAAAGTTCTATTAAAGGGACCTTTTTGGCCGAATTTTTTGAGTATATTTGGGCCACAATGGGTCAATAAACTTGGGCCAATTACCCTTTGCTTGGGCCTCAAAAGGGTTAAGTTTTCTGGCTGATTTTGGGCTTCTCTTGGGTCAAAATGTGGTCAATATTGGTGGCTACCTTTTGTAGTTGTTTGGGTCAGATTTGGTTGTTCTTTGATGGGACAACTTTAAGCTTCATTTGGGCTACCATTAGGTCTAATAATCCATGATGTTGCTGCCCGTAATCGGCCCACGAAACTTGGTTCGTTAGCGTAGGTAGGTGATGCACCTACTTCTCACCTAAAAGCTTAGATAAGTCGAGCAAGCACCTCACTTGTTTTATCTCATTTTCAAAACCCTCATCCTTATAATTTAACTTAACACTTATAAACATTTGAACATTTCAAATTCTAGGCCAAAGTACCCCTTCACAATCTCGAGCTCAAATAACTTCGTCGATATTTACTTAGTCACATAGGTTTTGAAAGGTACAGGGTGTTACACAACCCCCCAGTAGGTGAACTGATCCCCGTAGCCCAAAATGGTTAGTAATGGGCCACTATCTAATAGGTAAGCAGAAGAACAAGTAACATAAATAGAAGGAAGGCTTATACGAGAAGAAAAGTAACAACAGAAGTATACATATATAACATACATAATCTAAGCCAACCCCCAAAACATGGTATCACGGTATATAAGAGTCGGGCCTACATAAGGAGTACAAAAGGGACCCAAAATAATACATACACATCATGTCTCCAAAGCTAAGAGAGTACAAAATATACAAAAGATAAACTAAAGTCAAGCTCCGGTTGCCTAGAGCTCACCCTTAGTCTGGATGCTCTAAGATCTCCAAGCATGAGTCTCCCATGAGCTAGTGGTGATGGCTCCCACTAGGATCTGCACCAGAAGATACAGAGTGTAGTATGAGAACCAAATTCAAAGCATAAGGTACCCAGTAGGTATTATAGGCCGACTGGGCACATATAAGACAAAAGAATAGTAACAGGCAGAGTAGAAGCAAGTAGTCACCAAATCAATGAAGAAGTACACAAAAACTAGCCAGAAGGAAGACAACAGAATACAACATACAAGGCTAGCAAGTAGGATATATACACAACAGGCACAGGTAAAAGAAAGAAATGACGCACCTGGGGTCCTCGCAATAACAGTATATATAAGATGTTTAGAAGTAAGTGGTATACTAGTAACCTCAGGTAGACAAGGAAGGGAGAAGAAGAATAAAGATAGTCATGCTTGGGAACGGGAACTACTAACCACACTATGCATACAAATCTCAGGTCAAGAAACCAACAATCTCTCAGTATCCAACCTCATATACAGCCATGACAGGAAATAATAATGTGATACAGTAACAAGAGTCTACCTACAGTCCCCCGGCTGCTCATACAACCAAGGAAAGCAAACAAGTGAAAACAAAACCCTCTGGCCACCTATACAACCGGAGCATACACTCAACAAATAGAAAAAAAGGGGGAGCCTCAAACAATGAATGGTATGATGCATGATGATATCTGGGTGGAAAAGTAACTGTGTATATACATCATCTGGCACCGAATGGGCCTCGTAGGTAGGTTCCATGGAAGGACACTACCGGTATACCTCTACTCCACCATATATCCCTTCTCCGGCACATGCAGCCCAAGGCCCCTAGTTTAAATCGGCAAGGTCCATGGATGTCCCGAACCCCATACTATAACTCAATCTCGAAGATATCGTCCAGAGTGAATCCAGATCTTAGCTGGAGACTCAAATCTCAATATGCATGCCCAAACTCTTTTAAGGTCTAAAATAGAGAAATACATCTTGAAATCCCAACCAAGGGTCCCCGGGCATAACCGGGTCTAAAATAATAGTAAAACATCTCTGATGCTCGGTCTGATCGAGTCTAATACCATCTCAAATCAATAAGAAAATCCATCTAGCACTACGGCCCTGTCGAGTCAATAAATAGTAGTAAAATTGTGATAGAAACCATGCTTTAAATCCTGTACCCCACGAAGATCCACAAATCAAGACCAAAATAATTTCGAACTCATTTCTATCGAAAATGGGCCCCCAGGGCCATGCAAAGTTTAGAAAATCAAGCAAGTAGGCCCGAAGCCCCAAACCATAGTAAAATGTGAAAAAAAAACATTTTATATGCATGGAAATGACATGATCAAACACAAATATCTGCCCAGCAGCTCACAATCAACCAATCGGGCCTACACATGCTCCAACTGCTCTACAACATAAATAGCCAGCCTAGTATCATGATAACAATGTTTGGAACTCATGGACTCCCCTGAATGGCCCACTATTTATGGTCCAGAGTCAAAACAAGGCCACATAGGACCACAAGGGTGATAATATCAAGATACAAGGAATACTACACACAACAGAGGAAAGAAACGAGGAAAACAGTGGAAAACTGGTTAAGGTCTGTGGTGCCAAGCTAATCACCCAACCCAAGGATGCCAATTAGTACAATTTTATCCGATATATGCAAAGTCTAGGGAGTTTAGACCATAACCTACCTATCGTTCAATGATAAGATGTTGGCACGACGATATTTTAGGCCAAACCGCTCAGAGAAGTTCCAAATGACAATCAAACTATCAAAAACATGAATAACATATTAAAATGAGACTGAGGAAATCCATATTTCTATAATTATAGCCGAGTCAAATTTTGGATCACCAACGGGCCCGTGGGGCTCACAACCCAAAATCAAAAATGGAAAGAAGAACGATGAACACAACAATATCATGAAGACATGCTACAAAATTGAGCAAAATTAGCTAAGAGGAGGGCACAAAACATCCCACTCAAGAGAGGATTAAAAGATGAAATTTTAGAGATGAAAATAGGAATTTGAGCAAGAATACTTACCACAATGAGAAAAATTATACCCAAGCAGTGAGTCCCCGAACCCACAATTATGCAATCACCAAGGGAGCAGAATCTACAAGGATTTCCAAGATCGAGAATTTTCCAATAATGATGGTTTCTAGAAAAAAAGAAGAAGAGTAAGCTTGGGGAAGTAGTCTCACCAACTATCAAGGGGGCATGGATTTTGACGAACAAACGATTTCCCCAAGTATATGAAATGATAAGAGCAATTTGGTAGAGAGGATTTTCAGTGTGGAGTTGGGAGGAAACAAGAATTAGAGCTTAAAACTCAAAGTCCCAGCAATATAAAGTTATTGGTCGCTGGTCAGCACTATCGCACTAGACCAACACCATCGCGCTAGAGGAAGCCAGGCGCCAAGGCGCCATCGCGCCAATATGGCACAATCGCGCTGGCCGGCAGAATGCGCACGCATGATTGTGCTAAGGAGCATCGGTGGTGATGTCAAGTAGGCAATAGACTATTGCTATCGCACTGGCATTACATCGATGGCGCTGAGGAAGCTGCCTGCAACAAAATCTGCAACTTTTTAGAAACTCTACGAGGCATTTCGGGCAAAATCGAAAACCTATACTCAAAAACCAATAATACTAATAGAGTGGAAACGACATTCCAGACTCAACAGAATCATTGAAACTTTTATACGAGGTCATTTCAGGGGAATGTTGACCCAAGTAAACACTAACTAAATCCAACAAACTAGCCTAAATGAGCTTGGCTCACCAAGGACCCTAACCAACTACCAACCTAACCCAAACTCATCTTTTTAAAGCTGATGGAATAGTTGAATTTTGAATCTGACGCTCTGATCATTGAAAGCTGACCAAAGTTCCACTTTCAACTCAAAATGGCTTGAAAATAGAAAAACCAACCTAAAACCCACACCGAAGTTTCTCAGGCCTTGACTAAAGGTCCAACTAGACCAAACTCAATGATCAAGAGCTAATTGAACTTTCTGAATTTTATTCCAAGCATGTTCGCTAAGAATGTTGACTGAAGTCAACGATTTTCTAAGTTTAAGCTCTAAAATAGAAAAAAGGGCCAAAATGACCAAACGAATGATCAGGGAACCAAACTACCGGTTCTAGCAAGCCATAAATGACTTGGTCCACTACAAGAAAAAGTTTAACAGTACAAGGAAAGCGTAAAACACAAAAATAACCGAAAGGATCATCACAGAACTTTAGAGAAAAATATTAACTAAATAAGTAGAAAAGTTGAGAAACTACTTCAATTAATCTTATGAAAAAAGTTATAAGAAAACAAGGCCATTTTAAACGAAACTAATAAAGGCGACCTTTAAACTTATTTGAAAAAATTGATTAAAATGTAGAAAATGGTTTTTACGACATTCAAGAATTCTTTTGGTCCTAAATTAGAACATAAATATGGAAAAGAAAGCATTCTTTACTTGGAAAAAATTTATTTTTTAGGCAAATTGACATAAAGTCCAATTTTGATCATTTTTAAACAAGATAAATTATGTTACTAGATTCGGACAAGCAAATTAATGGAATAAAAACAAAGATAAAATTAACAAGACAACACTTAGGAGATCTATTTAGATTAACTAAAGTTAGCATTTAATACAAACAAGAACAAGTGAATTAAATACAAACGAAAGTAAGAGAAAAGTTGAGATTTGGGCCCCTTTTTGGCCCATTTTAAAGCTATCCAGATTTTAGACTTCAACATTAATGGACTTTAGTCCATTTTTCTAGCTTGTATATGCAATGACCCTCTAGGTAATTTTTTTGTTTTTCATATTTTTTCGGTATTTTGAGCTTTCTCACAGCGGCTACAAGTCATTTATGACATGCCAGGAATGACGGTTTGATTTTTGGGCAATTCGTTTGTGTTTTAAGCCCATTTCTCTGTTTTGAAACTCTTAAAACTAGAAGGGTTGACTTTTTTCAATATTTGGATAAGACGGCCTCGAATTAAAATTCCATCAGCACTACTAGCTCCAGAACATTTACTTTGTGCTAGAGAGACCTTTGGTTTGGGTCTCGAGGCTTCCAGACTCATTTTGAGCTATCGGGTTACTTTTGGCTAAAAGTTGGTTTTTAGGCGTGGGGCTGATGTGAGGCCAAAAATACATATATTTAATCGTTATTTAACTCACATTTAGTCTTTTCATTTTCATTTTTGAGCATTGATTTAATGAATTATTTTTATGTTGAGTATTTTATGTGTAGCATTAAAACGGTAAAAAGTTGAAGAAATTTGGAGAAGAAACGAATTAAAAATGAGAAATCATATAAGGAAATCAAGAAGGCAACTTAATAGATTGAATGTAATATTTTATTATTATTCATACATATAAATTGAATTGAAGAGATTCTGCAGAGGATTGCCATGTGGTAGCCCAGGAAGACACTAGGAAAATTAAAGGTGGCAGCAGCAACATACGCCCAGTGAAAATCCAATTTAATTGAGTTTTGGTTTCCCAATTCATTTTGGATTCAGTTATTTTATTGAGGATTTTTTCTACATCTATAAATAGTCCATAAGAATAATTTTGTAATGACCCTCCCGGTCATTTATGCGTGTTTGCTTTTCTTGTTCCGTTGGTTTGGTCTTTTTGGTCATTCCTTATTTTAGAGCTTAAAGCTTTTGAAATGGTTTACTTTAGTCAACATTCTTGGTGAACGTACTCGAAATCAAATTACGACAATTATGTTAGCTCCGAAGTGTGGACTTTGGTCTTGAGGGACCTTTGGTCAGGATCCTGGAGCTTTTTAGCTCGGAATTCTCTCTCATTCTGTGTTTTCAGGCCAGTTGGGCTTGTTTGGTTGACTTTGGTCAACATTCACAGAAGATGACCTTGGATGGAAATTCCATCATCACTGTTAGTTCCGGAATGTCGAGTTTGTGTTAGGTAGTTGGTTTGTTCGGGTCTCGGCTGATCTGGGCTCATTTTGGATGTTTGGTTGGTGTTAGCTAGTGTTGACTTGGGTCAACATTCTTCCGAAATGACCTCGGATGGAAGTTTCGTCAATTTTGTTGAGTCTGGAACAATGTTTCCACTCTAATAGAATATTTAGTTTGTGAGTATCGAGTTCGTATTATACCCAGAACACCCCATAGAAGTTTTGGTTGTTGTTGGTTTTCTGCAGTAGAAATTGTTCAGCACAATGGCGCTGACCTATGATTTCCTTCAGCGCCAACGGCGCTGACCTGCGTCCAGCCACTATAAATCTTTCCTCCTTCGAGTTTTTAGCTCAAATTCTTGTTTCTTCTCGACTCCAAACTGAAAATCCTCTCTACCAAATTGCTCCCATCAGTCCTAAAGTTTGGAGAATAAATCAAATTATTGAGAAATCTTGTCTCCTCATTGTTGGGTAAGTTCTTCTTCCCCAAAATATGTTTCTTCTCCATAGTTGCTACCACCATTTTTGTTGATTCTAAAAGCTTGAAAATCCATTGTAGAAGCTGCCCTTTTGGTGTTGCATGTTTTAGGAATCGTCCAATTCGCATCCGTGACGGAATTCCGTCGTTGAGGTAGGTTATTCTTGCTCTATTTCTGAATTTATTCCTTGAATTTCCTCTTTTATTTCTTGGCTTGGGCGAGCTGTTTTGAGCCTCAATAACTGTCCGTTTCCACTTAATTTTTAAGCATGTGCTCTTGGGATGGTAAGGAACACATGTGTGTTTTTTGTTTCTGATTTGGGGTTGCGAGGCCCATGGGCCCATTTGTGACCCAAATTTCGACCAGTCTATTATTATAGCCTTATGGGTACCGTTAGTCTTATTTTGACATATAGATTATTGTATTGATAGTCATTTCGCAATTTGGAGTTTTTCAGACCAGTTTGAGCCTGGACGATGTCGTCCCTGCAGTTATTCGTCAGACGACTGGTAGGTTATGGCTTTCCCTACCTAGACTCTGCATATATAGGCTATAACTGCATTAATTAACAACCTTGGGTGGGTTGTTATAGGTTGGTACTCCAGACCTTGTCCGCCTTTTCTGTCTGTTTATTTCGTACGTTGATTGTAGTATTCATAACAATTTGTATATTACCCTTGTAGTCCTGTGTGGCCTTGTATTAACTCTGGAACATAGATGGTGGGTTATTTGGGAATGTCCATGAGTCCCGGACATAGAGATATCCTTTTAGACTGGTTATGAATGTTGTAGAGTTGTTGAGCCTGTGCAGGGCCGATAGGAATGTTTGTGAGCCATTTTGGGCTACCCCATTGTTTGCGAGCATATCATACATGAAAAAGGTTTTTTCCCTGCATGTTTTACTTTGGTTTTGGCTGCGAGCCACTATAGACAGTTTTTCCTAAACTTGCATCGCCCTGGGGGCCTTTTGGTATACTTGATGATAAAAAATGGGATTTTGGATGACTTCACACTGGGTTTTCCTACTGATACAAGGCTCTGCTGGGAAGAGCACCAGACTTGATTTTTATTACTGATTTAGACCCGGATACGCTTTGGGCACCCTTGTAGGGGGGTTATTGAAACTTTTATCACTGATTTAGACCCGAGTATACTTGGGGCACTCTTTGAGAGTGTCTTTGGAGATTACTACTGCTGATTTAGACTCGGGCAGAAGCCGGGCATGTACTACAAGATTTTGAGTTTTGAGCTACACTTAAGATTGCACGGTTTTGTATGTGGTCAAGGGGTAGACCTCCATGGACCCTTGTCATTCCTGGGCCACAGGCTACAGGCCAACGTAGTGCGCTAGGAGGGGGAGTGTACGGCATAGAAGAGGTATATATGAAAGAGCCTTCCATGGATCCTACCTCTATTGGGCCTTATAGGTACCGGAGGGGGTAACATACGGGCACTATTACATCATATTCATCATCATCATGCATATTTCACTCAGATTCCACCCTTGTTTGCTATGTTTTTAGTGTACGCTCCAGTTGTATTGGAGGACAAAGGGTTTGTTTTCACTTGATTGCGTTCCTTGATTGTATGGGCTGCAGTTGGGACTATAGGTAGATTATATTACTCTTGTTATCTCATAGGACTAGTTTGGGTCCTTGGTCCTTGTGGATTGTTAAGTGTATGGGCGGCAGTTGGGACTGCTGGATTCCTTTCTGATACCTTCTAAGTCACATAAAACTATAAAACAAGAGTAAATCGTGTCAAATGCACTATTTTTTTCAATTAGGATAGCAAAAGTATAAAATTAAGAGCTAAATAAGTTGGTCAAATACAAACTTATCAAACCCCCAAACTTGAACTATTGCATGTCCTCAAGAAAATTCAAAACTCCTATTCATATTCAATGGACACAAAATCACAAGTGCATTGACATCATGACAAGTAAAGGAGCATTCACTTTAAGCACAAACGCAAGACTTCAATTGGTACCAACAATTAATTCAAAACATGTGAGTCATCGCTCTTTTTCAAAACTTTTCAGTTTAAATCCAGGCATTGAAGCAACACTTTACAACAAGTAATAATCGAATCATGACACCGAAGCATCAAAATTTACCTTATTATCACCAAGCCACTTTCTTTTATTCATTACTCTTAATTGGAAAATATAAAAGTTTCACAAATCAAATCACATGTAACCTCACAAATCAAGAGAGTATCCCATACTTTATCAAATCAATTCACAACACAATTGGGATAAGAATTGCAAGAATCAACGCGCTCTCTCTCTCAAAGTAAATCAAATGCAATCAAGTAATACTATAGGCTTGCCCTTCATGTAGATCGTCACTAATGTAGACACACTAGGCTTGAAATCAAGTAGGACTTTAGGGTTTAAATGTAGTCTTTGGGGTTAAGGTAAGTACACAATTTGGAAAAAGTTACTCAAATCCTCCCTAAGCACCACAACTTGCAATATAAGCACACTTCCTTCACAACTTTCCACCCTTATTCACCTTTTTCAATTCATCACATAGTCTTCCCTTTATTCAGAAACTTTGTTTTTCCTTCCCTTCCTTCTTTCTTTTTGGTCTTTTTTTCTTTTTCTAAACATCAAGGAAAGTCTCATTTCATTTCATTTTTCCAACCTTTCAAATAGCTACCACATCACCACTTTTCAACGTACCCCCAAACTTAGGCTTTTAATCCTATCTTTAAAGTTTTAACACATTTCATCCCTAATTTAGGCTTTAAGTCCACATTTTCACTCACAAGCACTTATGGAGGAGGGTATAAAAAGAAGTTCAATTTCAGAACAAAATGGTAAAGCTTGTAACATGGTTGCCAAAGAAAAGTGTAAAGGCTCAAAGGGGGTTGACTAGGAAAATATGCAAGGGTAGGAATTTAAGGCAAAGTGACTGTCCAAGGAAGGCCTAATATCATTTTCCAAGATAAGCATAGTGTAGGATTTTGCTTTGAAACACATTCTGGGAAGGTTCTAGATTACAAGAATTGCAAGAGAACACACAAATAGACCTCACCACACATGGCATATGCAACTCAAAATAGAATATGTATCCACTAACCAATTGAAACAAATGACTCGAAGAAAGTTACTCATAGCCTAAAGAGACTACTTTGTGAACAAAAGAGCCAAAAATTGAGTCTAAAGGTCATAACATTATTCATTACTCAACCATTCAAAACCAACAATTTTTGAGCCACTACTTGGCTTCTGAATGCCCTGCGCCTACAAGTGGTGATCTGTTGAATGCAGGTGAGGCTCAGAAGCTCAAAAGTGGTTAGTAGGCCACCTGCATTAGCTTCTGCGTGCCACTTGCACTCGTAAGTGGGGACCTGCAGCACACATGTTAGGCACATAAGTTAGACAGTGGTTGGCAGTGAATGCATGTGGTAACAGTGAACTACACTTCCTCTTGGGTACTCAGACTTTCCCAAAAAGACCAACCAATAAATCATATGTCAAGACTTAAATATGTTGGTACCATGCAAGTCATGCTTTTATCAACAACTTTCAAAAATCACAATTTACCCACTTAATTGAGATTATGATTTGCCCTTAAGAATGACGTCACCAATCTATCATAGGGCCAATTATGCTTCTCATCCAAATAATTGATACTCAGACTTCACCATATACTATATCAATCCCAAACATGAAAACAATTTCACACAAACTTAACTTTGATACTAAGCCTAACGTGTACTCAGACTTCCCCTGTCCAACATATCCAACAAAGCGATAATTTTCCTTAAGAAAGTCACCACTCAATCTATCATTGGGAACTGTTACTCAACACCAACATTACTACAAAAATAAGGAAAATAAAAATATAAATTACAAAAGAGACCAAATAACTAAGCCATCACAATCCTCATCCAAAGCTTTATCAAGAACACAAGACTGACAGTGGCGTAAAAATATCCATATCTAAAATTCAAGCCCGACAAGGGCATAAAATAAACATAAGATAATATCAAGCCTTGCAAGGGAACAAATACATTAAAAATGAACAACCACCCCCAACTAAAAATAATGTAGTGCCTTCACTGCATAAAAACAAAATGTGAGATGAGTTTAAGGGGGCTCCCTGAGATGTATCAATCAGAACTGGAGGTGGAGGAAAACTGTAGTTGTGCATCATCCTCATCCTCATTCAAATTACTTGACCCGCAGAAATACCTTAGCTTATCCATCATCTTATTCAGGAACTTACTCTTTTTCTCTCATGCTCCCTGAACTTCCTTTGTCGCTTTTCCACTTGGTCTTGCCTATGACTCATGTGATTCAACCTATTATTCATGGCATCTTGTCTCCCAGAAATTAGCTTTTGGTCAGTGAACACCTTCGGAAGGGATAGCAGGGACTCGATGTCTATAGGTGTATCAGCCTAGGAAGTACAACTAACAGTTGCTGAATGTGAAATCTAACTCCATGAATCTGGCTGTAAATATGATGCATGGTGTATGGTCCAGACTCTAGTGGTACTATGGGATTAGATAACCCATATGTAGTTGTGGAAGGATATTTTGGCTCAGTGGTAGCATCTTGGAACTGCCCGAAGGACTAAGATGCTACATCAATCTTCCTCTTCTTAAGCTTGGATGTCGGTCCTCTTTTTAACAATGGATGGATCAACGTTGCCGAATTATTATCAATATCAGTTGGACATTTGCAATACCCCATCTTCATAGCATAATCAGGGATGGGAAGAAAAGACTCTGAGGCCTCCTCATAGCTATTTCATCAATATGGTCTACTATATGTATCCCCATATTCACTTGCAAACCATCTATGAGTGCTGATCAATTCTCACTTAGGTGTCACATCAGCATCATTAGTAAGATGCATGACTCTTGCACAAATTATCAAAAGCCATGATTTGGCTTCAACAGTGATATCATGAGAATCAACCCCTTTCTTAAATCTCTACCAATTTGGAGTCACTCCACCGTGTAAATTTTCAACAAACCACCAGTTTCCTCCCGCTCTTGATCTCTCCATATACATCATATTATCTGCATCTAGGAGTCCATTAAGTGCATTGATAATCTCAGAGTTGAAACTAACTTGTACACCCCGGATAGTGGTAACCAAGGATTATTTGAAATCAGTGGTCGAAGCATTAGCATAGAACTCCATCACCACTATGTGATTAGTGTTAATAGGTTGAGGAGAAAAACTCATCCACAGCACTCTACCAATATCTTGTAGAAGTCTGACGTATTACCTTAGACCTTTTCCAAATTAAGGCCTCTTTCTTTCTCAATTGTTTTTTATAAGAGTTCATCATATTTCTGCTCATATGCTGCCGATATGAATTTTTCATGATCAAAGTGTTCTTCATTTTTGACCTCAGGTACATTGTCATGTTCGATTTCAATGCCATCGGTGGACATTTTAAGCTCAAAACACCTACAAAAGAAGATAATATGTTAAAATTTCTTGTGGACACTTAAAACAATGTATTAGGAAGTATTTAGGACAAGGAAATGGGTTAAAAAAGGCTTTGATTCATTCTCTGCAATGCTACTATTTTTGACACTGCCAGGCACTATTATTCACTTTCGCGGCCATTGGACCGCGTTCGCGAAGGAAAAAAAATTCCTAAAAAAGTTGCTCTTAGTATTCGCAGCCAGGGGACCGCGTACGTGAAGGTCATCTGCTTTGCCCAAAAAATATTTTCAGTAGGGCAGTTTTTCAAACAATTAGGGTGCACCATTTTTCTTTCCTGATTCCACAGTCCATTATGACTTTTTCTGCACAAAATTTTCACATACTTAAAATACTCAACTCTCAACCAAGCCTCACCCAATTAACACCAAATTCTAAACAACACACGAATGATCTATAGTGACAAAATTTCATCCAAAAGGTGTATTTTCACCATTGTTACAACACCAAAATGAACAAGAAAAAGACAATTTCATGAGGGGTTGGGGATGAAGGCACATACATGAGACATTACAACTTAACAAAGCTATGGATAAGAATAAATGTATGGAATTATTTGTTGGCGCAAGGAAGAGGAACCACAGGTGTGTTTCAAAATTTTTGTTTCCTCTGTCTGTTCAAAATATTAAGTACCTTGAACTTTTAATTGTCTCACGTTCATGGGCAGTCTACTGCGTACATGAAAGGTCTTTGACTATTTTCCCATTGCATTCACAGGCGATCCATTGCGTACGCGAAGAAGGCTTGTAGGACCAATTTTTTCAATTTTTACGCAGCTCACTAGTTGACACATTCTTTGCACCTACGTATCGCGGGTGCCTACCAGTGGATCACATGTGCCTTACAGGTCCATCCATTGGTCTACAATGCTTAGGTTTTTCTCCCCTTCCTTTTTAAAACCTAAAAACACATTAAAAAACCCAAAAAGTGAAGTAAAACACAAAGAAAAATAAAACTACTTAAACAATGGGTTGTCTCTCATCAAGCATTTAATTTAATGTGGTGGTGCAATGAAAGTATCTTTACCTGTCTCTCCACTTTCAAGATTTGAACCTTACCTAAATTTTAATCAACAACCCGGCTATACTCATGGGGTGAAGGTAAGAACACAAGAAGGTCATTTCCTTGGTGTCGCATTTTGCAATTCTTTGCCTTTAAATGAGGGATGCTATTTTTTCATTTGTGCATGACAAACCCCAAAATGAACACCCTTCGATCCTTCTCTTATCTAAAGTTCTCCAAAGGCTCAGTTACATCGATTTTCATCCATTAAGCCAAGCTCAATGTTGAAAAATGGTCGGAGTGAGACTTAAGCATCTTTATTTTTAAAATTTCCCCATTCATGACCTCCTCACTTTTGAATGCACTAGAGTTCTTGCGAATGTTGTGTTAAACTTGGGTTGGAGACTCTAGTGTCATTCGTTCACTCTTGGAACCTTTAACTACTCTTGAGATGGATGGTTGACAATTTACTCTTTGCTCATAAAAATCGATGGTGTCCTCTTTATCATGGGAAAACCACTCAACACAACTACCCATACCCATTATGTCATATTCCTCAAGTCTTGCATTCTCTGGTAGGGTAGGCAAAACCTCCATGTATTATTTGGCAAAGTTTTCCTCCTCTTCTGAGTTAGCTTGTCTCGGTTATTGTCACGCCCCAAACCATGGGAGGCATGACCGACACCCGGAGCCCCAAAAGGCCGAGGGTGTCAAAATAGAGTGTATCTCTATTGAACCTGCTGGGGGTCTGAGACCGACAAGGTCTCTAAGAATAGCAATTTGAAACACTAAAAGCTCAATAGTAGTTAAGCAACTCAAGGCCGACAAGGCTATTATCATAGTAGATAGCTAATAACAAGGCCGACAAGGCCATACCCAACACTGATATACATATACACGTCTACAAGCCTCTAGGAATAAGTAAAATATCTCATATCCAGGACAGGGCCCTGGACTACCCATAAGTTGTACATATACATAACCTGGTCAAAATATAAGCTAGACCTCTGACTCGTCAGCTCCAGGAAGAATGGAGCTTACCAAAATGGCTGAACTCTGCAACTCCTACTGAAGAGATCTGTCTGGGTATCTGTCTGGACCTGCAGGCATGTATGCAGCACCCCCAGGCAATGGGTATGTCAGTACGACAATAATGTACTGGCATGTAAGGTAGAAACATAAAAGCAAGTCGCAATTAGTAAATCCGAACAAGATAAAATATGAAACTTGTAAACTGTAATTGGTAAGACTCATTAAGCTCTTTCTCCTTAATTCTTTTTAGAACACAACACATGCATTAACTCACGCTGCAACTCACTCTTTATAACCCACACTGAACCACAATAGCGCCTCAGCGCACCCTATATTTAATAGCCTCAGTATGGCAGTAGCGCCTCGGCGCACACTATGTATATAATGGCCTCAATATTGCAGTAGCACCTCGGTGCACACTATGTGTATAATGGACTCAATATGGCAGTAGCACCTCGGTGCACACTATGTATATAATAGCCTCAATATGGCAGTAGCACCTCGGTGCACACTAACACGCAAACCACGCTTAATAAGTGTATTACTAGATTGACCTTCAAAGCTATTCTTGTTATTTATGAAGGTTCATTTAGATAACTTCTTTAGCTTTGGCTTACTAGGTGTTGGACTCAACATACCAAACACATATAAATGGGGATTTGACTTTCTAACTTTCGTTGTATACTTTCTAAAGCTTGATTAGAGATCACAATACAAAGAAGAAACTCGACAAAAAGATAACTTACGTTTCGTGCAAAAAGAATCAGATTTTTATAAGAAGGCGACTTGAACCACCATGATGTATAAATTAGTTCCTTAAGACTTGTTGAGTTACCAAATCAGCTCTGTTACAACATAATACTCAAATTCCTTCTTTCGGAGATTTAGAGTTCTATTCCTAGATTCATGCCGATAAGGAATAAAGAAGCCTTAACATACCTCGTTCCTTCCGAAGATTGCGCTTACCACAACTTGGACTTTCCCTTATTAAGTTAATCTAAAACACAAGGGTATAATGAAGCTAATATTAGCTCTTAAACCTGCTGCAACATTCCCAAAACAGTAGCTAAACATTTCCCGGGCAGATTTACGTATTTTGCATTAATTAAAGGTGTATCGTCACACCTTTCTCCCCTTATCCAATACACATCACACACACACCAACCTACTGCCTCCAATAATACAAAACACATCAAACATCCCCTACACAACTCACCATGCCGAAATACAATAGCAACACATTGAACCCACGGCTTCCGATCGTCGTCCCGTGAGTTCTTAACAACAATTCAACAACAATTGTCCATCCGAACTTCAATCCAAAAATATTATTATGGGCAGAGTACTTACCACACTTGAAGGTGTGTTTTTATCCTCTTTTTATTGATGCTTTAAAAGCTTAAGTACCCCTACACATACACCAACAAGAGAAGAAGAAATCTCTTAATTGTTACACAATTTCCATGTGTTAAATCATAAGAAAGGGGCTGCCATAGTTCATGTCTTTCTTACCATAGGATATCCTAGCTATATGTAGTATATTAATACCAAGATAACAAGTTGATTAACTCACCTTAAGCTTCAATTAATCTTGGTCTTCTTAGAACCCTAAAGGGAGAGAAGGGCTGCCAAAAGGAAATGAGATAAGAGAGAATTTTCCAGCTTTTTGTGATCAACATTGATCAGCAAATGGCCTATATAAAGGGACCTTTTTGGCCGACTTTTTTTGAGTATATTTGGGCCAAAATGGGTCAAGAAACTTGGGCCAAAATTACCCTTTGCTTGGGCCTCAAAAGGGTTAAGTTTTGGGGCTGATTTTGGGCTTCTCTTGGGTCAAAATGTGGTCAATATTGGTGGCTACTCTTTGTAGTTGTTTGGGCCAGATTTGGTTGTGCTTTGATGGGCCAACTTTAAGCTTCATTTGGGCTACCATTAGGTCTAATAATCCATGGTGTTGCTGCCCGTAATCGGCCCTCGGAACTTAGTTCGTTAGCGTAGGTAGGTGATGCACCTACTTGTCACCTAAGAGCTTAGATAAGTCGAGCAAGTACCTCACTTGTTTTATCTCATTTTCAAAACCCTCCTCCTTATAATTTAACTTAACACTTATATACATTTGACCGTTTCAAATTCTAGGCCAAATTACCCCTTCACAATCTCGAGATCAAATACCTTCGTCGATATTTACTTAGTCACATAGGTTTTGAAAGATACGGGGTGTTATAGTTATGCCCCGAGGCTACCTCATAGATGCAATATGGTGCTTAGAGCCACAAGTGATCCCAAGCTAATCCATGGTCTGGCATATATATATCTTTCTGATTAACAATAGTAATCTGAGCGGAAGCTGAACTGTATAAAAATATATAAGCTTGGGAATATAAGCTGAAAATATCTTAATATATATAGCGTCTAATTGTAAAGCTGATTGTATAAGCTAAAAACTGACTCTATGTTTGACAACCTCTAATAAGATGAGTTGTTGGGACAAGCCCCCAGCTAACTCTAATCATCTGCAAACTGAATAAATGACAAAGTAAAATGAATATAAATCTGGTCCTCGAAATATAAGGACTCACCAACTCTGCTGCTGAGAAGGCTTGAAAATCTTACTAACCACAATATGGGATGTTGATAGCCTGAACCTATATTATCCAATAAAATTGCACAAGAAATATGCGGTCAGTACTTTAAATGTGAGATATGCATTATTCTAAATATTCTAGACATGAGAAGATAATTGAACATAAAAGGATAAACTTAACACAAAATTGAAAGATGTAAACTGATGCAATGACCAAGTAGATAAACATGCAACATAACAATACTGAACTGAATAAACTAACTACAAGGTCATGCAATAATTGAGTCTGAACTATGGGAGCTATTGTTAACTGAATACCCCAAGCTAAGCTAACTAGTGGGAAAGGTATGGGATACCTCTGGAAAATTCAAACAAAAACTGTTGAAAAAATCACAACTTGAGTTCCACTAATGGGAACCACGGCCTGTGGATGGTTCCACGAGCTGTGGAACCCTATCGTGGTTCTGGGGCTTTTTGTTAGGATATGGGTCTGATTCCCATGACCATCATCCATGGCCCATGGACTGTTCCACAGTCCATAGAAGCTGATCGTGGCCTCAGGCAAGAGGGACCCGACAAGTCTAATTCCACGAAGGGCAACCACGGCCTGTGGTTTGATCCACAATCTGTGGATCCCTTTCATAGATCAAGATAAGAGGTCTAGTCTGTGGGTCTCTTTCCATGGACATCATCTATGACCTGTGGACTATTTCATGGTCTGTGGAAACCATCTGTGGTTCATGTTCTGTCACTTTGACATTTCACACTTAGGATTTCTGGTCTGGTTCTAGGCGTAGAATTTTCTGTGGTGTTATAATATCTCTCCCTTAGGATCATTTATCCTTGAATGAAGACTAAATAAGCTGAGTTTGGAGGGTAAAGGGCTCCAATCCACACCAACTAAATTCTAAAAGATAAAGTACTGATATAACAACTGAATTTCAACTGAAATATAACTAAACTGAAGTTATGAGACATGAACGCATACTGTAATGCAAGAATCACCGAGGGAACATGAAACTGAGGGGAAAAATAGATGAGGAAACTATTACCTCAAGCTGGAGCTGGATCGAAAGTAAAGAGGTAAGGATACTGGGTCATCATAGTTGCTCCTGCATCCAAAGTACCTCTCTCAACTGAATGGTTCCTCTAAAGGACTTTTACTGAAAGGACTTCCTTGTTTCTCAACCTACAAACCTGACGATCAAGAATCTGGACTGGAACATCTTCATAGGTGAGATTATCCTTTACACCCACATTCTCTAATGGCACAACCAAGGTTGGATCACTAATGCACTTCTTCAATAGTGATACATGGAAGACTGGGTGCACTGACGCTAAGTCTGCAGGGAATTCTAGCTCATAAGCCACCTTGCCACCTCCTAAGAATCTTGTAAGGACCTACATATCGGGGACTAAGATTCCCCTTCTTACCAAACCTCATCACTACCTTCATGGGTGACATATTAAGAAATACCCAATCATCAACCTCAAACTCTTAAGTCTCTTCTCCTCACATATGCGTAGGACTTATGATGACTCTGGGCAACCTTTAACCTCTTCCTAATGAGATGAACTTTCTCCATGGTCTTATGAACCAAATTTGGCCCTATTAAGTCTACTTCACCTACCTCAAATCAGCCAATAGGTGATCTACACCTTCACCCATAAAGTGCCTCATATAGGGCCATTTGGATACTAGAATGGAAGTTGTTATTATAGGCAAACACTATAAGAGGTAAGTACTCATCCCAATTACCTTTGAAACCTATCACAAATGCCCTAAACATAGCTCTAACGTCTGGATAGTATGCTCTGCCTGACCATCTGCCTCCGAATGAAATGCTATGCTGAGATTTACCTATGTACCAAGACCTTTTTGAAAGGATCTCCACATCTGGGGTGTAAACTGAGTACTTCTATCTGAGATAATGGACAATAGGATACTATGAAGTCTAACTAACTCATGGATGTAGAGCCTGACATAATCCTCTGCTGAGTCGATAGTCTTGACAGCCAAAAAGTGGACTGACTTAGTCATCATTCCACTATCACCCAAATCAAATCATGTTATTTGCGAGTCCGCGGTAAGCCTGTAATAAAGTCCATATTGAGCACTTCCCACTTCTATGTAGGAATGTCAATATCATGAGTCATACCTCTCGGTCTCTGGTGCTCTACCTTCACTTATTGGAAATTTGTACACTTGGCCATGAAATTTACAATGTCTCTCTTCATACAATTCCACCAATAGAATTCCTATAGGTCACGGTACATCTTGGTGGAACCTAGATAGATGGAATATCTAGAGCTGTGAGCCTTTATCAAAATCTGCCATCTCAACCCATCCACATCTGAAACACACAATCTCCCCTGATATTGAAGCACACTATATTCCCCTTGGGAGAAAACCTCTACCCTTTGCTAATGGACAACACCCTTTAACTAATGTACAACTGGATCACTATCATTCTTTTCCTTCACCTCAACCATTAAGGAAGATTCAGACCTATTCTGAACTATAACAACACCATCTGTTAGGCAAACCCCTTAATGAGCAAACCTGAATATCTTTAGATAATTCCTTCTTTTCTTTATCAACTTGGGACACACTACCAATAGATAATCTACTAAGTGCATCAGCCTCTACATTAGCGTTACTTAGGTGGTAAAGTGCACTCATATCATAATCCTTGAGAAGCTCTAGCCACCTTATTTGAAGAAGATTTAACTCCTTCTAAGTGAACACATACTGAAGGCTCTTATTATTAGTAAACACATCCACATGGACACTATATAAGTAGTGTCTCCAAATCTTCAAGGCAAAAACAATCGCTGCCAGCTCAAGGTCATGAGTCGTGTAGTTCTTCTCATGAATCTTAAGCTATCTGGAGGCATAGGCAATGACTTTGTAATGATGCATCAAAACATAACCCAAACCAACTCTGGATGATCACAATATACGACAAACCTGTCTGCACCCTCTGGTAGAGTCAAAATTAGATTTGTAATCAACCTTGTTTTCAACTCTTGGAATTTTTGCTCACACTCATCCGACCACTGTAATTTGACCTTATTCTGAGTTAATATGGTTAATGGGGCAACTATGGATGAAAATCCCTCAACGAACCTCCTTTAGTAATCAGCTAAACCCAAAAATCTTCTAATGTCTGTCAGAGAAGTAGGTCTGGGACAGTTCTTGACTGCCTCTATCTTCTGTTAGTCCACCCAAATGCCCTCCTTAGATACCATATATCCCAAAAGGCAACTGAATGCAACCTGAATTAACACTTACTAAACTTGGCAAATAATTGGCGATCCTTGAGAGTTTGCAGCATAACTCTCAGATGGTTTTCATGCTCCTACTCACTCTTAAAATAAATGAGGATGTCATCTATGAAGATAATGATAAACATATACAAGTACTTCTTGAACACCCTGTTCATCAAGTCCATAAAATCCGCATGAGAATTTATTAGTCCAAAGACATAACTACAAATTCATAGTGACTATACTGAGTCCTGAAGGTTGTCTTCAGAATGTCACACTCTCTGACTCTGAGATGATGATAAATAAATATGAGGTCGATCTTACAAAAGCAACTGGTACCCTGAATAAGTCATCAATCCTAGGAATGGGATACTTATTCTTAATTATGACCTTTTTCAACTGACAGTAATTGATGAACATTCTCAGAGAACCATCTTTCTTACGGACAAAAAGAATATGAGTACCCCATGGAGAGATGTTGGTTATGATAAAATCCTTATCTAGAAGGTCCTTTAACTGTTCCTTTAACTCATTAATCTTTGCTAGAGCCATTCTTTAAGGTGGAATTGAGATAGGATGGGTATCTGGAGGGAGATCTATTTTGAAGTCAATTTACCGCTCAAGAGGAACTCCGAGAAGATCTTTTAGAAACACTTCTCAAAATTCATTAACCACTGGGACAGACTGAAGAGTTGGGGTCTTAGAGTTTAAATCCTTAACACAAACAAGATGGTAGATACACCCCTTGGAAATCATTTTTCTGGCCTTAAGGTAACAAACAAATTGACCTATAGGCACTAAGGTACAACCCTTCCACTCTAAGACTAGCTCATTTTGAAATAGGAACCAGACTACTTGGTTCTGCAATTGACTGAGCCATAACAAGAATGTAGCCAGTCCATGCCTAGAATAATATCAAACTCAGTCATATCTAACTCTACAAGAATAGCTGAGGTGACTTTCTTAGAAACTGTGATCGAGCAATTTTTGTATACCCATATGGTGATGACTGAATCACCAATATTAAGGTTCTAGGAGGATTTCTTGACTGACACTAAAGTTTATTGCTATTTATAGGGTCACAAAAGAAAGTATGGCTCTAGGATCTAACAATGCATAAACATCAGTATAAAAGACTTGTAACGTACTAATGATTACATCAGGGAAACCCTTCTAGTCCTGTCAAGTCTAGAGTGCATAAAGTCTATTTTGGAACTGATCGCCACCTTCACTAGTTAAGGCACCCTACTGAATTAGGAAACCTGCTAGAACTGCTGAAGCGTTAGTCTAATTTTGTTGATGGGCATCCTTGCCTTCCTGCAAAGCCACTGGACATTCTCTCAACCTATGACTTGGCTTTCCATACCCAAAGAAATTTCCACTAATGGACATACACTCACCCTGGTTGTTCCTACCATATTCCTTATACACCGAATGAGTATGTCAACTAGTGACACTGCCATAGGACTTAGTGTCACACCCCAGAAATCGATCCATCTTTTAAACTCAGAAAACTTGCTAAAATTTTGAACTCACGAGTTAAGTTCACGAGCCATGGAAAGCTCCATGAGCCATGGAAAGGTCCATGAGCCATGGAAAAGACTCGTGATTACAGCCCTGTAGACCATCCTTTGGTCAGAGAACCACCGGTAAGTCTCATGGTTCATGAAAGCTTCAATGACTCATGGAACCAACCTATGGAACTAAAACAGAGAGTAGTCACTATCCATGAAACCACGAATTGGTTCCACAACTCGTAGAAATTTCTACGGGTCATCCTGTTGAGTCGTAGGAACTCATCTGCAGCCTGAAACTTTAACTCAGGAACCACAATTCTATCAGAAGGCTTCTTCCCCCATCGACCCTCAAAGTGGGGTAGCGGTCCGAGTTTGTGATTTTGTCCGTATGAACCCGCTGGAGTTTTGGGGTTCAAAAGTGGATGAGGATCTGCTAAATTTTATTGATGAAGTGAAGAAAATCTTTGATGTGCTGCAAGTGGTTGGGGTTGATTGTGTTGAGTTGGCATCCTATTAATTCAAGGATGTGGCTCATATCTGGTTCATGTAATAGAAGAAACCTAGATCTAAGGGACCACGTCCCTATGACTTGAGAGTTTTTCAAGAGAGCTTTCCTCGATCAGTTCTTTCCTCGAGAGTTGAGGCAAGCGAAGATTGAGGAGTTTGTGAACTTGAGACAGGGATCTATGACTGTTCAGGAGTACAGTTTGAAGTTTACTTAGTTGTCTAGGTATGCCCCCTCTATGGTAGCGAACTCACATGATCAGATGAGCAAGTTAATCTATGGGGTTTCAGATTTTGTGAAAAAGGAGTGTAGGTATGCTATGTTATTGAGTGATATGAACATTTCTAGACTCATGACCCATGCTCACCAGATTGAGGGTGACAGGCTTAGGGAGAGGGCTAGGGAGAACAAAAGGGCTAGATCAAAGGGTTCAGGTTTTGGTCATCAGAGGTCCGGTGGCGGACATCGCTCCTTATTCTAGAAGAAGTCATCAGGACCCATTCATTCTTCTGCTAGTGATCCTACCCAGGCTGAAAGTCCTTATCATGATCATACTAGTAGAGGTTCTAGTTCCTATTTACAGTCTTAGGGGAGTGTTTCTAAGGGATCTTCCTACCCTATTTGTAGCAAGTGTGGGAAGACTCACCCCGGAGAGTGTCGTTTGGGCATAGGTGCATACTTTGCGTGTGGATAGGTTGGACACATGATTAGAGACTGCCCTTCAGCTAAGAAGGGGCAGGGAGGTATTAGGGCTCAGTCTGCTCCAGCATCCCTAGGAGGTCGACCTGCCTTCAGGGCATAACTTCTAGTGCTTGTGGTCAGCGCCAGAACCGCCTTTATGCTATGTACTCTCATCAGGACCAGGAGGGTTCCCCTGATATTATTACAAGTATGTTGAAAGGCTTCTCTTTTGATATGTATGCTTTGTTGGACCCCGGTGCCACCTTATCTTTTGTGACCCCTTATATAGCATGCAATTTTGAAGTATGTCCTGAATTGCTTTTAGAACCCTTTTGTGTTTCTACTCCTATTGGTGAGTCAGTCCTAGCAAAAAGAATCTACCATAATTGCCCTATCTCGGTCCTTCATAGAGTCACTTCAGCAGATCTAGTAGAGTTAGAGATGACAGATTTTGATGTTATTCTTGGTATGGATTGGCTACATGCTTATTATGCTTCTGTTGATTGTCATACTCAAGTTTTCAGTTTTAAGTTTCCAAATGAACCCGTCTTAGAACTACAAGGTATTCCCCCATCCACTAAAGGTCATTTCATATCTTATCTTAAGGCTAGGAAGATGATTTCTAAGAGGTACGTCTATCATATAGTTTGGTTTATGGACACGGAGTCCAAGACCCCACCCCTTTAGTCTATTCCCATTGTGAATGAGTTCCCAGAAGTATTCCTTGAGGATTTACCTGGAGTCCCTCCCGAGCGGGAAATTGACTTTGGGATAGATCTTCTTCCAAATACGAATCCTATCTCTATCCCTCCCTATAGAATGGCCCCTCCAGAACTTAAGGAGTTGAAGGATCAGTTGAAGGATCATCTGGATAAGGGTTTCATAAAGCCTAGCATTTCTCCATGGGGTGCTTCAGTTCTATTCATGCGAAAGAAAAATGGTTCCCTCAGAATGTGTATTAACTACCGTCAGTTGAACAAGGTCACAATCAAGAATAAGTATCCCATTCCTAGGATTGATGACTTGTTCGATCAACTTTAGGGTTCTAGTTTCTTCTCCAAGATTGACCTTAGATTCGATTATCATCAGCTTCATGTTAGAGAGTGCGATTCTGAAGACGACCTTCAGGACTGAATATGGTCATTATGAATTTGTTGTGATGTCTTTTGGTCTAACAAATGCTGCTACAACTTTTATGTATTTGATGAAGTGCATGTTCAAGCAGTATCTGGATATGTTTGTGATTGTTTTCATTGATGATATCCTCATCTACTCTCAGAGTGAGGAGTACCATGCGTACCATTTGAGAGTTGTGCTGCATACTCTCAAGGACCGGTAGTTATTTACTAAGTTTAGCAAGTGTGAGTTTTGGATGCAGTCTGTTGCTTTTCTGGGTTATATTATGACTAAAGATGGTATTCGGGTTGATTCTCAAAAGATAGAGGTAGTAAAGAACTGGCCTAGACCCACTTCCCCATATGATATTAGAAGCTTTTTGAGTTTGGCTAGTTACTATAGGAGGTTTGTGGAAGGATTTTCTTCCATTGCTGCTCCTTTGACCTGATTGACTTCGAAGAAGGTAAAATTTTAGTGGTCTGATTTGTGTGAGAAGAACTTTCAGGAATTGAAGACTAGATTGACCACATCTCTAGTGTTAGCTCTACCCGAGGGCCTAGATGATTTTATTGTGTATTGTGATGCTTCTAGGATTGGTTTGGGTTGTATTTTAATGCAGCGTGGTAAAGTGATTGCTTATACTTCGAGACAACTTAAGAATCATGAGAAGAACTACCCTACTCAAGATCTTGAGTTGGCAGCCGTGGTCTTTGCTTTGAAGAATTGGAGACATTACTTGTATGGGGTGCATGTGGATGTATTCACCGATCATAAGAGCCTTCAGTATGTGTCCACTCAGAAGGAATTGAATTTGCGACAAAGGAGATGGCTTGAGCTCCTTAAGGATTCTGGCATGAGTGTGCTTCACCATCCGGGTAAGGCCAATGTTGTGGCGGATGCACTTAGTATATTGTCGATGGGTAGTGTGTCTTAAGTCAAAGAAGGAAAGAAGGAACTGGTTAAGGAGGTTCATAGGCTATCTCGGTTAGGAGTTTGCCTTATGGACTCGACAGAAGGTGGTGTTATTGTTCAGAATGGTTCTAAATCATCCTTGGTAGCAGAAGTGAAGGCAAAGCAAGACAGTGATCCCATTTTACTTCAGCTTAAGGGTGCAGTCCATCAGCAAAGGGTTGAGGTTTTCTCCCAAGGTGAAGATGGTGTACTTTGTTAGTAAGGTCGACTATGTGTGCCAGATGTAGATGTGTTGCGCCAGCAGATTTTGACTGAGGGTCATACTTCCAAATATTTCATCCACCCCGGTGCCACCAAGATATACCGTGATCTATGGGAAGTCTATTGGTGGAATGATATGAAGAGGGACAACCAGTTTTGTGGCTAAGTGCCCCAACTGTCAGCAAGTGAAGGTAGAACACCAGTGACCGGGTGGCTTAATTCAGGATATTGACCTTCCCACTTGGAAATGGGAAGCGATCAATATAGACTTCATTACAGGTTTGCCTCATACTCAAAGGCAACATGATTCAATTTGGGTGATTGTCGACCGGATGACTAAATCATCCCATTTCTTAGCTGTTAAGACTATGGATTTAGCAGATGATTATGCCAGACTATACATCCAGGAGATAGTTCGATTTCATGGTGTTCCTTTGTCCATCATTTCAGATAGGGGTACTCAGTTTACTTCTCAGTTTTGGAGATCGTTTCAGAGAGGTCTGGGTACTCAGGTGAAGCTTAGTACATCTTTTCACCCTCAGACAGATGGTCAGGCAGAGCGTACTATTCAGACTTTGGAGGATATGTTGAGAGCTTGTGTGATTGATTTCAAAGGTAATTAGGATGATCACTTACCTCTTATTGAGTTTGCCTACAAGAACAACTTTTACTCTAGCATCCAGATGGCTCCTTATAAGACAATTTATGGTCGGAGATGTAGATCTCCTATTGGTTGGTTTGAGGTAGGTGAGGCAGCTTTGATTGGACCAGATTTGGTGCATGAGACCATACATAAGGTTCAGCTTATTAGGGAGAGGTTGAGGACAACTCAGAGTTGACAAAAATCATACACGGATGTGAGGAGAAGTGAATTAGAATTTGAAGTTAATGAGTGGGTTTTTCTAAAGGTGTCACCCATGAAGGGTGTGATGAGATTCGGAAAGAAATAGAAGCTTAGTCCCTATTTTGTGGGTCCTTATCATATTCTGAGGAAGGTTGGTAAGGTTTCTTGTGAGTTGGATTTGCCATCAGATTTGGAAGCGGTTCATCTAGTTTTCCATGTTTCCTTATTGAAGAAGTGTGTTTATGATCCGACCTTGATTGTTCCTTTAGAGGATGTAGGTGTGAAGGATAGTCTCACCTATGAGGAGGTCCTCATAGAAATCCTTGATCGTCAGATTCGGAGGTTGAGAAACAAATAAGTTGCTTTGGTAAAAGTTCTATGGAGAAATCAACTTGTTGAAGGAACTGCTTGGGAAGCAGAATCAACCATGAAAGCCAAGTACCCTCATCTCATTCCTTCCGATTCCATTCCAGCTTGAGGTAGTAGTTTCATCCTTAGTATGTTCCTTCGATCCTATTCCATCAGTTACTCTCATCATCCTAGCATGCATTCATGTTTTAGAAGTTGATTTAACCATGTTTTAAGTTGAAAAGTTTAATTTTCATGTTTATTCCTTGATTTCCATGTTTTGTTGTTGGTTGGGCTATTTTATCTTTAGTTTCCCTTGATTAGTATTCATTCAAGGATGAATGATACCAAGGGGGAGATATTGTAACACCCTGGAAATCGATCCAACTTTTAAACTCAGAAAACTTGCTAAAATTTTGAACTCCCAGGGATCACGAGTCAAGTCCACGAGCCATGGAAAATTCCACGAGTTGTTGAAAGGACTCGTGATTCCAGCCCTGCAGACCACCCTCAGGTCTAAGAACCACGGGTCAGTCTCACAATTTGTGGAAGCTTCCATTGGTCATGGAACCAACCCGTGGAACTCAGACAGAGAGTAGTCACTTTCCATGAAACCACGAATTGGTTCCACCACCCGTAGAAATTTCTATGGGTCATCCTATTGAGTTGTAGGAACTCATCTGCAGCCTAAAATGTTGTCTTAGGAACCACGACTCTAGTCCATGAGCCGTGGTTAGCTCTACGATCCGTGGAAGGTACCCGTAGAACCTGAAGTTGGGTTTTAAACACATTTTTCTTAATTAAGTCCCAGGGGTATTTCAGTTATTACCCACCCTTTTAAAACCCAAGTGAGATCGTTTTAACCTTTTTTAGCATGATTTCCAACCCTATTAGCCTAAGGCCCTTCTCATTACCTCATTCATCTCTCAAAAAGGAAAAGAACTCTCTCAAGCTCCAAGTCCAAGTCTCCTAATCTTTCAAGTGTGTTAACTCCAATCAAGGTATGTGGGTATTTAACAATGGGTTCCTTCCACCCTTGTGCCTGAAACTCCATATTTTAATTTGTGATTTCATGAACTTTCAAATTAGGGTTTTTACCCAATTCTTATGAGTTTTGCTATAAACTACCTTCTCATGATTTTATTATGAAATTTCATTAAATTGTATGATTTTTCATGGGTTTCTACATATGAATTCCTATTTCATGAGTTGAAGGTCAATTATGGTAAATCTTACATGCATGAATTGATTTAAGCAAATTGGGAAAAATTATAGCATGATTTCATAAATTTTAAGCAAGTGCATGCCTAGTTCCTATGTTTTATGAAAATATATGTTATTATGAAATTGAACTAAGGCCATGCAAGTTTTCAAGTTATGAATTATTATGCAATGCAAGACACCCAATGTGTCATCAATGCTCATGAATCATATTCTAAACCAAGATTCGTGAGTAGTATGAAGATTCGGGGTATGAACATGTTTATGAACAAGCTTGACATCTAGTATGTCACATGAATGTGAGCCTTATGTTATATGTTTTGGGATTAGTATTTAGCACCGAGCGATGTGGGTTCTAGATAACCTAAATACAAAACTACGTTGCTACCGTAGCTTGCCCTTCATGGCTTATGACAGGATTCTTATGAACATGGTTCTAACTTTGGATGGTTAGGACAACCTTTTTCAATGTGGGTGCATGACACTGGACTCCATGTAGTTCATCATGGTTTATGTCGGTTAAGAGAAACTCCCACATGATTATTTTCAAGCTATGAAGTTATATGATATCATACTTTGAATTTTAACCGTTCTTCCTATTTTATGTCCTATATCTTGATAGTCCGCTTATGTTATTTCTTTATGAAAAGGTTCACCTTAAGCATGCTTTAAGTATGTATTCATCATGATCATGCATTTCTCGTATACTTAGTACATTCTATAGTACTGACGCATATTTTGCGTTGCATCCTCTTGATGATGCAGATTCAGGTGTTTCCCATCAGGATCGTGGCTAGATAAAGCCGTATATCCAGTCAATATTGGTGAGTCCTCATTGGTCAACAGCTAGTTACGACTCTAGTTTGTTTAGACTACTAATTTTCATACTTTGAGTTAGCTAGGGTCTTATCCTAGCAACTCCTTATGTCATGTATATAGGCTTCTCAAATATAGATGATATTCAGGTCTTCTTCGAATCATGTTTCTTTGATTTTATCTTATGGATTGAGTTATCCAATTTGTATTATGCTTCCACTATGTTTAATTGTTATACCTGAGTTATGCTATGACCAAGGGTTAGCTTGGAGCACTTGCGGTCCCAGGTCCTATGTTACGCCCAGGGGGTTGCCTCGGTGCGTCACTTAGATCCTGGTGCCCTATCTCGTTGATCCTGTCTGAACTTGGGTACTGGGGCACTAGTAGAGGATGGGGATGGAGTTAAAGATTTTTGGCGGGACTGCAAGCGATTACCACCTTCTGACCTCTATTGTGAATATATAAAGCTACCTGTTCTGTCCCTTTTATTCTATCTTTCCCTCTCCTTGACCTTTTCCTCCTCAATTTGCTGGTCATGAGTCATCAATCTGGAGATATCCATCCCCTTCACCAGCATAGCAGTTATGCATTCCTTAACTACATCATAAGAAACACATAATACAAACTTACCCATACGGGCTCTAGAGTCATCCACCAATGCCAAGGCATACTTCAAAAGATCAGTAAACTTACGAGAATACTCTTTCACACTTATGTCACCCTGCCTCAAGTTGATGAACTCCTGAACCTTGGCTTCCCTTAATTTAATTCAAGTGGGAAGAACATGTACATAGATGGAGTCATGAATTTCTCCCATTCTATTGGGCCTGCATCTGCACCCCTAGCTTCTTTCCACTACTTATACCAAGTATGATCCACTCCTTTCAACTGATAAGCAGCCAAATCTGTACTCTCAACTAAAGTGACACACATGATCTCAGTAACTTTCTGGATATCGTCAAGGAACTCTTGTGGATCCTCCTCAGCCTTGGAACCATGTAACTTGGGAGGATTCATCCGGGTGAAATCCCAAACCCTAGCCACTGTTGTGTTATTCTATGGATTAATTGGTGTAATATCCTATTCGTTCAGCTGAGTGGTAATGGCCTGAGAAAGCACTTAAAAATTAGCCCTAAACTCGGCGTGAGTGACTTGTTCATTCAAAGGGTCCATTGGGACTGGTGGTGCTTGCTGGTTTCCATTTCCGTTGCCATTCCTCCTTTCGTTTGCTCTTCTAGGAGCCATTTTCTGTAATGCATAGAGAACGAATTAGAAGGAGATTAAATAGAGTTCACACTCTATCACATGATATGGAAAAGAAAGAAGGAAGTTTTCCTAAAAATGTCTCATAGCCTCTTTCTCATAAGTGTTGAATACTTCACACCCATGAAAAAGACTCTACTTGATGTGGCTTTTAGATACCCTAGGGCACATTAAACCAGATGCTCTGATACCAAATTTGTCATGACCTAAGGATACCCCCTTAATGCGACATGGTGCTTAGAGCCACAAGTAACCCCAAGCTAACCCATAGTCTGGCATATACTAAACTTTTTGATTAACAATAGTAATCTCAGTGGAAGCTGAACTGTAATAAAATATATAAGTTTGGGAATATAAGCTGAAAATATTTGAATGTAAAGCTGACTGTATGAGCTAAAAACTTAATCTATGTCTAAAAGCCTCTACTAAAATAAGTTATTGGGACAAGCCTCCAGCTAACTCTAATCTCTGAAAACAGAATAAATGACTAAGTAAAATGATTATAAATCTGGTCCTCAAAATATAAGGACTCACCAACTATGCTGCTGAGAATGCAGGAGAATCGTACTAACCGCGATCTAGATGTTGAGCGCCTGAACCTATATTATCCAACAATATAGTGCAAGAATTATACGATCAGTACTTTGAATGTACTGAACATGTGAGATATGCACTATTCTAAATATGTTGGACATGATAAAATAATTGAACATAAAAGGATAAACTAAACATGAAACTGAAATATGTAAACTGATGGAATGACCAAATAGATAAACATGCAATTGAACAACTACTGAACTGAATAAATTGACTACAAGGTCATGCAATAACTGAGTCTAAATTGTGGGAGCTACTGTTAACCAACATACCCCAAGATGAGCTAACTATGGGGCCAACCTGTAACCCTGGCTGGGAGGGTGTTCATACCTTGCCAAGGGTACAAACACTGGCGATTGAATTTATTATATTCAAAGACAAGATGATTGACTTAAATGTATGAAATCTTAATGTTTGGGTGTTCATAACCGACCATCCTGAGGAATTAAACTACTAATGATAGTTCTATAATCCGAATAAAATATACAATTTATAATCATAGCTCAAAGTCATGAATCATGCAACATACTGAGGGTTTTAAAATTATTAGTACCCAAGGATGCTAGACTTCAAGGAAATATGTAATAAAGATTCATTCATAACAAGAAAGCTGAAATACAAAGCAATTCACAAAATATCATGAACCCTAAGCCCTGAATACTAAGCTAAAACTGAAGAACTCGGTTAACACAGGGACTCAATGGGTGAAAGTAAACCCATTGATGAAATCCCACATACCTGAGACCAAAACCTTTGGTGAATTCTTTGGGTTTGGAGCCTTAAATTGAAGAACCCTTCTGCTTGCTTTGGAGAAGAAAGAGATGTTTCTTTTCTCTATTCTGCTAAGTATTGAATGAATTTTAAGGGAATGAGGGATTTGGGGTGGTTTAGGCTTAATAATTATGCTTAGGGACATGTTTTTAGTTCTAAAGAAGTGGGAAAAGTCTAGAATACCCACAAAAAACTTAAACAAAAACTGCTGAAAAACTTGCGACTTGAGTTCCACAGATGAAAACCACAGTTCGTGGATGGTTCCACTAGCCATGAAACCTTGTTTTGGTTTCTGGAATTTTTGTTAGGCTGCGTGTCTGATTCCCATGACCACCATCCATGACCCTTGGACTGTTCCATAATCCGTGGAAGCTGATCGTTGTCCTCAGGCAATAGGGGACCCTGCAAGTCTTATTCCACAAAGGGCAACCATGTCCCGTGGTATGATCCACATTCTGTGGATCACTCTTGTGGATCAAGACCTGAGGTCTGGTCGATGGGTCTCTTTCCATGGACATCATCTACATCCCCTGGATTGTTCCATGGTCTATGGAAACCGTCTGTGGTTCATGTTCTATTATTTTGATAGTTCACACTTAGGATTTCTGGTTTGATTTTAGGCTTAGAATTTTCTGAGATGTTACAGTCTCTTGAACTAAGATTGGAGCATTGCTTCCATTCTTTCAACATGGGCAAAATCTTTTAATATGGGCCTTTTGTTCTTGTCGGTCGAAGTAGGATTCCATTCTGTCAACGTGGGCACTTTGTTCATCATGTGCCAAGTCATGACTCAATTCTTGAGAAGTAGGCAAATTTACAATGGGTTGTTTGGTGAGGTTTTCCTCTTCATCCACTTTAGATTTCCCCTCAAGAACAAAGATTTGCTTGATGTTAAGCATCTCCTCGTGTATGCTAGTTATCTAGTCCAAAAGAGTTTGGAGTGTTTTGAGCACTCCTTTGAAATTGGCACTCTGTGCTATACTTTCCATGGCATCATTCCTGTCAAACTCAAAAGCACTACTAGCACTATTATTAGCATAAACGAGGGAGGATGCATGATAATTAGGACAACCACCCTAATGTCCATCTTGACCACCACATAAATATCAATCATACCCATCATAGGATCGAGATCGTGAATACCTCCCTCTCCTAGGGCTGATTCTACAATCTCACCAAAAATGGGGTCCTCTATAATATGAACATGGGTCATTAAAATAAGGGTTGCGACTACCAAAGCCATGAGCTTTTCGAACCTTTCGAGATGCCATAGGATCTTCAATAATAAAAAAAATGAAAACTAACTAAAAAGAAAATAACAAATATTCACAAGTTTGAACTAAAGCAAGTAAGCTAAACTTCCAAACAAACTCAATATGCCAAACTGTTCCCCAGCAACAGTGCTATTTATGATAATGTCCAAACCAACTCTCCAATTAAGGAGGTGGCTACGGTCCTTGCAAAACAAGTTACCTAACAAGAGTTGGGGTCGAATCTAACAAGGAACAATATCAAGGGCAATAGAAAAAATAAGGAATGAAAATAACTTACTAATGTTCAAAGAATGAAAAGATAAAATGTTTTGGGATTTTGTTTAGAAATACAAACAACGAGAAAAAGTAACTAAGATAGAAGATAGATTTGATCAATGACCAAACAAGCAAGGTTAATAATGGGATTTGGGAATGGGATTCAATTCATATCCATACGATCCATTGCAATTCAATTATCTACTTCCTAATTTATCATGGGTCAATCGAAATATGCCTTGGAACCTCAAATATTCACCAATATCTCTCGATAATTGGTGAATATTTCTCAACTAGATATTTTGAATCTAGCTAAGTGTCAACAATGATATTCCAATTATGAGCAACACTCAGATTTTTCTATTTCTAGTTCAAATCCGTTAGACGAGGTTTAAAGCCCTAAATCATGCTAATTAACCTTTTCCTAACCTCGATTCACTCTTTCAGGCTAAGTTAAAGTAAAAGAGGCAAGTACAAAGGTTGGTCACTCCCTTTAGAAATCAATTCAAGCATGATATTAATTAGATATTCAAATACCCAATTAATAAGCTAGAAAATAATCAATTAATTGTAAAAGCACAAGATAAGAATTTGAACCCAAATATTTTTTATCTCTAACACAATATCCAAATCTAAGACCAATAACTACACCTACAATTAAGCAATATAAATCAAAATTTGAAGAAAGAAATTAGGAATTTTATTATCTAAGCATTCAATCTTCACTCCAATGGCGTAGGGTGTGAGATTGCTCTCCAAGCTTGCCAATGATAGGTCTAAATGTCCAAAGATGTCAAAGATTCTTTACAAAATGGCTTTGATGAGTTTTATGTGAGTTCAAGATCAAAAAGTGTGAAATTCCAACACTACCCAGTTGTTGATGATACCTTCTTCACCTCTGTAGATGGTTCATCATGTACGCGAATAGTCTAGGTTTGGTTGACCTTTTCCGTCACAAGCAAACTATCATGTACGCGAGAGTTGACTTCTATGTTGAGCTTTGCATTCGTAGCTTGCCCATCGCATTTGTGAAGGCAAAATCTTGCCAGTGACATCACTTCTTCCAAATAACTCTATTTTGACTTGTTTTTACTCAATTTCTTTCTCGATCACTTCTAAGTCACATCAAATTATAAAATAGAAGTAAATCATGTCAAATGCACTATTTTCCTCGATTAGGATAGAAAAAGCATAATATTAATAGATAAAAAGGTTGGTAAAATACAACCTTATCAAGTATGTACCACACAACATGAGAGAGCTGTTGAGGGATGAGTTCACCAGGTTGGAGCAGGGCTCTATGTCAGTTTCTGAGTATGAGGCCTATTTGTATGAGTTTTCTAGGCATTCCACTATGGTCATGCCCATAAAAAATGAGAGGGTTTGCCTATTAGTAAGAGTGTTTGATAACGATCTCAATCGAGTGACTAAAATCGATACCGGAAACACGGAATTCAACAACACAAAATAAAGATAGTGGAGCAATTAAGATGAGAATTAGAAGAAATTGAGATGAGAATAGAAGAAAGAAAGGATAATTAAATCAACAATCAACCAAGGGAGAAGAGAACTCAATCAAATGCATGAGAAACCAAATTGAATCCACAAGATAATAACTCGATGATCAATTAAGCAAAGAAGATAACACAAGCAATTCGGGAATCCACCCTAATCACTCATTCTAAACTAATAATTGGAATTGAAACCAATCAATATCCTAATCTAAAATATCAAGTCTATTCAAGACAATTCATTCATCCAAATCTCCTTATGAAAATGGCTAAGGCAACTATTTATAGTTATTGCCTTTACACAAATAGTCTATTACAAAAATAGCCCAAAAGTGACTATTTTAGAAATAACCCACAAAGGCCCTTCTTTATTGCCCAATTGGCATCTTGATCGCCCATGGCCTTGTATATTTGTTGCTCCATGGCTTCCTCCGGGATCCAAGCTATCATCCGTATGTGAAAGCCCCTCCAATTATGCTCTAAGCTAACCGTGATCGTATCATCCTCCCCTTCTTCAAAAGGATTCGTCCTCGAATTCGAACCTTGCAAAAATATGAGAAGGAAAAACAACAAACATATCGTCATAGCATGAGGGTTAGCACATGGGTTATCAACTATACCAACTTGCCAAGGAGGCACACATTTGAAATACAACCAACTATCCTTTGTGTCAAATAAGATCAATGCATTGTAGAACATACAAAGGATCCGACTATGAGAAATATCATGAAATAAAGAGGGTTCAAACACCCATGAGGATTTACCGGGGTCAAAGATATGAAAAACCCACATAGTTTGATCACAAAAACAAATGGACCAACCCAAGAAACCCCTACCTCTATATAAAACAAATTCCATACATACATGGACATCATCATATGCAAAGAGGTAGTAAAGAAAGGTGTTACTTAAATGAACTTCATTCAAGGTGTTCCCACATATAGAATCATCCTTTGATCAATAAGCATTAAGACCTTGATCAAGAATGGGGTCACACAAGAATGAAGGGGTCATTAGAGAACATACACCTCTTTCCTTTTGACTACTAACCTCTCCAATAGATGTACTATCATCTTTCAAGAAAAAAGTTTTGTCTTTGAAAAGTGTTGCATCATACCATAGTGGATTTTCAAACAATTGATAGCCTTCACCCGGCTACACTTTTAACATTATAAGACACACCACTATCTTCATCGTTCACATTAGTCATGTCATCATTGAATAAGGGATTATACCTTAGTTCATACTATACCTCAAGATCCTCATGACAAGAATAAGAAATAGAATCAACACCTAAGAAATCATCACCTCTAAGTAAAGATCCTACATGACTAACTACATGACCAACTATATCATTACCATCACTAAATTGAGGTTCATTTATCACATCATACAACTCCTCAATTAGTAGGTCACCATCACAAGCAAGTTGGTCAACACCACAATGAACACTAGTTGATAGCATATTCAAAAGAATCACACCCATGATTACCATCATTATAGCCAACTAGCATTTGACTACCCCCATTACATGACAATATATTTTCACTCAAGTCACCAGTGCTAACACTAGATGGACTCAAATTGATCTCACTAGAAGAATCAATCAAGTCATCTATAGGATCAACTAGTGTTTGGGCACTCACAACAATGTCATCATCATCATGCAATAAGGTGTCATCAAGATCATCACAAGGTAAAGGCTCTTTAAGCTCACACATATTCAAGCTATCACTTACACTCAATTGACTACTAGCCATACAATGATCTTTTACTTTCAATAAAGTGTAAGGTTTAGCTTTGTTACCTCGTAGCTCATATGAATAATTGCCTTCACCTTGGTTTCCAACATTGAAGCACAAATGCTCCTTTGGGAAGCTTTTTAACACCTCTTGATTCTCCACATTTAGAGGTGCTTTGCTAGGCTTGCTTCCAAGAATACCTGCACAAGTATCAAGACAACTAGAGAAACAAGAAAAGTTACATGAGTTAGGATAAGATTGTGACAACCCTCTCACATCACTCCACACAACCTCTCCTTTTTCCACTCTAGAGTTGTCACTTATCACACCCTTACTCCTCTCAATCATTTGTCTCTCAATTTCATTGGAATTCAGACAAGTGCCAAGTATCCCTTGTGAAGGGTTCAATGATCCTTTCACTTCAAGCTTCCATTTTGGTGCACAAGGTGTGGATGTTTTGACTTCTATGTTCAACTCCTTAGTGCTAAAATCACAAAGAGTATCTTGCCTTGCTCCCAATGGCAACTCCTTAGGTTCATCTTCACGAGGAGTGGCTTTCTTCAACATCTTTTGTAACTCCTCGGGCTTAAGATTGGCAACCCATCGGATGACCTTGTCAACTCCTCTTTGTATGGCATCCCCTAATTCTTTAATTCTTAAAGATTCAAGATCCCTCACCGGAAGGGGCTTATTTGATTTCACTCTACTTTCATGGTCTATTGATCCTTCCATCCTACCTCCAACACCATTTCCATATTGCGAATAAGACACATTAAAATTAGGATAAGCAGCATAAGTTCTTGGATTACAAGAAGTAGAGAATGTTCTTTCCTTATGGTCCACACGACGTCTTCGAATTGGTTTCATCCACACATCTATACCCCCTCGACTAGGATAGGAAGTAGCACAAGACAAGGAAGATAATTCACCTTCACAACATCCCCTTTTATCACGATCTTCCTCAAAGGATTCATAAGATATATGGGATAAAGCATCATACCTCATATCATATTCATCACTATGGTGGGTAATATGAGAACCCCCATACCCTTCATCTTCACTATCGAATTCAGCATAAGGTACTTCTACTCCATCATGTTCATGATAAGGGCCATAAGCCCCATTCATTTCATATCCATCTCCAAAGTAGTAGTTCTCATCACCACATGGCTCAAGATCATTTCTATTATCATAGCCTCCACAATCTCCATCATCATCATACTCATAGCCTCCATTGCTACAAGCATAGTTTCCCATTTCATCATCATAAGGATCCGAAGCTATAGAGGACATACTTCCTTATAGTTCTTTTTGTAACTACAAAACTAGCAAACAAGTTATTAATAAAATCCTCACGTCACTCTTTATGTGAACTCTCAACTCACCTTCTATGGCTTCTTTCCCAAATTGATAGTGTTACTAATTTTGCTCAATCAATTCAAGGTTATCTATCCTTGTGGAGGAATGGATCCTTGTGACTCTTGAAAGAAGGACGACTAAAATTAAACTAAAAGGACATGAATCAAGAAATTAACTACGAAATAAAATGAGAAAAGCACACAAAGAAACGCACAACAACAAAAAATGGACTCAAAGAAAACTAAGTAACAAAAGTAGAAAGGTTACTTATGTTGCTTAATTTTAAGAATCAAAGAGATTTAAAACTAGTTAACAAGTAATTAAAGATGTTAATTAGTTGTTAATTAGTAGAGAAATGGAAGAAAAATGAGTGTAGGAGAACAAATAGACCAAATAAGTAACAAAAGTAGAAAGGTTACTTATGTTGCTTAATTTTAATAATCAAAGAGATTTAAAACTAGTTAACAAGTAATTAAAGATGTTAATTAGTTGTTAATTAGTAGAGAAATGGAAGAAAAATGAGTGTAGGAGAAGAAATAGACCAAATCTGACAATCAGAAAAGTTCTGAGGGACCCAATCTGACAGTCAAAAAGTTTTGAAGGACCAAATCTGACACTTAGAAATAAGTTTGGGGGACTGAAATTGATTTTTGCAAACTTGAACAGAATGCTTCCAATTTGGGTCTCTAAAATTTTTCTAAGTGTTGGAAACATTTGGTCTCTGAAATTGGGCCACACGCGCCACGTGGCGTGACTGGGCTGGGCGGTTGACAAGGCTGTTGTGTTGTTGCTGAGTTGGCTGCTGCGTGGCAGCTGTTGACTGGCAAACTACTGACATGGAAGCTGATGTGTCATCCACGTGGACTTTCAGGTTTTTTTAATTTTTTTTTTCAAATTTCAATTTTTTTTTTTTGAAATTCCACTTGCAAACACATTTGACCAACTTTGACTAGAGAAAATTGAATCAAATGTACCTTTGACTTCTTTTTTTCAAAAACACCAAGAACACATGAAGAACACCAAGAACATTGATGAATTTTAAAAATTCATAACTCACTCAATTTACTCCGATCTTCATCAAATTTTAAACACGAGCTCCTTTCAACACCATGAATAAACCCCAATATTTTTTAGCCCTCAATTTCAAGTCGAAAATAAATCCATTTTCTCCATCTTCAAGCTATGAAGAACATCATGAACAAGTGAATTTCAAATCTTTATAACTTCTTTATTTTAGCTCCAAATTTCACGAAATTTGAGATTTATGCTCCCCTTGCTATAGAGAACAAACCTCAATACTTTTCAAGCTCCAATTTAGCCTTGAAGAACAAACTTACTTCACCTTCTTCAAGCTTTTTCAAGCTCAATAATGGTGAAATTTTGAAATACCTCCAAATCAACTCGAAATCATCTCAAATTTTAGGACACACTTCATCTTAAGCTAGAGAACAAATCCCAATACTTTTTCTAGCTCGAATCTCTCCTAATCTTCAAGACCCATTTTTAAGTTTTCAAACCTTCAAGCTCCTTTAATGGTAAAATCTTCTTTACAACTCAAAATCACTTGAAATCTTGGATTTAGACTCAAAAAATACTAGAGAATATGAATCTAGTGTCAAAAATAATAAATCAAACATAAAAATTTCAGTTTTTTTTTTGGACGGTTTTTTTTAATTTATGAACCTAAGACCTAAGAATTGATGGACCAACTCTTAAAACCTAAGCTCTGATACCAAGATGATAACGATCTCAATCGAGTGACTAAAATCGATACCCAAAACACGGAATTCAACAACAAAAAATAAAGATAGTGGAGAAATTAAAATGAGAATTAGAAGAAATTGAGATGAGAATAGAAGAAAGAAAGGCTAATTGAATCAACAATAAACCAAGGGAGAAGAGAACTCAATCAAATGCCTGAGAAACCAAATTGAATCCACAAGATTATAACTCGATGATCAATTAAGCAAAGAAGATAACACAAGCAATTCGGGAATTGACCCTAATAACTCATTCTAAACTAATAATTGGAATTGAACCCAATCAATATCCTAATCTGAAATATCAAGTCTATTCAAGACAATTCATTCATCCAAATCTCCTTATGAAAATGGCTAAGGCAACTATTTATAGTTATTGCCTTTACACAAATAGTCTATTACAAAAATAGCCCAAAAGTGACTATTTTAGAAATAACCCACAAAGGCCCTTCTTTATTGCCCAATTGGCATCTTGATCGCCCATGGCCTTGTATATTTGTTGCTCCATGGCTTCCTCCGGGATCCAAGCTATCATCCATATGTGAAAGCCCCTCCAATTATGTTCTAAGCTAACCGTGATCGTATCAGTGTTGGCATTACCACTTCATTTGGCTATAGAGCATTTGGTGGCTTCAGGGATAAATTTATCATAGTAGTTGATCATGCCTGCACTATTAAGCGTATTCTTCGTGAGGATTATAGAGGTAGCAAAAAGAGGCCTTGCCATTAGGGTGGATTTTATGGTTTACAGTCCAGTGGTAGAGGTTACATTAGTAGAGGTTACCCCTAGTATTTTTCAGTCTAGCAGGCTTGTACAGGAAGCATTGAAGATCATAGAGGGTAGTTAGTTGGGTTATTCAAGTTAGACCATTTAGGGCAGCCATGGTATGGTTCATACTTCACGAGTCTCTCATTCTGGGAATTTAGACTATGGTGGATATTCTGGTTCAGCCAGGTTATCACAACTAGGTGCATTGGGCAGAGCATGCTATGAGTGTGGAGAGGTGGGGCACTATTCTAAGGATTGTTCCAGGGTCATAAGTAGAAGACAATATGGTCAGCAAGTTTAGGCCCTCAAGGCTCTAGTGCGACTGACTAATAGTGGTGCGCAAGGTAGTAAGGGTGGTCCCTAAGGTGCTTGAGGTGCTCTTCAGTTGGGAAAGTTAGATGGTCATGGTGGACGGAGCCATATGTATGCATTTCAGGGTAGACTAGAGGGTGAGGCTTCAGATCCTGTTATCACAGGTATGATCTCTTTCTGTCATCAGTTAGCTTTTATATTACTTAATGCAAGTTCTATATTTTCATGTGTTTGCTTATATGCTACTCGTCTAGAGTCTGTATGTGAGTTGTTTCTTGTGCCTTTGCATATAGCTACCCCAGTAGGAGATTCTCTAGTAGTGGATCATGTGTAACAATCTTGTGTGGTGACTATTTTTTAGTTATGACACATGGATAGATCTGATTGTGTTAGACATGGTGGATTGTGATGTGATCTTAGGCATGAACTGACTGTCTCTTCATCATGCGGTCTTGGATTGCTTTGGCAAGACCATTACTCTGCGTATGCCTGGTATCCATCTTATTATATGGAAGGGTACAAAGAGCCACATGCCAAGAGGCATTATATCATTTTTTAGAGACCAACAATTGGTTATGAAGGGGTGCTTGGCTTATCTTGCGTACATCCGTGCTACTAGTGCCTTCACACTATCACTTGAGTTTGTTTTGTGGTTTGCGAGTATTCAAAAGTTTTCCCTACTAACTTTCCTAGTCTTTCTCTTGATCATGATATTGACTTTGGCATTGATGTTGAGTCAGGCACTCAATCCATTTCTATTCTTTTATATCAGATGGCTCTTGCCTAGTTGAGAGAGCTTAAGGAGCAACTTTAAGATCTTTTGAGTAAAGGGTTTATCATGCCTAGTGTGTCTCCATGGGATGCTCCTATTTTGATTGTAAAGAAGAGGGATGATTCCTTGTGAACATGTATTGACTACAGGCTATTGAATAAGGTGACTATTAAGAATAGGTCTCTGATGTCGCGTATTGATGATTTTTTTGACCAACTACAAGGTGAAACCATGTTCTCTAAGATTAAGTAAAGATTTGGTTATCACCAGTTAAGGATCAAGATTGTGGACATCTCAAAGACTGCATTTAGGACTCGATACGATCATTATGAGTTCCTAGTAATGTCTTTTGATTTGACTAATGCCCCAACAACATTCATGGAGTTGATGAACTATGTGTTCAGAGCCTATTTGGATTTATTTGTTATAGTGTTCATCGATGACATCTTGATTTACTCAAGGAGTAGGGAGGAGCATGAGAAATATTTGATAGTTATGCTTTAGACCTTGTGAGATCAACTGTTATATGCCAAATTCACTAAGCATGGGTTTTGGCTTGAGTCATTGGCATTCTTGGGGCACGTGGTGTCCAAGGATGGGATTATGGTAGATCTAGTGAAGATTGAGGAATTTTTTGATCGGGCTAGGCCTACTTCTCCTATTGAGGTTTGCAGTTTCATCGGGTTGGCAAGTTACTACAAACGGTTTGTGGAGGGGTTTTCTTCTATAGCAATTCCTTTGACTAGATTGACTCAGAAAAATTTCCCTTTCAATTTGTATGACGAGTGTGAGTCAAGTTTTCAAAACATTAAGGCCTTATTAAACTCATCTATGATTCTTACTCTTCCAGTTGAGGGCTAGGGGTTTACCATTTACTGTGATGCTTTCGAAATTGGTTTAGGTTATGTGTTGATGCAGCAGAGCAGAGTTATTGCATATGCTTCTAGATAGCTGAAAATTAATCAGAGGAACTACCCTACTCATGACTTGAAGTTTGAGATGGTAGTCTTTGTATTAATGATTTGGAGGCCCTATCTGTATCGAGTTCATTGTGAGATCTTCACGACCATCATAGTCTTTAATATGTTTTTAGACAGAAGACCTTAATTTGAGACATCTCAAGTGGTTGGAGCTACTGATGGACTATGATATTTTGATTCTCTATTACCCGGACAAGACTAATATAGTGGCAGATGCTTTGAGCCAAAAGGCAGTGAGTATGGAGAGTTTGGCATTCTTGGCAGTTGAGGAGTGTCCTTTGGCTTCAGACATCGAGTCTTTAGCAAATAAGTTAGTTAAACTTGATATTTTGGAGCCTGGGTGGATTTTTGCTTGTATAGAGGCTAGGTCTTTATTGATAGAGCAAATTTAGGCATAATAGTTTGATGATAAAAAGTTGAGGATCATTTGGGATAAGCTTTTGAGTGGTGAGGCTAGGAAAGAGACCTTACATTCAGAGGGTGTTCTGAGGATTGAGGGTGATATTTGTGTCCTAGAGTTAGAGACTTGGTGAGATTGATTATGGAGGAGATCTATTGTTCTTGATAATCCATTTATCTAGGGGCAGCAAAGATGTATTTTGACTTGAGGAAAAACTACTGGTGGTGTGGGATGAAGTGGGATATCTCAAATTTTGTGTCTAGGTGCTTAAACTGTTAGCAAGTGAATTACGAGCACCAGAAGCCAGGTGGTTTTACCCAGAGAGTACCCATTGCTTAGTGGGAGTAGGAGCGGATAGCTATAGACTTCATGGTTGGCTTGACATATACATTTTGTAGATTTAATTCTATTTGGGTCATCATGAATAGGTTGACGAAGTCTACTTACTTTCTGTCAGTTCAAACTTCTTACAGTTCAGAGAGGTTAGCTCAGATCTACATTCGAGAGGTTGTCCATTTGCAAGGGGTGCCTGTTTCAATTATTTCTGACTATGGTACTCAGTTTACTTTGTGTTCTGGAGGTCAATTTAGAGGGAGTTGGGTACTCGAGTTGAGCTTAGCATGCCTTTTCACCCACATATTGATTATCAATTAGAGCATACTATTCATGTCCTAGAAGATATTTTGTGGGCTTATGTTATTGATTTTGGAGGTCAGTGAGACCAGTTCTTTTCCTTAGAAGAGTTTTCATACAATAATAGCTACCATTCTAGCATTCAGATGGCTCAATCAAGATGTTGTATGATAGGCAGTGTAGGTCTCCAGTGGGTTGGTTTGATACTTTCGAGGTTAGGCCTTAGGGTACCGACTTGTTACGTGATTCTATGGATTGAGTGTGGATGATTCAAGAGAGGCTCTGGATAGATAAGAGTAGGCAAAAGAGCTATGATAAATGAAGGGTAAGTGACATAGAGTTTATGGTTGGTGACAGATTCTTCCTTTGTATGTCACCTATTAAGGGCGTGATGAGGCTTGAGAGAAAGGGAAAGCTTAGACCTACGTTCATTGTGCTTTTTGAGATTCTCTATTGCATTGGAGAGGTAGCATATGAGTTAGCTTTACCTCAAGCTTTATATGGTGTTCACCCTATTTTCCATGTTTCTATACTGAGAAAGTAAGTTCCAGATGAGTCTCACGTGCTTCCATTGGAGTCAATGCAGTTAGATGAGTCTTTGGCTTTCGAGGGGAGCCTGTTGCTAATTTTGACATCCAGGTTAAAAAATTGAGGTGTAAGGAGATTTCTTCAGTTAAGGTTTAGCGGAAGCACCGTCCCATTAAGGAGGCTACTTGGGAGACTGAGCTCGATATGCGATAAATTTTCAGAGTAAACAGGCTTGGATGAGAATTTTATTAGAGCCATTAGCTCCGGAATATGGTTTTTGGGCTAGTAGGACCTTTGGTCTGGGTCCTGAGGCTTCTGGATTCATTTTAAGTACTTGGGCAAAACTTGGTGTTTTGGTTAAAGTGTTGAATTGGGTCAACATTTTATCAAGATGACCTACGTTGGTCATTTTTTGATTCCATTGAGTTTGGAATGTCGTTTCAAATTATATAGCATATTTGGTTTGTGTCCACAAGACTCTAAATACATCTTGAGTATTCAATTGGGGATTTTGTTATTTGTTGAAGTATCTAATGCAGGTGGTACTGGTGCAGCTTCTGTTGCGGAGCTTGGCTGGCACCAGTTGAGCCGCACTTGTAGAAAGCAATCGCTCCTGCGATGGCTGGGGATGTCAGCAGCCTCCGTTGCTGTAGAGCGATTGCTGCAAAATTTGAGCTGACACTGTGGAGGGAGCACTGTGCTCCCAGCTCTGCTCCTGTATGGTTGGTATGCCATTGTGGGCTCGCTCCTACGGGCTCGTGGCTTCTCCTATAGAGATGGAGAAAATTGTTGACCTTTGCTCATGCGGACCTTTCTCCGCTCCAGTAATATCGCATATGCGACGAATATTATGCATGCGCGACAATTATTGTATGTTTAGAAAAGATCATCTCTTTTATTCTTTCTAAGTGTTGAACATTTCTTCCATAGAATAGAGCTCAGTTATCTGGGAATTTTGCAAATTCTTGATGATTATGTTCATTCGAGGTATTCTCTTCCCCATCTCATAATATTACGTGTCTAGTCCTTAATTCTTTCTTTGGTTCATGTTTTGGGACTTGAATTGCATGAATTTCTTCTTCACTTTAAAGTGATAGTTTTTGACAATATGAGGTCCGAAATCACTCCTGTTTCAGCCCATATTTGGGGTATGTACTCCCTACCCAATAAGTAACATAATTGTGGTGTTTGTTTTTTTGTTTCAACGACGGGCCTTGACGATCAATTTTTTACTCGATTTCCGACCAGAATTTGGAAATAGTAATAAGGATATCATTATTCTCGTCTTGCTTTATAGATCATACTTGTGATAGCATGGTAGCAATCCGAGACACTTTTAAAGGAAAAGGCTCTTGAGTGACGGTTCGTACTTGTAGTTTGGCCCTAAGGAAGGTTACAGTTTACCTCTTCTAGATTTGGCTCGGCTAGATTTTATATTTTATAAGTTTTATGAATGTTAAGATTAAGTTTTAGGGTAGAATTAGGTTTTAATACTTTTTCCTGAATAATTGGCCATCTCTGAGATCGTAGAGTAGTATTTCATGGTAAGCCTCAGTCTAGGTTGATTGTAGCCATAGTGTAATTAGTTTTTCGTGAATCTTTATCCATGCCTAGGAGATGTTTTTGTTGTAGAGTAGACATTCCCTGTTGATTTTACTTTTATTGCTCTTTGTTTGTCTTTTGTTCCTTATATTATGAAATTATGGGCCCAGGCCCATGGCTTGGGACTGGACAGGACATTAGGGTAGTGTCACTTTTTTGGAGGGTGGTTTTACCATGTTTAGTGTTGATACCTATATATTTTCATCATTTCCTATGATGGAACACATACATTCATATACATAGACCATAGTACGTTTTGAAGGAAATTAATGGCTTTTCGATTTTAAAAGGAGGTTGTACCACTTCTCTACCGTTTTTAAGTTATAGAACGAATTCTATTAAATTACCACTAATTTTCTGAGTTGGAAGACTATATCACTATTTCATACTTGGTCCAATGGACGTTTTCAGACCTTTTCTTCATTTATATTCTGATGATGAGTCAAGGTACAATTCAGGGAGGCCTGAGGAATAATATTTGGGTTATTTATTTTATTCCATATGTTGATGAGTCTGAGGTTAAATTCAAGGTGACCCGAGGGATCATTCCGGGTTTAGTTTTATATATTAACCACATCTTGTACTGTATCATCCCATATTGCACTAAACTCTCCTTATAGTTGTATTTGAGTGTATTCCTATCATTTTTATTATTATATTCACCTTTATCCCTGTATATATGAGATTCTAGGCTAGTTTCCAACTTGTAGCTACTTTAATGCTCCTTAAACTATATATTATCTTCTAAGCTCGATCGGCCTATGATGCCTACTGAGTACCCCATTTTTTGGTACAAATACTACACTTTTGTATCTTTTATCATATGCATCACCTAGTACGATTCATCCCTGCTGATTATCCACTCATTTGTGACCTGTTGTTGTTCGGATTATGATGAGCTCCCAGCGCCTTAAGATTTACAATTTTCCCTCTTGTGCTTACTGTTAGTATTTCATATTTTGTTAGACAATTAGATCTTGTATAGCCTTATTTCTGTACTTATAGGTTCTTGTATAAATGACACCTGGTTCAAGGTTTGTTCCTTTTTATATATACATATTCTGTCTTGTTGGTCTCTTTAGGGCCTGTTTCTATATTTTGTATGATTTTGTATATATCTATACTGGTGGCCCTTTTTTGCCGTTATTTTACTTCTATTTTTGTCTATCTTGCTTTACTTGTACTACTTGTCTTGTGTTTTTACTTGCCTACTGGGGGTTATAACAGGCTCCATCATGGCCCAATTTCAAGTCGTGAAAGTTGAGTACTATTATTCCTTCAGCCTTGCATCTAACTTGATTTTATGTGGGTCTTATTTTCCTTGTGTTGCGCCATGTACCAATCTTCCTTTACTACTCATCATCCGTGATTGCTGTTGTGATGACCCTTCTGGTCATCTTTGCATTTACGCTACTATTAAAGCCTTCCTATAACAGTTCCAAGTTATTTATGGCTTGCTGGAACTGGTAGTTTGGTGCCCTGGTCGTTCGTTTGGTCGATTTGGCCGTTTGCCTATTTTAGAGCTTAAACTTATAATATCATTGACTTTGGTAAACATTCTTAGCTAACGTGCTCGGAATTGAATTCTAAAAGTTCCGCTAGCTCTGGAGCGATGAGTTTGGTCTAGTTGGATCTTTAGTTGAGGACTGAGAACATCCGGTGTGGGGTTTGTGTTGTTTTATCATTTTTCAGGCCATTTGGAGATGAAACTGTAACTTCGGGTGACTTTCAAAAATCAGAGTGTTGGATTTGAAATATGATGATTCTATCAGCTCCAGAATGTTGAGTTTGGGCTAGGAAGATGGTTGGTTTGGGTTCCGGGTGAGTGAGACACATTTTGAGCCTTTGAGTTCCTTTTTGTTAGTGTTGACTTGGGTTAACATTTCTACGAAATGACCTCATATGAAAGTTTTGTCGATTCCTTTGAGTCTGGAATTTTCCACTCTAGTAGCACTATTGGGTTTTGAATATCAGCTTCCGATTGTACCCGAAATGCCCCGTCGAGTTTTCTAAAAAGTGCAGAAAATCAGTTGCGGACAACAGCTATTTATTGCTGTCATTTCTTTTTTTTCCAGCCCTTCTCCTCACTTTTCTCACTCTAAAACTGAAAATTCTCTCCACCATTTTGCTCCAATTCAGTTCTAAACCTTGGGGAACTATTTGTTCATTGATTATCCGTAGTTCGTCGCCTCTTGGTAAGTCATCTTCCCCAACTTGCATTCTTCGGGTTTTCTCTTAATTCCTCCATTGATGCTCATCCAAAGCTTTGCTTTTGTGATAGATTCTGCCCCCTAAGCTTGTGCATGTTTGTGGGTGTGAAGTTTTATCATTCTTGGGCTGATTTTCCATCGTTTTGGTAAGTAATTCTTGCCCAATTTCTGTTTTTATTTTCGAAATTTCCATTCTTTAATCCCCAACTTGAGCGGGTTGTTTTGGTGCCCTTCTCTTGTCCAATTATACTTAAATTTGGAGCATGCCTTCTTGGAATCATTGGGGTGATCGTGGTTTTTTTCGTTTTTGGTTTAGAGTTGTGGGCCCCATGGGCCTGCTTTTGACTCGGATATTGACCCGGCTACAATTGTAGCAATATGGGTATTGTTAGACTCGTTTTAAAATTTTATTCATGAATTTGATAATTTGATTCTCATTTGGAGCTTCTCGGAACAGCTCGGCCTCGGATATCGTCATTCCCGCAGCTTGTCATCGGACGATAGGTAGTTTATGGCTTAACTCCCTAGACTTCACATATATTGGGTAAAATTGTACTAGTTGGCATCCTTGGGTTGGGTTATTAGGTTGGTACCACAGAGCTTGACCGCTTTTCCATGATTCGTCCTATTTCTTTCCTCTGTTGCATGTAGTATTCCTATTAGTTGATATATTTATTACCCTTGTGGCCCGGTGAGGTCTTGTTGACTCTGGAACATAAAAGATGGGATTATTGGGAATGTCCGCGAGTCCCGGACATAGAAATATCTTTCTAGGCTGGTTATGCTTGCTGAGTAGATTCGGAGCCTGTGCAGGGCCGTTAAGTTGATTGTGAGCTGTCGGGCAGCTATTTGGGTTGATCATATCATTTCCATGCATATAAAGAGATTTTTCCACATTTTATTATGGTTTTTTGCTTCGGGCCTACAGAAGCTGATTTTCTAAACCTTCCATGGCCCCGGGGGCCCATTTTTTATGAAATTGGATTTGGAAATGATTTGACTTGTTACGTGGATCTTCTTGTGGTAAAAGAAGGTTAAAAATATGGTTTTATCACGATTTACTACTATTGCTAGACTAGACCGAGTCGGAGTGCTAGCTGAGTTTTGTTACTGATTTGAAATGATATTAGGCTCGACCGGGTCTAGCATCTGAGATGTTTTTACTACTATTTTAGATGCAGTTGTGCCCGAGCGCCCTTGGAAAGGTTTTTGAGACATCTTTTTCACTATTTTAGTCCTAGACGGGGTCTAGGCATGCATATTTGAGACTTAGCCACTGGGTTGAACCCGGACTCGATTCCGGAGGACATATTTTGATTCTGAGTTTTAGTATGGGGTCCAGGACCTCCATGGACCTTGTCGCTCTGGTCCTGAGGCTTTGGGCTATGTGTGCCGGGGGGAAGGTTATACGGTGGAGTAGTGGTATACGGGTTGTGTCCTTTCATGGAACCTTCCTGCTGGGACCGATCGGCATAGAAGGAGGTACATACAGAGGTTCTATTTTGCCCTGTGTTTTTCATGCATCATATCATTCATTGTTTGAGATACCACCCTTGTTTGATATGTGTTGATTGTATGCTTCGATAGTATAGGATGCCGGAGGGTTTGTTTTCATTTGATTGTGTTCCTCGGTTATATGGGTGGCCGAAGGACTGTAGGTAGACTCTTGTTTCTTTATTCTGATATTGTTCCCTGTTACGGTCAAGTCTGAGTATGATTACCGTAAGGTTGTTAGTTTATGGATTGAGTATTTATGACTAGATTGGGTATTAACTCCTGTATATCGAGCATGTCTACCTTTATTCTTCTCTCCCATTTCCTTATACTTGAGGTTATCGGTATACCGCCCATTGTTAGAACTTATTTACATACATACTATTTTGTGAGCATCCAAGGTGCGTCATCCTTACTTTCACCTGTGCTTGTTGTGTGTATATATTCTATTTGCTAGCCTTGTATGTTGCCTTCTGTTGTCTTCCCTCTTGGCTAGTTCCTGTGTACATTTTCATTGATTTCTGTGACTGTTTGTTTCTACCCTGTCTGCTATTGCTCTTTTACTTTATATGTGCCCAGTGGCCTATGATACCTACTGGGGACCTTATGGTTCGCATTTGGTGCTTACCCTACACTCTGCATCTTCTGGTGCAGATCCTAGAGTGGGCCATCATCGATAGAGTGCCGGAGACTTGTGCGGGGTGCTGTTTTTTGACCATCAAGGCTGAGGGTGAGCTCTTGGCATTAAGAGCTTGACTTAATTTATCTTTTGTATATTCTGTACTTTGTCATTACTTCGAGACAACTTGTGTATATGTATATTTCTTTTATACCCTTGTACTCCTTATGTAGTTCGGGCTTCTATACACTATGACACCAGGTTTTGGGGTTGGTTTAGTTTCCATTTTTCATATATGTTATCCTTGTTATGTAATTTCTTTATCTTGTTCCCTTGCTTCCGCTATTTTACATGTTCTTCCATTTAAACTGTTAGAGGGTATCCTATTACTAACCATTCCAGGCTACGGGGATTGGTTCATCTACTTGGGGGTTATAGGTTCCATCATGACCGAGAAATCAGGTGGTGACAACTTGGTATCAGAGCCCTAGGTTCACCGGTGTCATCAGTATAGGAGCGAATGTCTAGTAGATTCCTGCGGATCAGGGCAGAGATGTCTGTACTCAATCTTCGGGAGGCTATAGTGACGTCTTAGAAAAATGGACTGTTCTTGTTCCTCTTTCGTGCGTAGTATCCTTGAAAGTTTCTAGAAATCTCACTTATTCTGGTTCACTCCTCTGCAGATTGTTCCTACGATATCTTCAGCTTCTGGCGGAGGAGAGACTCCTTCCCCTGCACCTCCGACTCCAGCTAAGGGCCAGGGTGGTCGCCAGGGTAGAGGTAGGGGTCGAGGGAACCCCAGAGCAGCGACACCTACTAGAGCTACTAGAGTGGATATAGAGCATGAGTATGACTACGAGCCAGAGTTAGCTCCAGAGCAGCAACTGTGGGCTGGGGGACAGCCCAGGCACCACTAGCTCTAGTACCAGTTCCAGCATCAGTTTCTATGCCAGCTTCATCCCCAGCTCAGTCTTCAGATATTCAGGGTTTGTTACTTCAGCTATTGGGTATGATTAGGGAGCGTCCTTATGAGACAACCAAGACATATGCTCAAGGGGTAGCCCAGGGTGTTTAGAGTTCTTGAGCGTAGCCTACTACTGTGGCTCTCCGTGCTGAGGTTGTTCTAGTTCCATCTGTTTCCCAGCCTCTTGCTCCTCGCCCTACTATGACAGAGATGGAGTAGAAGGTCTAAGGTAGGTTTCTGAGATTGGAACCGCTGATATTCGTTGGTACACCATGTCAGGACCCACATGACTTTATCACTACCTACAAGGAGATGTTGCACCATTTGGGATTATTGGAGACTCATAGGGTTGGCTACACTTTATATCAGCCGGACGGGCCAGCGAAGTTATGGTGTAGGGCACAGGTTGCTTGCAGGCCTTCTACATCACCTCCCTTGACCTGGTCTGAGTTTTATGAGGCCTTTATGGCCAAGTTCTTTCCACAGAGTGACCGAGAGCATCGGAGGGAGGATTTTACTAGACTTTCTCAGGATACCATGACCGTCTCAGAGTATGAGACCCGATTCCATCAACTTGCTCCATTTAGAGCCATTATTATGCTTACTGAGGCCGACAGAGTCCGTAGATTTGTTTAGGGGATACGAAGAGAGTTTCGAGAGCCTACAGAGATACTTATTGCTAGAGATTGGTCATTCCAGGCCATTGAAGACTATGCCCGCACAGTTGAGGATTCACATCATCATGACACCGGAGCCAGAGATAAGAGGCCTCGACATCAGGGTGGTTACAGTGGTTCTAGGCATAGTGGTAGAGGTTCAGGCCAGTGGGCTCGAGGTTATCAGCCGCAGTAGCATTAGGGTCAGTCTAGCCGATCAGTACAAGCATCACTTCAGGTTTCTGGTTCTCAGTTTGAGCAGGGTCAGGGCAGTCAACGAGGTCACAGTGGTCAACTATCGAGAGGTACATATTCTGGGGCATCAGGATGTGGTGGCCATTTGGGTTCTGCTGGATCATCCTGACCGAGTAGGTCATCAGGGGCATGCTATACTTATGCGGGGTGCTGTTTTTGGACCATCAAGGCTGAGGGTGAGCTCTTGGCATTAGGAGCTTGACTTAGTTTATCTTTTGTATATTCTGTACTTTGTAATTACTTCGAGACAACTTGTGTATATGTATATTTCTTTTATACCCTTGTACTCCTTATGTAGTTCCGGCTTCTATACACTATGACACCAGGTTTTGGGGTTGGTTTAGTTTCCATTTTTCATATATGTTATCCTTGTTATGTAATTTCTTTATCTTGTTCCCTTGCTTCCGCTATTTTACATGTTCTTCCATTTAAACTGTTAGAGGGTATCCTATTACTAACCAATCCAGGCTACGGGGATTGGTTCACCTACTTGGGGGTTATAGATGCCATCATGACTGAGAAATCAGGTGGTGACAACTTGGTATCAGAGCCCTAGGTTCACCAATGTCATCGGTATAGGAGCGAATGTCTAGTAGAGTCCTGCGGATCAGGGCAGAGATGTCTGTACTCAATCTTTGGGAGGCTATAGTGACGTCTTAGAAAAATGGACTGTTCTTGTTCCTCTTTCGTGCGTAGTATCCTTGAAAGTTTCTAGAAATCTCACTTATTCTGGTTCACTCCTCTGCAGATTGTTCCTACGATATCTTCAGCTTCTGGCAGAGGAGAGACTCCTTCCCCTGCACCTCCGACTCGAGCTAAGGGCCAGGGTGGTCGCCAGGGTAGAGGTAGGGGTCGAGGGAACCCCAGAGCAGCGACACCTGCTAGAGCTACTAGAGTGGATATAGAGCATGAGTATGACTACGAGCCATAGTTAGCTCCAGAGCAGCAACTGTGGGCTGGGGGACAGCCCAGGCACCAGTAGCTCTAGTACCAGTTCCAGCATCAGTTTCTATGCCAGCTTCATCCCCAGCTCAGTCTTCAGATATTCAGGGTTTGTTACTTCAGCTATTGGGTATGATTAGGGAGCGTCCTTCTAAGACAATCAAGACATATGCTCAGGGGGTAGCCCAGGGTGTTTAGAGTTCTTGAGCGTAGACTACTACTATGGCTCACCGTGCTGAGGTTGTTCCAGTTCCATCTGTTGCCCAGCCTCTTGCTCCTTGCCCTACTATGACAGAGATAGAGTAGAAGGTCTAAGGTAGGTTTCTGAGATTGGAATCGCTGATATTTGTTGGTACACCATGCCAGGACCCACATGACTTTATCACTACCTACAAGGAGATGTTGCACCATTTGGGATTATTGGAGACTCATAGGGTTGGCTACACTTTATATCAGCCAGACGAGCCAGCGAAGTTATGGTGTAGGGCACAGGTTGCTTGCAGGCCTTCTACATCACCTCCCTTGACCTGGTCTGAGTTTTATGAGGCCTTTATGGCCTAGTTCTTTCCACAGAGTGACCGAGAGCATCGGAGGGAGGATTTTACTAGACTTTCTCAGGCTACCATGACCGTCTCAGAGTATGAGACCTGATTCTATCAACTTGCTCCATTTAGAGCCATGAGTATGCCTACTTAGGCTGACAGAGCCCGTAGATTTGTTAGGAGGCTACGAAGAGAGTTCCGAGAGCCTGCAGAGATACTAATTGCTAGAGATTGGTCATTCCAGGCCATTGCAGACTATGCCTGCACAGTTGAGGATTCGCATCGTCATGACACCGGAGCCAGAGATAAGAGTCCTCGACATCAGGGCGGTTACAGTGGTTCTAGGCATAGTGGTAGAGGTTCAGGCTAGTGGGGCCGAGGTTATCAGCCGCAGTAGCATTAGGGTCAGTCTAGCCGATCAGTACAAGCATCACTTCAGGCTTCTGGTTCTCAGTTTGAGCAGGGTCAGGGTAGTCAGCGAGGTCACAGTGGTCAGCAATCGAGAGGTACAGATTCTGGGGCATCAGGATGTGGTGGCCATTTAGGTTCGTCTGGTTCATCCTGACCGAGTAGGTCATCAGGGGCATGCTATACTTGTGGTGTGGTTGGTCATTTTGCTAGAGATTTCCTCCAGGAGGGTACAGTTCAGCCAGCTGAGCCGCTGCGAGCAGTTCAGCCTCTGGCTAGAGGGGGTGGTGGTCAGAATAGAGGTAGTGCCCCGAGTGGTAGACTAGGTGGTAGGGATGACGGTCAGGCAGGTTGGGTTCGTCGTCAGTTCTATGCAGTCCTTTGGAGACCAGAGGTAGAGGCCTCGGATGCCGTAATCATAGGTACAATTTCTATATGCCGTCAACTAGGTTATGCCTTGTTTGATCCTGGATACATTTGTTCATATGTATTTGCCTACTTTCTGCCTTGTTTAGGGTTGGCTAGTGAGACATTGTCTGTGCCTGTTTCTGTTTCGACCCCAGTAAGAGATTCTTTAGTAGTGGATCAGATTGTGAGATCCTGTGTGATATCTGTTGGTGATTTGGATACTTGGGCTGACCTAATGATACTTGAGATGTTGGATATTTATGTGACACTGGGCATGGAATAGTTATCCCCTCACCGTACAGTTTTGGATTGCTATGCCAAGACCGTTACTATAGCCGTGCCCGGTGTATCCCCGGTTGTGTGGCAGGGTTCTTTTAGCCATGCACCATCTGGGATCATTTCTTGTCTTTGAGCTAGGAAGATGATATCCCATGGGTGTTTAGCTTATCTAGCATATGTACGAGATGTTAGTGCTGACCCTACGTCTCCTGAGTCTGTTCTTGTGGTTAGAGACTTCCTAGATGTATTTCCTACCGACTTGCCAGGCCTTCCACCTGAGAGGGATATTGATTTCGCTATTGAGTTATAGCCAGGCACCAGACCCATTTCTATTCCTCCCTACCGTATGGCTCCTGCTGAGTTGAGAGAGCCTAAGGAGCAGCTCCAGGATTTGTTAGCTAAGGGGTTTATTAGACTGAGTGTATCTCGTTGGGGTGCTCCTGTTCTCTTCGTGAAGAAGAAGTATGGGTCGATGCGGATGTGTATTGATTATCGACAGTTGAATAAAGTGACAGTGAATAATAAGTATCCGATGCCCAGGATTGATGACTTATTTGATCAGCTTCAAAGTTCTGCCATGTTTTTGAATATTGATTTAAGGTCTTGCTACCATCAGTTGAGGATTAGGGTGGAGGACATCCCTAAGACAGCATTCAGGACACGTTACGGCCACTATGAGTTCCTGGTGACGTCTTTTGTGTTGACTAATGCCCTCACAACCTTCATAGACTTGATGCACAGGGTGCTTAGATCGTACTTGGATATGTTCGTGATAGTCTTCATTGATGATATCCTGGTATTCTCGAGGAGTAGAGGCATGAGCAGCACTTGAGGACTGTACTTCAGACTTTGAGAGATCATCGGCTTTATGCCAAGTTCTCAAAGTGTGAGTTTTGGTTAGAGTCAGTTGCATTCCTAGGGCATGTGGTGTCTAAGGATGGGATTAGAGTTGATCCGGGTAAGATTTTTGCATATCGTGATTGACCTAGACCTATTACTCCTATCGAGGTTCACAACTTTGTTGGGTTAGCCGGGTATTACAGACGGTTCGTTAAGGGATTTTCTTCTATAGCAGCACCCTTGACTATGCTGACTAGGAAGGATGTTCCATTTCAGTGGTCCGATCAGTGCGAGGATAGCTTCAACAGGCTTAAGGCCTTATTGACTTCAGCTCCAGTTTTGACTTTGCCAGTTAAGGGTCAGAGTTTCTCCATTCATTGTGATGCTTCAGGGGTCAGTATTGGTTGTGTGTTGATGCAGCAGGGTCAGGTGATAGCATATGCATCAAGGCAACTGAAGGTTCACGAGCGCAACTACCCCACTCATGACTTAGAGTTGGCAAAAGTAGTCTTCACGCTCAAGATCTGGAGGCACTATCTATATGGAGTTCATTGTGAGATATTCACCGACCATCGTAGTTTTCAGTACATTACGAGTCAGCGTGAGCAGAATTTGAGGCAGAGGAGATGGATTGAGTTGTTGAAGGACTACGATTTCACTATTTTATACCATCCAGGCAAAGCAAACATGGTAGCGGATACCTTGAGTTAGAAGACGGTGAGTATGGGCAGCCTAGCTTCACTTTTAGTTCCTGAGCGTCCGTTGGCCTTAGACATCTAGTCCTTGGCTAACACATCTAGTCCTTGGCTAACCGTCTGGTTAGGCTTGACTTATCGGATCCCAGCAGAGTTCTTTCCAGTGTTGAGGGTCTATCTACTTTAGTTGATTAGATTCAGAGTCAATAGTTCGAGGATCAGAGTTTGTGTGACCTTCGTGATCAGGTAGTTCGGAGTAAGGCCAGTCGGGCTACTTTGGGTTCTGATGGTATTCTAAGGTTTGATGGTCGACTTAATGTCCCGAGGGTTGGTGATTTGATACAGTTGATACTCCGTGAGGCACATTGTTCTAGATACTCTATTCATCCTGGCGCAGCAAAGATGTACAGAGATTTGAGACATCTCTACTGGTGGAGTGGTAAGAAATGGCATATGGCAGAGTTTGTATCTCAGTGCTTGAATTGTGAGCAGGTTAAGTTTGAGCACATGAGACTGAGTAGCTTGATGCAGCGACTTCCCATTCCTGAGCAGAAGTGGGAAGGTATTACTATGGACTTTGTTGTTGGTTTGCCTCGTACTACTCGGAGGTTTGATTCCATTTGGGTGATCATTGATAGGATGACTAAGTCAGCGCACTTCTTGCCGTTTCAGACTTCCTGATGAGGTAGAGAGGTTAGCTCAGATCCACATTCGTGAGATTATACGGTTGCACAGGATCCCAGCTCCTATCATTTCAGACCGCGGCACTTAGTTCACATCTCAATTTTGGAGAGCTATATCGAGGGATTTAGGTACGGAGGTTCAACTTAGTACTGCTTCCCACCCTCAGAAAGATGGACAGTCTGAGAGGACTATTCAGTTCTTGGAGGACATGCTTTAGGCCTGTGTAGTTGACTTTAGAGGTTCATGGGATCAGTTCGTGCCATTGGCCGAGTTCGCGTATAACAATAGCTTTTATTCGAGCATTGGCATAGCACCTTTCGAGGCTTTATATAGTAGGCATTGCAGATCACCGATTAGTTGGTTTGATAGGTTGGAGTCTAGACCGTAGAGTACAGACTTACTTAGAGATTCCTTGGACTGAGTCCATTTGATTCAGGATAGACTTAGAGCGTCCCATAGTATGCAGAAGAGCTACGCCGATCGTAGGCTTCATGCCTTGGAGTTCAGTGTTGGTGACCATGTTTTCCTCTGAGTATCACCCGATCGTAGGGCAAGCTTAGCACTAGGTTTATCGGGCCGTTTGAGATTCTACAGCGGATTAGTAGTGTTACCTACATGTTAGCCTTGCATCTGATGTTTTCAGCAGTTCACCTAGTCTTCCATGTCTCGATGTTGCACCGATATGTGCCAAATGAGTGTCATGTGTTGCATTGGGATTTGGTTCAGTTGGATGAGAGGTTATCATTTGTTGAGGAGCCGATAGCTATTCTAGCCAGAGATATCAGGAGATTAAGATCTAGGGAGATTCCGATTTTGAAAGTTCAGTGGAGACATCGTCTGATCGAGGAGGCTAATTTGGAGACCGAGAGTGAGTTGCGTGCTCAGTATCCGCAGTTGTTCGAGCCTTCAGGTACTCACTTCTTCTTGACTTTTGAGGACTAAAGTCTTTTTAGTAGTGATGTTGTGATGACCCTTCTGATCATCTTGTCATTAATGTATTCATTGTACTGTTCAATCCTTCCTGTAGCGGCCCAAAGTCATTCATGGCTTGCTGGGACCGGTAGTTCAGTGTCCTGGTCGTTCATTTGGTCGTTTTGGCCCTTTGTCTATTTTAGATCTTAAACTTAGAATATCGTTGACTTTGGTCAAGATTCTTAGCTAATGTGCTCGAAATTAAATTTTGACAGTTCCGTTAGCTCCGGAGCTATGATTTTGGTCTAGTTGGACCTTTAGTTGAGGCCTGAGAACATCCGGTATGGGGTTTGTGTTATTTTCTCAGTTTTGAGGCCATTTGGAGCTGAAAGTGTAACTTCGGGTGACTTTCGATTATCGGAGTGTCAGATTTGAATTCCAATGATTCCATCAGCTTCGTAATGTTGAGTTTGGTCTAGAAAGATGGTTGGTTCGGGTTTTGGGTGAGTCGGACTCATTTCGAGCCTTTGAGTTCCTTTTTGTTAGTGTTGACATGGGTTAACATTTCTCCGAAATGACCTTGTATTGAAGTTTCATCAATTCTGTTGAGTCCGGAATGTCATTTCCACTCTATTAACACTATTAGTTTTTGAATATCGGCTTCCGATTGTGCCCGAAATGCCCCGTTGAGTTTTCAAAAAAGTGCAAAAAATCAGCTACGGACAACAGCTATTTATTGCTGTCATTTCGTTTTTTTCCAGCCCTTCTCATCATTTTTCTCACTCTAAAACTCAAAATTCTCTCCACCATTTTACTCCAATTTAGTTCTAAACCTTGGGGAATTATTTGTTCGTCGATTATCCATAGTCCGTTGCCTCTTTGTAAGTCATCTTCCCCAACATGCCTTCTTTGGTTTTTCTCTTAATTCCTCCATTGATGCTCATCCAAAGCTTTGATTTTGTGATAGATTCTGCCTCCTAAGGTTGTGCATGTTCGTAGGTGTGATGTTTTATCCGTCTTGGGCTTATTTTCCATCATTTTGGTAAGTAATTTTTGCCCAATTTCCGTTTTTATTTTCGAAATTTCCATTCTTTAATCCTCAACTTGGGCGGGCTGTTTTGGTTCCCTTACCTTGTCCAATTGTGCTCAAATTAGGAGCATGCCTTCTTGGCATAGTTGGGGTCATTGTGGTTTTCCTACTAGGGGTTTGTAGGTGCCATCACGACCGAGAAATTGGGTGGTGACAACTTTGTATCAGAGCCCTAGGTTCACCGTTGTCATCGGTATAGGAGTCAATGTCTAGTAGAGTCCTGCATATCCGGGCAGAGACGTCCGTACTTAATCTTCGGAAGGCTATAGTGACATCTTAGGAAAATGGACTATTCTTTTTCCTCTTTTGTGCGTAGTATCCTTGAAAGTTTCTAGAAATCTAACTTATTCTAGTTCACTCTTCCGCAGATGGTTCCTACGAGATCTTCAGCTTCTGGCGGAGGAGAGCCTCCTGCCCCTGCACCTCCAACTCCATCTAGGGGCCAGGGTGGTCGCCGGTGTAGAGGTAGGGGTCGAGGGCACCCAGAAAAGCGACACCTACTAGAGCTACTAGAGTAGATATAGAGCCTGAGTATGACTATGAGACAGAGTTAGCTCCAGAGTAGTAGCATATGGGCCGGGGGATAGCCCAGGCACCACCAGTATGATTACCAGCTCCAGCATTAGTTTTTGTGCCCGCTTCAGCCCCAGCTCAGTCACTACCAGAAATTGGTCCTATGGGAACAGACTTGCTAGTAACCATTTTCAAACCATTGCTATAACTAGTCTAGTGCAACGGTTATGACCGTTGACAAAAGTTTTTGTTCCTATTGACATGGCTTAGCCATATGATCGTTGCCATTAAAACATGACCGTTGCAATAGGGCTACCTGTAGCAACGGTACTGTGAACCGTTGTGGTAAAGTCATCTATGGTAACGATTATCTGAAAATTTCATTGTATTACAACAGTTCATTAATAATCCACATTTTCCCTCCACCATTTTCCCTCAATAATTTTCATCACCCGCTAATATCAATATTTTTCTTTTATTTTTCTTTATTTTCCAAACACACATTTAGAAACAACACATATAGAATCAGTACACTTTCTAATTTAATTTTGGCAACTATACACTCTAAAAACCTACCTCAGACACAAAGCTCTCTAACATCTCTCTACACTTCTCTCTTCACAAACCTAGGCGTCGTTGCAAATCTGAGCAAATGCTCTCAGATTTGCACTAATCTAAGCTCGTATTTCACTATTAGGAGCTAAAATCTACAAACCCCTCTCATCTATTTGAGGATTTGTGTGATTTTAGTTGGTGTTTTTGTTATTATAGTGGAGTTGGTGTTTATTTTAGCTAAATCTCTCAAATTTTAGCTAAATTTTTTTGTGACTAGAGCTGGACCTGATAAATCTTGGATTTCTTCAACAAGTTCGATCTTTTAAGGTATTTTTCTTTAATCTCTTGTTTTCTCTTTAAGTTTTGAGCTACGGGGTTTGTGAAATTGTTGGATTTTGTTGTTGCATATGCTGTTAGGTTGTCATCGTGAGATTAGTGAAATTTTTGGATTTTGCTGTTAGAATTTAGTTACTGTTGTGTGTTAGTGTTAATTTGTTATTGTTACGTGTTGTAAAATTGTTGGATTTTTCCGTTGCATGTTTGATTTAGTTGCTGCTGTGTGTTAGTGTTAATTTGTCGTTGTTAGGTGTGGTAAAATTGTTAGATTCCTCTATTGCATGTACAATTTAGTTGCTGCTATGTGTTGGTGTTAATTTATTGTTGTTAGGTATGGTATAATTATGGGATTTTGCTATTGCATATTCTATTAAATTAGCTATTATTTGTGGTATTAATTTGTTGTTGTTAGATATGGTATAATTTTGGAATTTTGCTATTGTATGTGCTATTAAATAGCTACTGTGTGTGGCCTTAACTTGTTGTTGATAGAATCTTTTTGGTGGATTGCTTAATGTGGACATTGATGTTGGATTTCCTATTGCACTAGCTATTAATAAATCTGGTAGTATTTTTTACCCTGTTTCTCTTTATTATTTGATAATAGATTTGTGTGTAAATTTTTACTGGCAACTTTGGTGAAATTGGTTACCAGATTTAAATTGTAAACCAGATTTAAGTTAGTTTAGTATGGGTTAAAACTGTATCTTTTTATTTTCTGATAATAGTTTGTGTGTTGCCTATCTTGAATGGTCATAAAATTTGATTAAAATGTATCGGCTTCTTTGTAAGAAATGACCATTGTTTATTCAAAAAAGTTAATGGTGGAATATATTTTCTTGAAGTGTCCAAACATTGGCTATGTTGTTTATTTAGTTAGTGTGACATCTCTTTTATTTATGTTACTGGTTTTGGTTAGGCTGTGAGTTTATTTAGTGTGTCATCTCTTTCATTTAAGTTACTGATTTTCGCTAAGCTGTTGGTTTACTTAGTGTGTCATCTCTTTCATATACTTAGTGTGTCTACTTTAAGTTTGGAATCTGTTTTATTGAAGTGTCATCTACTGGTTTGGCTATGGTTTGCACAAGAGTTAACTGAAAAATGATCTTTTATTAAAATGGGACCATTTGGTCAAGTATTCTCATATATAAGTTTTTTAATAAAATTTTAAAAGACATCTATTTTTTCTTTTCAAGACAATTCCCTTCACTGAATTTTTTTATTGAATCAGTGTAATATCTGAAACTGTAACATATATTTTTATTGGTATGATTAGCCATATTTAATTGGTTGCTCAGTCAAATTTACAAGACATTAGTTATCGTATCATGCCTCACTCAGATTTTGAGGTGTGACAAAAATTATATTAGAAAGAAAATGCATAACTAGTTTGTCTTTTTGCCAAAGTTTATATATAATGTATTTTTGACTTTGCATGGATGTAAAGCTTCTTATTGTCAGTATAGTGTAATTTGGCCTCTTGTTAATATGGAAAGCCACATATGGCAAGTGTTTTATTCTCTGTTGCTTGAACTGTTACTGTACTTGAGTCCGATCTTTCAAAAATGTACGACTTGTGAAGGATCTTACACTTACACACAGTGATATTTTAGAAGAGTCCGAGCAAGATAGGCTTTATTCTTATTTGGATTGTATAAAGTTTCTGCTTACTATTTGCATTCTAATAATATTTTAATTAGGACTTGGACATGGTAATTTTAATCACTCTTTGCTATTTCATGTTTGCAGTCAAACAACTCACATTTTCTATAGTTTCATCATTTGTCGATTGACGGTTGAAGAACATTCATCTGTCGGAGATTTAAAAGTAACTGTTGTCCGCTGATCTAACGAATTCGTTATCTGGTTAGTTGAACCTCCCTCTTGAAATTTGTGCATTCTCAATGTATATTAATCTAAGTTTATTTAGAGTGTTGCTACTGTGGATCTTAATTTTGTTCGTAGCTGTGGTGAAATTATTTACTGTAGACCATATTTCTCTTGTCATTGATGTTGAATTTCCTGTTGCATGAGCTATTAATAATTTTGGTAGTGTGGTTTATCTCTATTTTTTTTGTTTTGTGATAATTCATTTGTGTGACTAAATTTTGATGGTAGCTATAATGAAATTGTTTACTGTAGACCATATCTCTCATGCCATTGATGTTGGCTTTTCTTATGGATGAGCTATTAAGTTAGGTAGTGTGGGTTAAACCTCAATCTTTTTATTTTCTGATAATAGTTTGTGTAACTATCTCACCTTTCTCGAATATCCATAAGTCGTTGACAACATAAATTTTTGAAGCATGATAAACTTGTTGAAATTATTATAAGAAACTTAGGGCTATTTTAATATAATTAGTTATTACCTTGAGAGTTATTCTTTAAAATGTTTTGATTAAGGCACTTTGATGTTATTATGACTAAGAGTTTGTAGTTGTAGCTACTGGAATGCTTCTCACCCCTTTAGAAATGTACATGTCTATAGTAAGAAAGTGTAGCATCCTAGTCATGTCTTGATAAATAAAATTGACCACAATTATTTGTTCAAACAGATTAAGTCTGAAAATGTCTTATCTTGAAGTGTCCAAACATTTTCATAACTGTTGGTTTGCTGGTGTGTCATGTCTGGAAATTTAAGTTATTGATTTCCTAGTTGTTAATCTGTCTTGTCAATCTATCTTGTCATTGAGTCAATAATGTGTAATACTGTGAAGTGGTTGCTGAAAATGATATTGTGCTTGTTGGACATTGTTGCCTTTTATGTTTCATTATTTATCATAAATCTTAATTTTTTGGATTTCTTCCATCACATAGATTACAATGGCAATGAATAATTTAGATAGAAGTTAGATGAGTCTAAGAAGAAGCCCCGATGAGTTCATAAATGGAATGAAGGATTTTCTTGATAAGGCATTTCAACGAGCTTCTAAAGGAAATGAAATATTGTTGTTCCCCTGTGATGATTGCAAGAATCATTATTGGCATTACAGAAATGTGGTGGATGACCACTTTTTTGTAAAAGGATTTGTTGAAGGATACAACAGGTGGATTTCTCATGGGGAAAGAGTATCCTCCCGTACACCACATCCAAGCAGTAACAATGCAGATTGTAATAGTCATGATGATATTGATGGACTTCTTCATGATACATTTAGAAATATAGAGGATGATGCAGGGCATGAAGAAGGAGTGAAAGAAGGACTATCTGTAGATGCAAAGAGATTTTTCAGATTAGTCGAAGAAGGGAAAAAAGAGTTATATCTAGAGTGTGAGAAGTTGAGCAAGTTGAACTTCGTCATTTGATTATACTTACTAAAAAGCCTGCATAGGTTGAGTAATGTGACATTTTCAGATCTGTTAGACTTGTTAAAAGAAGCTTTTCCCTTTGCTCAACTGTCTGAGTCTTTCAATAAGGCTAAACAAATGATACAATATATAGGTCTTGGTTATGATAAAATACATGCATGTCCTAACGATTGCATGCTATTTTAGAAAGACAAGGCAGAGGTAGATAATTGCAGTGTGTGTGGGTCTTTTAGATGGACAAATATGGGTGACAGTTCGACTAGTGAAACCTCTAAAATACCCGCAAAGGTTTTGAGATACTATCCTTTTAAGCCTAGGCTCCAGAGAATGTTTATGTGTGCTGAAATGGCAGGTGCAATGAGATGGCATGCTACTGAACGACCTAATGATGGGAATTTAAGACACCCTGCTGATGGAGATGCTTGGAAGCATTTTGATTCTTTGCATCCAACCTTCTCGAATGATCCTCGAAACATCAGGTTGGGTCTTTCAAGTGATGGGTTCAATCCATTTTGAACCATGAGCCTTTCTCATATCACATTGCCAGTTATTTAATGAACTATAATTTATCACCGTGGATTTGCATGAATTCGGAGTACATAATGTTGTCAATGATCATTCCAGGTCCATATTCTCCAGGAAATGATATTGATGTGTACCTACAACCATTAATTGATAAATTGAATGAGCTATGGGCATTTGGGGTAGAAACATATGATGCTCATTCAAAGGAAATATTTCAAATGCGTGCATCCTTACTATGGACAGTTAGTGATTTTCCAGCGCTAGCAATGCTGTCTGGATGGAGAACTAAGGGAAAATTGGCATTCCCAACTTGTAACTATAACACATGCTCTCAATACCTCAAACATAGTCGTAAGATGTGTTACTTAAGTCATAGGGCATTTTTGCCTCCTGATCATCCATTTCAAAGAGACAAGAAATTATTTAATGGTGCGTAGGATTATAGACCTGCACCTACACCACTGTCGGGTATAAAAGTGCTTGAAAAGTTGCAAGATTTTAACAATGTCTTTGGAAAAGGCCAAAAGAGAAGGCGTCAGACTATTGGTGGTCCATGGAAGAAAAAATCCATCTTCTTTCAATTACCATATTGGTCTACAAATTTGTTGAGGCACAATCTGGATGTGATGCATATTGAGAAAAACTTTTTTGACAGTTTGCTTGCTACTTAACTGGATATAATAGGAAAGTCAAAGGATCACATTAATTCTCGCTGTGACTTGCAAGAAATGGGGATAAGGAAGGAGCTTCATCTAGTAAAAGACAATACAAGGGGAAAAGTTTATTTAGCTAAGTCCTATTTTTCCATGAAACCAGAAGAAAAAAAATATTTTGCAGTGTGTTTAAGAATGCCAAATTACCAAAAGGGTGTGCCTCAAACATATCAAAGCATGTAGACATGGAAAAGATGAAAATATCAGGCTATAAGAGCCATAATGCTCATATTATGATGCATTACTTGATTCAAATTGCAGTTTGAAAAATGTTGCCCAAGAATGTTGCAGTAGTCTTGATTAGGTTGGGGAACTTCTTTAAAGCTATATGTGGTAAGGTTATAAAGAGGGCAGATCTAGAGGAATTGTAGGCTGAAATCAAAGAAGTTGAATGTGAGCTTGAAAAGATTTTTCCTCCAAGTTTTTTTTGATATAATAGAGCATTTGCATATTCATTTTCTAGATGAAATTAGGTTGGGGGGTCCAAATAATCTTCATTATATGTATCCTATGGATAGAGAATTGTGTGAGTTGAAGGACTTTGTTCGCATTTGATTTAATCTGGAAGCATCAATTATGGAGGGGTTGTTGCCCAAGAGTGCTTGACCTTTTGTTCGAGATACCTACACGACGGAGTGAAGACAAGATTCAATAGGTATGAAACTAATTACGATGATGAGGATGCTGAACAAGAGCAAGATGATCTATCAACTATATTCCCTAAGATAGGACATGCAATTGGAAAAGAGAAGAAAACAAAAGGAAAGGCTTTGAAGATTGATCAACAATTATCAAGTGACGCACATCGATATGTTCTGTTCAATATCGGAGATGAACAAATAGAGAATTTTATCAAGTAAGATTTTATATTTTGAACTTTATATATTTTGTTATTGTACTGTAAAATTTAATATAATTGTTTAATGGTTGTATTTGAATTATTCATACTTGCAGGGAACATAAGGCTTTAATTGAGGGTAGTATTAGATCAAATGCATGGACAAGAGAAAGGATTCATAGTCAAGAATTTGGCAATTGGTCAAAAGAGAAAGTTAAAACTGCTGAAGTTCCTAATCAGTTAAGATGGCTAGCTAAAGGGCCTAATAGGGTGGCAACCAGAAGCTACATGGCATACTTCATTAATGGATACCGATTTCATACATTAAATCAAGATTCCACACGGAAGTCTCAAAATAGTGGAGTGTCTTTGGCTGCGACAACTGAAAGTTTCGCTAGTGCCCGAGATCAAAATCCCATTGATGGAGAGGTTATGTATTATGGTGCTATTGAAGATATTATTGAACTTGTAATATGTTTATTTTGGTGTTGTTCTATTTAGATGTTCTTGGTTTCATAATGAAAAAGATGAGTATGGGTTGACTCGTGTGTACTTTAACTTATTACGTAGTACGGATGACTCTTTTGTGTTGGCATCTCAAGTGCATCAAGTTTTCTATGTGGAGGATCTAATTGAGATGGATGTTTACTATGCAAGAAATAAAGTCCCTGTTGATTTGTATGACTTGGAGGAAGAAAATTGTCCTAATATAGGAGAAACATTTTGGAGGGAGCCTACTGAAGACATTGGTCCCTCGAAGAAATTACCCGATGATGACATTAGATGGTCAAGAGAAGATATCCTTGTTGATGTTATTGATATGACATGTGATGCACAATATTCAGAAGATGCAATTATGGAAATATCATAAGAGGAGGATGATTATGATGATACTGATTGGGATTGGATGGAGGCAGTTGATTAAATAACAAATTCAGAACTTTTATAGCTTGAATATTTCTGTAAAAGCTAGCTGCCTAGTAAACTTGTTTTCTGTAATATTTTGTCTCCTGTAATTGACACTTTTATCAATTTGATTATCTCTTTGACTATAGATTAGGATCTTGTACTGGTGCTACCTCTCCGGTAGACTTTTGATTGTAAACTCAACCTGATGGTCCTTATTAATCATATCTATTTACTTTAAATTAAAAAAAACTTCTGAACTTGGTGTAAATATATATTGATCATGTGTTTTTAATTTGTTTTGAGGGATTGATAAAGGTCTTTTGACAAAAATACTTTGATTATATTTCTTACCTATATCTTATTATTCAATATTTATTAGTTCTTTTTTCTTATAGTTTTGTTATAAGCTTCTTAAATTTTATAGGAGATTCAATTTTTGGTGTGCGAGCTAGCTAGTGAATCATTGAAGGGAGTCTTGACATCAGTACTGATTGACTATACTTACTGAAAGGTTTGTGTTGCTATCTAATTAACTATATGCAGAGTTATTTTTATTGGTGGTTGTGGAAATTGAAAACTGTGGCACTAGAGTGGTTTGAGACTGACTATACTACTGCTAGCCTAACTGTTATTTGAGTCATTTGTAAGTTCCTTTTGAGGCTAGTTATTAGTAAGACTTAATATAGGAATAACAGGTTTAAGCTTATTTTTAAAAGGATGGAAAACTAACACTTTCACTGTATTTGAATTTCTGCATATTGATTGCTCTAACATATTGCACCTGTTGATTCGAATTTAAGCCTCTTGCACTATTTTTATTAATTTTCACCATATGAACTACAGTTATCACTTTATTAGTATGATGCTTACGTGTAGTATTGTTTTGCTAGATTCAGTATTCATGACTCCAAGAAAAAATAGTAATCTGAAAGGAAGGAAATACGTGGCAGTTCGAAGTTTTACATCCATGGCTTCCAAATGGCTTTCGTCATTGAGAAATGGTGAACAGATTGTGTGTCAAAAGTCTTCTGTTGATCTAGTAGCGCAAGCTATAAAGGAACTGGTTCCTCGAAAGTCTCCTCGGAAAACTTCCCTTCGGAATGCACAAGATATGCAGGAACAAGTGCCTCGAAAGTCTGTATTTCTAAAAGCACAATCTTTACAAGAACAAGTGCCTCGAAAGTCTCCTCGGAAATCCATTACTCTGAAAGCACAAGCTATACAGAAGCAGGTGCAACAAATGTCTCAGAATTCTTCCAACGTAAAAGCACAGCCTGTGCATGAAGCAACTCAGCAGGTTACTCAGAAATATTCCACTGTAGAAACACAGGCTATGCATCAACCAATGCAATGCGTGACTCAGAGTTTATCCACTCTCAAATCACAAGTTTTTCAGGAACAACTACAAAAAGAAATGCCTATGAATTCTTCCACTATAGTAACAGAATTTGCAGAGGAACAATTGCAACAAGTACCGAGAGATTCTTCCACTCTAGAAGGGGAAGATGTACAGGACAAAATGCAACAAGAACCACTGAATTCTGAAGAAAATGAACTATGTGGAGAAGAAGGCAAGCACATTTAAATTTACTATTAAATATTTAGACATATTTTATTATAAAATTAGCTTACGTTGTTTCATTATATGTTGTATTTAATTCTGCTTCATATTATTATAGGCCCTTTGAGTAAAAAAAAGAAGAGAAAATACCATAATGCAGCATGTACATGCGCAAAAAGACCATAAACTCATTGTTCTGAATAGCTACAAACAACAGGTTGGTCCTCCGAAAGAAATTGTAGTAGAGCTGGGTAGCTTTCTTGAAACTTTGGCAAGAAATACAATGCATTGTCCCCTTCATATACACAAGTGGAATCATGTGGATACAAAAAATGACTTGTGGGAATATACCCAGGTTTGAGTTCTTACTTTTCTAATTTTGGTTAAGAACATTTTATACTTTTTATATTACTAACCCAAAGAATAAATTTTAGGAGAAATATAATATTCTTGATGCTGGAAAGGAGTGGGTTTTGGATGGAATTCAATCTGCTCGGAGGAAGTACAAGAATCATTTGTATAGGAAGCACTTTAAACCTTTTGATGATGAAGATCTTCGAATGGCAAACAAGCCCAACGATGTTTCAGAATATGATTTCAAGGATCTTCTAAAATATTGGCACTCTGACGAGTTCAAAGTTAGAACATGCACACTTTAAGATTGTTCTGTATCATTTATATCGATATGTTAGATCATAATATAATAAAACACACTCTTCTAAAAATGTAGTAAGACAGTTTTGTATGATCATTGTGAATAAAATAAAATAAGAATCTGATCACTCGGTTTATTTATATTCGCATTGACTATTTTAGTTGCTCTTGATTTACTGTATAAGTAGATTTGATGGATCATTTATTTGTAGAAAATGAGTGAAACAAATACCAAGAATCGACAAAAAATAAAGAATCCACATACTGCTGGTAAAACAAGTTTTGTTGTAATACGTGATCAATTGGTTTGTTCTCTTCTTAATATGTTATTAAATATAAGCTTGATTACATTAATAGTTTTTTGATACTAACTTTTACGTAATTAGGCAAAAGGGAAGGAAACCCGCGATGAAGTTTCACTTAAAGAAATCTTTGTGGCTACAAGAAAAAGGAAACCTGAACGAGCATACAAGGACACTGATGAGGATACAATCAATAAAATTGTATTAATCATCTTTATTGTTGACATTGTTTAGTTGTTCTTATATAGACTCAGTTTTATTTACTTAAATTCTTGTCATTTAAACTTCATTTGTAGGCTTAAATGGAGAAATTTCAAAGTCATGAACAAAGTGAAGATGGAAGTCTATATGTTGATACTTGTGCAGTTGTCTTGGGACCTGAACATTCAGGATTCATTAGATTATATGGGCGAGGAGTTACTAAAACTACCTTGAAAGGGAAGGGACATCTTTAACCCTCTGCAAGTGCTACCACTAAGATACAACAAAAATTGGATGACTTGGAAGATAGGATGCTAGAAAAATTAGAACAACAAAAAAGAAGAATCCACCATGAAGTTACGATTTATATCCTTGGATGACTTAATCGTATGTACCCTGAGCTTCAATTAGATGCTGACATGTTGGCAACAGGTTGTGATCAGTCACAACAAGAAGATATTGAATGGATTAATCGACCATATGCCAGTAGCAACAATCAAGGTATGATTCTCCTCTTCTTCTAACTCTCCATCTTTTTCTTCTTCTTCATCCTATTTTTCTTCTTTTTCTTAGAATTATTAATACTAGCATTATTCATAGCTGTAATTCTGAAAGGTGCTGGCAAATATTTTTCTTTCCATTTTTTTTTGGTTTTGATACATCTGCCAACTGTCCCAAAGTTGTTGTCAAATGAAATGGTTATATGGTTATGTTCTGACAATTGGTTATATGGTTATGTTCTGGCAATTGGTTATATGGTTATGTTATAAAATTCAAGGTCAAATTATATGGTTATATTCTAGCAATTAGTTATATGGTTAAGTTATCAAATTTAAGGTCAAATTATATGGTTATGTTCTAGAAATTAAGACGATAGTGTTTGAGAAATGGTTATATGGTTATGTTGTCAATAAAGTTACCAGTTTTCAAAAAAAATATAGTTATGTTGTCAAATTCAAGGTCAAATTATATGGTTATATTCGGGAAATTAAGATGATAGTGTTCGGGAAATGGTTATATGATTATGTTGTCAAATTCAAACCATGTCATGGGGTAAATGTTATGTAAGGTATCCTATATCTTGACTTATTTTCAAAGTCTTTGTCTAACTAAAATATGTTTAATATGTATCTTCACATATATACATTTGGTAATGACTACTGTTAGCAACTTAATGAGCTCTTAAAAGTTAATTATATTATGTCGCATTTAATCTTGAAAATCGATTGAATTTTGAGATTTAATAGTCTGATGCTACTATAAGGATGATGATTTGTGTTTCTACTGAATATATATGCTTCCTAAAGGGGCTAAGTTAATCCATCTGCAAGGCGTAGTTAGTGTTTTAACTGTATCTTGAATAGTTTCTAATGTTACTTGGCTTAAAGTGTATGTTTTATCTTAAAAATGAGAGTAGAAGGTTAACATGTGAGACCTCTTCAGCCTTGGACTTCAAATTTTTGTTGAGTAATTGAGGTATTGAACTGCTACTAAAGCTTTATTGAGTAATTGAACTTCATACTTTGTTTTTTGATGTAAAAATTTTAAGTTCAAAATCTGTACTTTGGGAGAACTATAGGGTGGGGTAGGAGGATAGGAATTGTGGTAATGCATCTGTTAAAACCTTGACTATTGCTTTTAGGTGTTGAAGTATGTTTTGTAGTCGACCTAGACATTTCCAGTATGTTAAACTGCATATTTGTTCTAGTGTTTTGCTAGTACTTAATATGCATTGTATAGGACTTTGTGGTAATGCATCTGTTAAAAGCTTGACTATTGATTTTAGGTGTTGAAGTATGTTTTGCAGTAGGCCCATTTCCAGTATGTTAAACTGCATATATGTTCTAGTACTATTTTACTGGTACTTAACATGCATTGACAATTGTAGTTCAACTCCAATCACAACTTTTAACTTTTAAACCTGTGAATTGAGATTGTAATATTTGGATAACTTTTGGATGTTAATAAACTGTGGAATTGACTAAGATCCCATATATTTGTTGGATCAATGTTTTCGAAAGCCTAGATGTTAATATACTGTGGAATTGACTGTCTATCTTTGACTAAAATTCCAGTTCCAATAGATACATAATTAAAATTGGTTTATAAACTTATATGTATCAACTTTTGTAGATAGAGATAATGATCAGGGAGATGATGCAAGCATTGATAAAGAAGACATGCCTTGCGATTTTGTTGCAAGTTGTCAAAACTTTTGTTGGGTCAGCTTTTTTGTTAACATTATGAATCTTCACTTTTTGTTCACTGTACACTTGAAACATGCATGTGCCAACTGTGTATATTTTGCCTATATATGGATCAGTTAAGACTGCTGATTTGTATGTTTTGCGCCTATGGCGGATGACATACTATGACTGAGTTGTTTTGTATATTTTGCGTTTATGGCGGATGATATTATGTTACTGATCCTTTATTTAAAATTATGATCATTCAGTTTCTTTTAGTAATTATCATCTTTCGTGGTATATTCAATTTCATGATTTTAAATATTTATATTTACAGCCCAGTCTATTGGAACAAAGATGAATTATTCCAATAGGTAATAGAGAACTGTTGCAATAGCTTTTTCTAAAGCACATGCTACCAATTGTTGGAACATATAAGAACTGTTACAATAGGTAAAATATAACCGTTGCTATAGCATTTTTGGTCACTGTGCAAACCCGTTGCAATAAGAATAATAACTGTCACAATTGATCTAAAAGATTCATTGCAACATTGATAAAATAACTGTTCCAAAACAATAATAACTGTTGCAATTGAGTTAAAACTTTCATTTCAAAATAGACAAAATAACTGTTACAAAACAATAATAACCGTTGCAATTGAGCTAATTTATCCGTTGCAACATAGACAATAGAACCGTTGCAAATCATCAATTGTAATAGTTTTAACTGTTCTAATTGATATTTAAAATAGTCAATATAGAGGGATGAATAACCGTTGCAATAGGTGTGTTTTAAGCAATGGTTTAGTGAACTGTTACCAAGAACCGTTGCCATTGATCTAAGATCACGCGAGTTGGTGTGGCAGGTATAACCCCCGTTGCCATAGTATAACTGAAACAGTTTTAAGGCCTACATCAAAGATTTCCTTGGTGTTGCAATAGGCCTATTTTCCAGTACTGAGTCTTCAGATATTTGGGGTTTGTTACTTCAGCTATTGGGTATGATTGGGGAGCGTCCTTCTTAAACAGCCCTGACATCCGCTCAGGGGGTAGCCCTGGGTGTTCAGAGTTCAGGAGTGCATCCTGCTACTGCGGATCCCCGTAGTGAGATTGTTCCAGTTTCATCGGTTGCCCAGCCTCTTGCCCTTCGCCCTACTATGACAGAGACGGAGCAGAAGACCTTGGGTAGGTTTCTGAGATTAGCACCGCCGAGATTTGTAGGTATATCAGGTCAGGACCCATATGACTTTATCACTAATTGCAAGGAGATGTTGCACCATTTGGGCTTATTGGAGACTCACGGGGTTGGCTACACTTCATATCAGTTAGAGGGTCCAACAATGTTTTTTGGAGGGCATAGGTTTCTTGCAGGACTTCTACATCACCTCCCTTGACCTGGTATGAGTTTTATGAGGCCTTTATGGCCAAGTTCTTGCCACAGAGCGACCGAAAGCGTCGGAGGAAGGAGTTCACTAGACTTTCTCAGGATACCATGACCGTCTCGGAGTATGAGACCTGGTTTAATTAGCTTGCTTCGTTAGGAGCTATGATTATGCCTACTGAGGCTGACAAAGTCTGTAGATTTGTTTGGGGGCTACGAAGATAGTTCCTAGAGTCTGCAAAGATACTGGTTGCTAGCAATTGGTCATTCCAGGCCATTACAGACTATGCTTGCACAGTTGAGGATTTGCATTGTCATGACACTGGGGCCAGACTATGCTTGCACAGTTGAGGATTTGCATTGTCATGACATTGTGGCCAGAGATAAGAGGCCTCCACATCGGGGTGGTTAAAGTGGTTCTAGGCATAGTGGTAGAGGTTCAGGCCAGTGGGGCTGAGGTTATCAGCTGCAACAATATCAGGGTCACTCTAGCCAACCGGTACAGGCGTCACTTCAGGCTTCTGGTTCTCAGTTTGAGCATGGTCAGGGCAGTCAGCGAGGTCACAATGGTCAACCATCGAGAGTTACAAATTCTGGGTAGTGGCCATTCGGGTTTTACTAGTTCATCCCGACCGAGTAGGTCATCAGAGGTTTGCTATACTTACGGTGTGGTTGATCACTTTGCTAGAGATTGGCCCCAATAATGTACAGTTCAGCCAGCTGAGCCGCTGTGAGCAGTTCAGTCTCCGGCTAGAGGTGGTGGTGGTTAGGCTAGGGATGGTTCCCCATGTGACAGAGCAGGTTGTAGGGATGTCGGTCAGGCAGGTAGGGGTCATCATCAGTTCTATATGGTCCCTAAGAGAGAAGAGGTAGAGGACTCGGATGCCGTAATCACAGGTATGATTTTTATATGTCATCAGCTAGCTTATGCCTTGTTTGATCCTGGATCCACTTGTTCATATGTATATTTCTACTTTCTACCTTGTTTGGGATTGGCTAGTGAGCCATTGTCTGTGCCTGTTTCTGTTTCGACCCCAGTAGGAGATTCTTTAGTAGTGGATCAGATTATGAGATCCTATGTGATATCTGTTGGTGATTTGGATACTTGGCTGACCTGATGATACTTGATATGTTGGATTTTTAAGTGATACTAGGCATGGACTGGTTATCCCCTCACTGTGAAGTTTTGGATTGCTATGCCAAGCCCATTACCATAGCCGTGCCTGGTGTATCCCTGGTTGTGTGGTAGGGTTCTATTAGCCATGCACCGTCTGGGATAATTTCTTTTCTTCAAGCTAGTAAGATGATATCCCGTAGGTGTTTAGCTTATCTACCATATGTACGAGATGCTAGTGCTGACCCTACATCTCATGATTCTGTTTTTGTGGTTAGAGACTTCCTAGATGTGTTTCCTACTGACCTTCCAGGCCTTCCACCTGATAGGGGTATTGATTTTGCCATTGAGTTATAGCCATGCACTAGACCTATTACTATTCCTCCCTACCGTATGGCTCCTGCTGACTTGATAGATCTTAAGGAGTAGCTCCAGGATTTGTTAGCTAAGGGTTTCATTAGACCGAGTGTATCTCCTTAAGGTGCTCCTATTCTTTTGATGAAGATGAAGGATGGGTCGATGCAGATGTGTATTGATTATCGGTAGTTAAATATGGTGACAGTGAAGAATAAATATTCGATGCCCAGGATTGATGACTTATTTGATCAGCTTTAGGGTTCTGCCATGTTTTCGAAGATTGATTTGAGGTCCGGCTACTTCAGTTGAGGATTAGCATAAAGGATATCCCTAAGATAGCATTCAAGACACATTACGGGCACTATGAGTTCCTGGTGATGTGTTTTGGGTTGACTAATACCCCCGCAGCATTCATGGACTTGATGCACATGGTGCATATCCTGTACTTGGATATGTTTGTGATAGCCTTCATTGATGACATCTTGGTATACTCGAGGAGTAGAGATGAGCATGATCAACACTTGAGGACTGTACTTCAGACTTTGAGAGATCATCAAGTTTGCGCCAAGTACCCAAAGTGTGAGTTTTGGTTAGAGTCAGTTGACTTCCTAGGGCATGTGGTGTCTAAGGATGGGATTAGAGTTGATTCGGGTAATATTTATGCAGTTCGTGATTGCCCTAGACCTACTACTCTAACTGAGGGTCGCATCTTTGTTGGGTTAGCCGGGTATTATAGATAGTTCATTGAGGGATTTTCTTCCATATCAGCACCCCTGACTATGCTGACTAGGAAGGATGTTCCATTTCAGTGGTCCGATCAGTGCGAGGATAGCTTCCAGAGGCTTAAGGCCTTATTGACTTCATCTTCAGTTTTGACTTTGCCGGTTGAGGGTTAGAGTTTCTCCATGTATTGTGATGCTTCAGGGGTCGGTCTTGGTTGTATGCTTATGCAGCAGGGTCGAGTGATAGCATATGCATTCAAGGCAGCTGAAGGTTCATGAGCGTTACTACCCTACTCATAACTTAGAGTTAGCGGCAGTAGTCTTCGCACTCAAGATCTGGAGGCACTATCTATATGGAGTTCATTGTGAGATATTCACCGACAATCACACTCTTCAGTACATTACGAGTCAGCGCGAGCTAAACTCGAGGCAAAGGAGATGGATTGAGTTGCTGAAGGACTACGATTTCACTATTTTATATCATTCGGGCAAGGCAAACGTGGTAGTGGATACTTGAGTCAGAAGGCGGTGAGTATGGGCAGCCTAGCTTCACTTTTAATATTTGAGCAACTATTGGCCTTGGACATCCAGTCCTTGGCTAAACGTCTGGTTAGGCTTGACTTATCGGATCCCAGTAGAGTTCTTGGCAGTGTTGAGCCTCGCTCTACTCTAGTTGATCAGATTTAGAGTTGAAAATTTGAGGATGAGAGTTTGTGTGACCTTTGTGATCAGGTAGTTTTGGGTGAGGCTAGCCGGGCTACTTTTGGTTCTGATGGTATTCTGGGGTTTGATGGTCGACTTTGTGTCCCGAGGGTTAGTGATTTGATAAAGTTGATACTCTGTGAGGCACGTTGTTCTAGATACTCTATTCATCCTGGCACTGCGAAGATGTACAAAGATTTGAGACAGCTCTACTGGTGGAGTGGTATGAAGCGGGATATGGCAGAGTTTATATCTTGGTGCTTCAACAGTCAGCAGGTTAAGTTCGAGCACATGAGATCGGGTGTCTTGATGCAGTGGATTCCCATTCCAGAGTGGAAGTGGGAAGGTATTACTATGGACTTTATTATTGGTTTGCCTCGTACTACTCGAAGGTTTGATTCCATTTGGATCGTTGAAAGGCTGACTAAGTCAGTGCACTTCTTGCTAGTTCAGACTTCCTATGGGGCAGAGAGGTTAGCTTAGATCTACATTTGTGAAATTGTACGGTTGCACGGGGTACCAGCTTCTATCATTTCAGACTGCGGTACTCAGTTCACATCTCAGTTCTGGAGAGCTATATAGACGGATTTGGGTATGGAGGTTCAGCTTAGTACTGCTTCTCACCCTAAGACAGATGTTCAGTCTGAGAGGACTATTCAAGTTCTGGAGGACATGCTTTGGGCCTGTGTACTTGACTTTGGAGGTTCATGGGATCAGTTCGTGCTATTTGCCGAGTTCGCATATAATAATAGCTTTCATTCGAGTATTGACATGGCACCTTTCGAGGCTTTATATGGTAGGCATTGGAGATCACCGATTGGTTGGTTTGATAGGTTGGAGTCTGATCGCAGATTACAGACTTACTTAGAGATTCCTTGGACCGAGTCCATTTAATTCAGGATAGACTTAGAGCGGCCCTGAGTATGCAAAAGAGCTATACCGATCGTAGGCTTCGTGCCTTGGAGTTCAGTGTTGGTGAGCGAGTTTTCCTCTGAGTATCACCCATGAAGGGCATGATGAGATTTGGTCGGCGGGGTAAGCTTAGCCCCAGGTTTATTGGGTCGTTTGAGATTCTACTGCGGATTGGTAGTGTTGCCTACATATTAGCCTTGCCTCTAATGTTTTCAGCAGTTCACCCAGTCTTTCATGTCTTGATGTTGCGCCCGTATATGCTAGATGGGTCTTATATGTTGTGTTGGGATTCGGTTCAGTTGGATGGGAGATTTTCATTTGTTGAGGAGCCGATAGCTATTCTAGCCAGAGATATCAGGAGATTGAGATCTAGGAAGATTTCGATTGTGAAAGTTCAATGGAGATATCGTCTAATCGAGGAGGCTACTTGGGAGACCGAGAGTGAGTTGCGTGCTCAGTATCTGAAGTTGTTCGAGCCTTTAGGTACTCCCTTCTTCTTGACTTTCGAGGATAAAAGTCTTTTTAGTAGTGGATGTTGTGATGACCCTTCCGGTCATCTTTGCGTTTACGCATTCATTGTACTATTAGAGTCTTCCTGTAGAGGCCCCAAGTCATTTATGGCTTGCTGGGATCAGTAGATTTGGTTCCCTGGTCATTCGTTTGGTCGTTTTGGCTGTTTGCCTATTTTAGAGCTTAAACTTAGAATATCATTAACTTTGGTAAACATTCTTAGCTAACATGCTCGGAATTGAATTCTAACAATTCCATTAGCTCTAGAGCAATGAGTTTGGTCTAGTTGGACCTTTAGTTGATGCCTGAGAACGTCCGATGTGGAGTTTGTGTTGTTTTCTTAGTTTTTAGGCCATTTAGAGTTGAAAGTGTAACTTCGGGTGACTTTCGATGATCGTAGTGTCGGATTCAAAATCCTACGATTCCATCAGCTCTAAAATATTGAGTTTGGGTTAGGAAGATGGTTGGTTTGGGTTCCGAGTGAGTAGGACTCATTTCGAGCCTTTGAGTTCCATTTCGTTAGTGTTGACTTGGGTCAGGATTTCTCCGAAACTATCTCGTATGGAAGTTTTGTCAATTCCTTTGAGTCTGGAACGTCGTTTCCACTCTATTAGCACTATTGGTTTTTGAATATCGGCTTTCGATTGTGCCCGGAATTCCCCGTCGAGTTTTCTAAAAAGTGCAGAAAATCAGCTGCGGACAGCAGCTATTTATTGCTGTCATTTCGTTTTTTCCAGCCCTTCTCCTCACTTTTCTCACAATAAAACTCAAAATTCTCTCCACCATTTTTCTCCAATTCAGTTCTAAACCTTGGGGAATTATTTGTTCGTCGATTATCCGTAGTTCGTCGCCTCTTGGTAAGTCATCTTCCCCAACTTGCCTTCTTCGTTTTTTCTCTTAATTCCTCCATTGATGCTCATCCAAAGCTTGGATTTTGTGATAGATTCTGCCCCCTAAGCTTGTGCATATTCGTGGGTGTGAAGTTTTATCCATCTAGGGCTGATTTTCCATCGTTTTGGTAAGTAATTCTTGCCCAATTTCTATTTTTATTTTCAAAATTTCCATTCCTTAATCCCCAACTTGGGCGGGCTGTTTTGGTGCCCTTTCCTTGTCCAATTATTCTCAAATTTGGAGCATGCCTTCTTGGCATCGTTGGGGTCATCGTGATTCTTTTCATTTTTGGTTTTGAGTTGTGGGTCCTGTGGGCCTGCTTTTGACCCGGATATCGACCCGACTACAATTGTAGCAATATGGGTATCGTTAGACTCGTCTTAACATTTTATTCATGAATTTGATAGTTTGATTCTTGTTCGGAGCTTCTCGGCCTCGGATATCATCGTTCCCGTAGCTTGTCGTCGGACGATAGGTAGGTTACGGCTTAACTACTTAACTCCCTAGTCTTCGCATATATCGCATAAAATTGTACTAGTTGGAATCCTTAGGTTGGGTTATTAGGTTGGTACCACAGACCTTGACCGCTTTTCCATGATTCATCCTATTTTTTTCCTCCATTGTGTGTAGTATTCCTATTAGTTGATATATTTATTACCCTGTTGACCCCGTGAGGTCTTGTTTACTCTGGAACATAGAAGGTGGGATTATTGGGAATGTCCGCGAGTCCCGAACATAGAAATATCCTTCTAGACTGGTTATGCTTGCTGAGTATCTTCAGAGCCTGTGCAGGGCCGTTAGGTTGATTATGAGCTATCGGGAAGCTATTTGGGTTGATCATATCATTTCCATGCATATAAAGAGGTTTTTCCATGTTTTATTATGTTTTTTGGCTTCAGGCCTAGATAAACTAATTTTCTAAACCTTGCATGGCCCCGGAGGCACGTTTTCGATGAAATTGGATTTGGAAATGTTTTGACTTGATACGTGGATCTTTTTGGGGTAAAAGAAGGTTAAAAATATGGTTTTATCACGATTTACTACTATTGCTAGACTCGACCGGGTGGAAGTTCTAGTTGAGTTTTCTTACTGATTTGAAATAATATCAGGCTTGGCCAAGTCGAGCATCTGAGATGTTTTTACTATTGTTTTAGATGCGGTTGTGCTCGGGCACCCTTGGAAGGGTTTTTGAGACATCTTTTTCACTGTTTTAGTCCTAGAAAGGGTCTAGGCATGGATATTTGAGACTTAGCCACTGGCTTGAACCTCGACTTGATTCCAGAGGGCACGTTTTGATTCTGAGTGTTAGTATGGGGTCCGGGATCTCCATGGACCTTGCCGCTTTGGGCTTGAGGATTTGGGATGCATATACCGGGTGGAAGGGTATACGCTGGAGTAGAGGTATACGAGTTGTGTTCTTCTATGGAACCTGCCTACTGGGCCTGATCGGCACCGGAGGAGGTATATACAGAGGTTCTATTTAGCCCTGAGGTTTTCATGCATCATATCATTCATTGTTTGAGATACCACCTTTGTTTACTATGTGTTAATTGTACACTCCGGTGGTATGGTTTGTCGGAGGGTTTGTTTTCACTTGATTACATTACTTGATTGTACGGGCTGCCGAGGGACTATAGGTAGACTCTTGTTACATTATTTCGATATCGTTTCCTGTTACGGTAGAGTATGAGTATGATTACTTTAAGGTTGGGAGTTCCTGGATTGAGTTTTTATGACTAGATTGGTTATTAACTCCTGTATGTCGAGCATGTATACTTTTATTCTTTTCTCTCATTTCCTTATACTTGAGGTTACTAGTATACCGCCCATTGATAGAACTTATTTACATATATACTAGTTTGCGAGGATACCTAGTGCGTCGTCCTTACTTTCACCTATGCCTGTTGTGTGTATATATTTTATTTGCTAGCTTTGTATGTTGCCTTCCTTCTGAGCTAGTTCCTGTGTACGTTTTCGTTGATTTCTGTGATTGTTTGTTTCTACCCTGTCTGCTATTGCTCTTTTACTTTATATGTGCCCAGTCAGCCTATGATACCTATTGGATACCTTATGCTTCGCATTTGGTGCTCACCTTACCCTCTGCATCTTCTGGTGCAGATCCTAGTGTGGCCCATCGTCGATAGAGCGCCAGAGACTTGTGCGCGGTGCTGTGTTTGGACCATCCAGACTGAGGGTGAGCTCTTGGAATCAGAGCTTGACTTAGTTTATCTTTTGTATAATCTATACTCTGTCATTACTAGGAGACAACTTGTGTATATGTATATTTCTTTTGGACCCTTGTACTCCTTATGTAGTTCGGGCTTCTATACACTATGACACCAGGTTTTGGGGTTGGTTTAGTTTCCGCTTTTTATAGATGTTATCCTTGTTATCTAATTTATTTATCTTGTTCCCTTGCATTCACTATTTTACATTCTCTTCCATTTAAACTGTTAGAAAGTAGCCCATTACTAATCATTCCGGGGTACGTGGATTGGTTCGCCTACTTGGGGCTTGTAGGTTCCATCATGACCGAGAAATCGGGTGGTGACAACTATTTTCTTTCCTTGTCCTTGTGCCAAGTACTAATCTTTCTTGATTGCTTTCTTTCCTAATATTCTTCCTTGATTATTTTATTTAGTTTCCTTGCTGCTTTTTTCTTGTACCTGCATAGTAAGTTTGCGAGATTAGTTTGTGATCATTAAAATGTATAAGGCTAACAACTTGGTCTTAGCTATGTTATTGCATGTACATGTTTATGTAAAGTTCTAACAGTGAAGTAGACTCTTTCAAAATTGTAGAGAACCTTACTCCATTCCATCTGAAACTCAAAAGGTTCTTCCATTAAAGGTTGAGAGAGCAATCTTTGTTACAAGAACAAAGCAACCAACTATATGCAAAAATGATTAATGAACCTCCAGTAGTGTTGGCAAACTGCCACCAGCCCCATTAATAATTCAGAATGTGGTAGTCCCACTAGTAGGGAATGGACCTCTAGTATTATCAAATTGACAATCATAGGAAGATGGGAGATGAAGCAAAATATGGTGAAACTCTTACACTCAAGAAGGCAATTTACAAGTCTACCACATATGGACCCACAAGTGCATCTCCAAAATTTCTTAGAGATAATTGACACCAACATCACAGAGGGAGTCTTATCATACTATGTGAGGCTTATGATGTTCCTATTTTTGTTACTAGGGGAAACCAAGAGATAGATAAAGTTGAGCCTCAAAATTTTATCACTTCATGGGCTGACTTATCCCATAAATTCATTGCAAAGTTATTTCCATCTGGGAAGATGGCCATATTAAGAAGTGAGATTTTGGGGTTCAAATAATAAGAAGAAGGAGGATTACCCTAAGCTTGGAAACACTTTAAAATGGTGTTGCTATGTTGTCCTTATCACCATCAGATCCAGGAATTTTAGCATATATTTTTATTGGAAGTTTAGATATGCACTCCAAATTGTTTCTAGATTCAGCTGCAAGTGGACAAACACTAGAGAAAACTTATGATGAAATAGTATTTTTTGATGAACATGTTAGCAGAAATCAATCTAGAGTGGACCTATGAGTCCAATAGACATGCTGTAAAGAAAATTGTAGGAATTCCAGAAGTTGATGGGATAACTAGTTTGCACGTAAAGATCACCACTATGAACAACAATTTTCATAAGTTGATAAATTTGATCATGGGGAATGTGTAATTGCAAGCTGAAGATCAGCAAGTTCAACAATCATTGTTGTTCTGTGAGGTCTGTGGAGGTGATCATATGGTTGATGTGTGTGGAGCTAATCAATAGTCCATACATTTTGTGGTCTATGCATTTAGAGGCACAATAAATTTGAATTTTGGTGACACTTACAACCTGAATCGTTGAAACCACCCAAACTTCTTATGGTATGGAAATCAAAATAAAACCAATAAAATTTATAAATTCATAAACAAGGAAACCAATACAAGTTACAAGGTCAGCAACAAGGGTATGAGTAGAATCAAAACAATATAGTGCAAGGCAAACTTGATGAGATAAAAGAAGTTCTAAAGAAACTACAGAAGGTCAATAGAAGAATGAAGCTAGTCTCAAAACAATGACTTGGCAATCTAAAGTCTTGAGAGATAAATGGGTCAACTTTCTAAAGCACAAAATGTGAGGACTCTTGGAGGTCTACCTAGTGATATGGAACCAAACTCAAAACAGGTTAATGCTATTATCACAAGGAGCACAAAAGAATTATCTGGAAACGTGTCAAAAAAGTTCATTAAAAACATTATAGAGGAGCCAAGAACAGATGATCCAAAATGAAGAGCAGCAAGGTAGTCTACACCGAGATGTGGAAACCTACCTCTTCCATTTCCACAAAATATGATCTAACATAGAGAGGCGGCATCTTGCTTAAATTTTTTGATCTATTTAAGCAGGTAAACATTAACATACCTCTTGTTGAGATGTTGTAGGGAATTCCCCAATAGGCAAGATATTTGGGAGATATAGTAACCAAAAAATTAAGACTAACAAAAAATGTTATGATAGCGCTTAGTAAACAATGCTATTCACGGATTCAAAACCATCTACCACAAAAATGGAAAGACCCTATAAATTTTCATATTTAAATTTCTATTGGGCAGCAAGTAAAGGCTAAAACACTTTATTACCTGGGAGTTAGAATCTATTTGAAGCCCTTGTAACTCTTCAGAAAGATATGATTGGACAGTCCCCGACCCACTTTGATTATATTGCAATAAGATGACAAGTCTCTAACTAGACCTGAGGGGATTATTGATGACGTATTGGTACAGTTTGGGTCATTGATCTTTCTGGTGTATTTCATAATCCTTAATTTTGAGCCTTATTTGGAAGTTCCATTTATTTTTCAATGTCCATTCTTGGCTACAGGAAAAACAATTATTAATGTGGATCTGGCAAGCTTACAATATAGGCATAGGATAAAGTTAAAGTTTTCAAAGCTTACAAGAAACTAGAGTAGCCTACCACATTTTAAAAAGTATCAGCTATCATGGTACATGAAGCTGATGATGAGTTACAACCTATGACACTATAGGTTTCAGTGAATAGAGCCATTAAGAGTAAAGGGTTATTTAGAAATGCTAGAGATGGATCCTATTCAGCATCTAAATAACATCATGGGTATTTGCACATATCGTTGGGATCTAAAAATTCCTTGGGAAACCTTAAAGCTACATATGTTTATACATTCCTATTTTTGGAATGCCAAGGTGTATTATGAAAATTTGTTTCACCATTATGTCATTCCTTATGCCTTTTTTAGCTTGAAAATTGTCATATGACCCTTAGATCATTTAGAAGTCATTTGGGATGAGTTTAAGGTTTTAAATGGAAGTTCTGATCATGAAAAAGGGTCAGTGCATCACGCCAGAGGGTCTCTACATTGAGGCTCATGTCACACCTGTCACTAAACTTTAGAATGATTGAAATTAGCAAAAAATCTGCTATGAGCTCCATGGCGTGCAGCTAAAATCCTGATATGAGCTCCGTGGAGCACAACCAAAACACTTCTATGAGCTATGTGGAGCATATCTAAAATTCCGCTATGAGCTCCGTGGCACTCACTTGTTGTTCCAAATGGGAAATTTTCCTAACTTTGCCTAATTAAGGGTATTTTAGCCCAAAAACTTCCATGAAAAGCCCCTAGTCTGACTTTTAAACATCCTAAAGAGTCTAATCACTCAAAATATAATCGAACAAGTCCCTTATCTCTTCTTTCAAGTCAGAAGTTCTTCAGAATCAAAGTCTAGTGATCCAGGCAAGGTTTCTCCAAGCCTTATCCTTCTTCTAAGGTATGTAAGGCTACACGAGTGTGGGAACCCTGTTCTTCCCCACGTCCTATGTCTTTAAGGATTGTTCTAAGTAGATTTAAGTTAGGGTTTTACCCATAATCTCATAATTCAATTTCCTTGTTTCTAGAGTTGGTCTTGCTGCTAATTTAGTTATGAGAAAGTGTTGAATGCTACAAAATTGTGTATTTTCCTTAACTATAATTCATGTTTCATGTCTCTAACTACTCTACAAACCTCAGAAGTTTACTTTTTGATTTCTAATACTTCTTTTATGATGTTATTGAATTATATTATGCTTTCATGAGAAATAGGTTAAAGGATTTAAAGTTCATATTCATGAAAGAATTTGATTTTACTCTTAAGATCACAAAAATGTGATATCTAAAAATGAAGAATGTCTTATTTCTTTGAAAGTCAAGTTAGCAAGACCTTAATAAATTTAGGCCTAGGCTGACAAGCAGTATAGTTTTAAAGATCAAATATTGAGTCGAGACTCAAAGTATGATTTCAATTTTTCCTTAAAATAGAGTATGATATGATCATATATATGTATATATATGTGTGTGTGTGTATATTTTGAGAGAATTATTTAGCATCAATAGGGTATGGGTTCGAGAACATATGCCCCATAAACTAGGTATGCCAACATAGAATAGGATCATTTCACAAGTACATACAACTCCTCTTTAGCCACAAAATGGCTCAGTATAGATCCATAAGTTTAACTTAAATCTAGCCCCAGAAATTAATATGACAACTCTGACAATGTGGGTAAGACGTTGTATATCATGAGCTCACATGGTATTTATCGATTATAAGAAACTCCCGACTATAAAGTAAGTTATTTTTAGTATTTACCTTTGGTATATAGCTATGAATTTTACAAAATGTTTTATGATTCAGTTGCATAAAGTTGTTTAGCATATTCTAGATATTTGATATTTTAGTTATACATATCTGTTGTTCTCTTACTCGTCTATATATTTCAGTTGAGTAGCTTAGCTAATTTTATATTATTCAACTTTATTATATATCGTACATTCTATGTATTGACGCTATTTGTCTCTATATTATTTAATGATGCAGATTCAGGTACATAGGTTTGTCAGCAGGTGTATACTTAGACTTCTCCTCCTTAGCATTTGGTGGGTCCTATTTGCATTTAGATGGCTTAGCTTGGTCTTGATTAGTTTGTTAAATAGTCTTATCAAATAAAGATAGCCCAAGGACTTACCCCGGTAGACTTGTTCAGTTCCTATGTTTAAAGGCTTTAGTAGATAATTAGTAGAGAGTTAGAGATTCAAGTGTTTTTAGTTTACTTTAGAATTGAGATTTATAGGAGCTTACTTTATTTTATTCAAAAGCATGGATCATGTTTTTTATTGTGTAGCATCCATATGTATTTCAGTATTAAGTTTCAGCAGTGAGCCAGACCAAGGGTCTGCTTATGCCAGTAGTGGTTCTAGGTGCTGACCATATCAGTGAAGACTCGAGATGTGAGAAACTTAGTATCCGAGCACTAAGTTCAAGTATCTTAGGGTGTCTATGAGGTCTTGTTTGGTAGACTCTTTTTATGGGTGTGTTGTGCACCACGCTTTTAATTAGAAGGCTATAAGACTTTCAAGAGATGTTTCCCATTCTTTTAAACTTTAAATTATGCAATAGAGATATCCATAAGAAGCTTGTCTATATTCGTGCATGCACCAATTCCATCGGCTACATCTCATCTTCAAGGTAATAGAAGGGGGTAAGGCTTATATTCTTATTGATATGATGCTCTTAGATACAACCATCAAAAAGTTAAGAGACTGCACAAGGGCTTGAGAGGATCCCATTAGTGCGTTCAAGTTTATCAATTCAAAAGTGTATACCCTTATCTATATGTTGTATGTTTGAGCCAAGTAAGATGTTTATTCAGACCTTTTCAAAAGTTTTTTACAGATGACAACCTTAAGGGGGAAAGTATGTATCTAGATGCTTGGGTAGTGTCGCCACCAAATATAGAGTGTGAGTCAAGATATTGTAAGCCATAAGTAATAGAATGATCCCAGAGCCAGAAATATAAAGTCAAAAGTGAAGTATACTAAAAGTGGATATCATAAATTGATCAAAGGATGTAGCTAAAGTCATATATCCATTAATTGAGTAATTGGGGGTGGTATGTCCTTTGTTGTTAACTAAGATGTAGCAAGACATATGCAGAATTTATGGTAGTAAGTAGAGAAAAAATAGTTGGTTAAGATGATTTAGAGTATATTTAAACTAGGAAAGAGGCTCATTATGGCATGTCATTATGTTAGAAAAGATCAAGTATAGGTTGTGAATGAAAGGATTGAGTGGCTAAGAATTGATAGATCTAGCCTGCACATTGTGATTTCGAAGAAGGAACCCCATTAGTTATATAGAGTTATAAATGTTGTTTAGGAAGATTAATAGATTAGGAATAGTAATGTTGAGAAAAGAGAATGTAAGTAAGTTGCAATTAGGTGAAGAAATTAAGATTGACTATTTTGTCATGAACTTTTAGTGGGCTAGTGTTTCTTGATTTTTTTCTAGTAGTTGTAAGTCTATGTAGTATGTGAGAATTTACGTTGCTATCAATGTTTAGTACTAGACACTAAGTTTGAGCCATGGATGATCACCGTGGTGGAAAGAATGGTAGTTTTATGGAATTGATCTAGTAGGCTTTACATAGCATATGCAAGCGTTTAAGTGGATTAGCTTGCGACAAGTGTAAAAATTCAAGTATGATATATGTGACCCCTAGATGAATCAGTAAATTGTGGCTAAGTTATTAGATAAAGAAGATCCTTAAATTTTATAAAGAAAAAGGTATACCCAAGGTAGTAAATTGTTAATGATATTCTAAGTTTATAAGTGCTATGTTTTCCTAGTTAGTATTCTTCAGTTGCTAAGTGTGGAGAATGCTAGGTTTTTATTGTATAGTCCCTAAGAGCTGAATTGAAGGGACTATAGATAGACAATTTTGAAGTCCCTTAGTGTAGTTTTAAATCGTGTTGATTTGAGTGGACATGAATTTAGAGGGGTGATGTTAGTTGACTAATAAGAGGAGAACAAATGGTTAAGTGTTAGAAGAAGTGGTTATGTATGTCTATGAAAGCATCAGTTATAGAATTATATCCCTTGAGGCAGGAGGAAGATAAAAAGTATCTCAGAAAGAAATCCTAGCAATGATTTTAGTATCTACAGATATAGTCCTCAAGGGAGATAGTTTAGAATTCATGTGTATAGTATTACCCTGACCATGGAGAAATATTTAATTGTAAATCAGTTTAAAGAGGAAGTCCACAGACTTAGAATGTTGACCTTTGAGATAAGAGGAGATGATAAAGTCATGAACCAAGTCAGGTCTTGAGATTCAGATAGTAAAGAGCTTCAGAAAGAGCAATGGTGAGACAGTGATCCATTCTTATCTCAGAATATTCCTTGTACTTTAGTCGAGATGACACTCTATTCACGTCTTTCATATTAGCATCATTCCCATGTCTGAGGTTCACCCACTTCATACTGATTCACGTCCATGTACAGTTCCTATAATGAGAAGTAATAGCTTAACTCAATGATCCAAGTCTTACTCCATGAATCTAAGAATTTCCATCTCTATGATATACAACTCATGATATATGCATTCATATTTATCAGTATGCTCAGTCCGTTGAACTCATGACATATCCTTAATGGCTAGTAAAATTATGCTATGTCATGTATATGCTCAGATCAAATTTCTTGAACAGTTCATGCTTATGATCTCTTTGTTCTAATCCCTACGTATGCCCACCTATGATTGTGATGGATGGTTATTGAATATCTATACTCAGAAAGACTTTTTATTCATGCTTTATGTGTTGGATATATTATATATCCATGCCTATCATACTTTACTCCTCAGGCTCACATCTTAAGTGGCAAGGTCTCGATAAGTAAAAGTCACGATTGAACAGAATAGTCTCTATGATATCCCTGATGCTCATACTCTAGTCCTTCACTGATCTTCCTTATGAAATGATGGTAGTGATAAAAGTAACTGAGTAATGGTTTGGATGGGAGATGATAGATGCTCCTTGTTCATTGTGTCCTTATTCTATCAAAGGTTATAAATGTGGAGGAAAAGAGAATTGAGGATTTGTTATCTGTAGTAATTAGATAGGGGACATATGGTGTGACTTCATGTAGAAGTTACTGGAGTTGCTAATTTAAGAAGTGTTTGGGAGATCCTTAGATAGTGTAGTTACCAAAAAGCCTTAGAGTGAATCTAGTGATAGTTTTGAATGTCGTGGTTGATAAGCACGTGGATAATGGCATTATGTGTCTATCAACTCCTTGATTAGAGCTCAAAGATGGTTGATTTTTGGGATAAAAAGAAGTAGTATTCTTGAGGGATAGCTCTAGATGCGAGAGACTTAGTCAAAATAGGTTTTAACATCGTGAAAACATGTAGTTAGACTCAAAATTTAGTACCTATGTATGCACGTGTGAGAATTACAAGTTGTGAATGATAAGTGTGGTATTTGTTGGACTTAGTATAGTTGAAAGGTGTTTCAAAGCTTAAAGTTTGTCAATCCTATTGTTTAAGGCAAGAGTAGTCTTGTCCTTACTCCATGCCCAACAAACTCATGTTTCATGTCTTGTGGCTATAGATTGAATGAGACTTATGTACAAGTCTATCTCATGTCGTTCATGACCTATGAACCCATGTAAGATGAATAAATTACTCAAGACATGTTAATGTTTCATATCTAGATATCATATGTGACTTATGCCTACGATTCGTTTCCTTGGAATGTTATGAAATTCCCAATAAGGGTTATGTCTATGATGATTATTAAAGAGTAAGGTAAGTTTCAAGAGAGAGTTCTCTTTTCCATGAATTAAGAGGCCAATAGGGGCCAAGTCCATGTTCCTATGTAGTCCTTCATGTCTAGGCAGAGGAGCTCATGTCTTATGTCATGTCTATGATAGCCTCTTGTGTTCATAACTCATTCTTATTTGTTCTTTTGTGGTTAGTTTTAAGGCCCTTACTGATTAGTACAGTTCATATTGATGGGTAATATTCTCAGACAGTCGAAAGAAACCATGTTTAGTTTAATTCAGTTCATTCATTTTCCTTCCAGCCTTAACCATCATTCGAGAGCAAATAATCCCAAGGGAGAGATATTGTAACACCTCAGAATTTGATTCACCATTATGTCATTCCTTATGCCTTTTGATCTTGAAAATTTAGTTGTATGACCCTTAGATCAATTAGAAATTGTTTGGGATGAGTTTCGAGACTTAAATAGATGTTCTAGGCATGAAAAAGGGCTTGTGCATCGTGCCAGAGGGTCTCCGCATTGAGGCCCATTCCGTACATGTCACGAAATTTAGGAACGATTAAAATAAGCTAAAACTCCACTATAAGCTCCATAGTGCATAGACAAAACTCTATTATGAGCTCCGTGGCACACAGCCAAAACTCTGCTATAAGTTACCTAGCATGCTAAAACTCCGCTACTATTTTCCATCTATTCATGTTATTTGTATTTTGTATTTTGGTAGACAATAGCATTTTGTGTAGTGCTATTTCTATACTCAAACGCTCTTGTACCGGTGAAAACAGGTTCGGAGTTTGGATCTTGTACATACTTCGTCTTTCCTTGTATATTTAGGGCCTTTTTGTATATTTGGTACTGTTAGGTGTATATCTATATTGTTGGTCCTCATATTATTATTATCTCTCTTACTCTTTAACTATTTAAATGTTTAGTTGTACTTTCATTCTCTTTGGTTGGATTGCCTACTGGGGGGTTTTAGTAGGTGCCATCATTGATGAACACTCAAATCATGCTCTCCAATTAGAAGGCCACGACGATCGTGCAGCAAAACCAAATTTATAAACCCAACGGATGTCGGGGTCGTACCCAAGGGACTTGACTTAGCCAACTAGAGATTGTATGAGTTTATTTCAAAGCGAGAGTAAATGGTTAAACAAAAACAAGTAAAAATATGGGGGGAATTGGGAAAGTTGTCACTAGTAACAAAATTCAACAAAAATCAATAAAACTAAAGATGGGTGTACCAAGTGATTTAGAAGACTGGGGATGCATATTCGATGGGGCATTAGCTATAGGATGGAGTAATCATTAATTCACTTATATTCTCACCTATTGACATGAATAGAATTGGTCATAGGTGTGGAATGCTATCTTCCGGTCAACATCCACATTTTCGATGATTTTGGTTAGAACATCATCGGTGTAATAAACAATCAACCAACATTACCTTGGAGAGGTCATCCTATTCCTAGCTCAGACCCTTAAATGGGAGATTCCTGCGATTAGAGTTATTCCTAGCCTCCAATCTAGATGGATTCCCAAGTACCCACTAGCAATTTCACATCCACAACTATGAAATTCTCTCCCGAGCAATCACATAGCTAAGTAATGTAAATTAATGTTTGCAACCACCAATTTTAGGATTAAAACTTAGTGAAATTACTAGACCCATGTCAAATAAGTAATTATAAAGGCAAATTAACAAGACCCACACCCATTAGCTAAGCACCCATCATCTATACACCCCTAGACAAGAGAATTTAGCCACTCATAGTAGGAGAAGAGGAGATACCATCTGGGTAATTCAAATTCCCATCCATTATAGCTGAATCTCATATTCTAGAATCAAAGTAGGCACATAATTGTTAACCAAGAGATTTGGATTGAACCCTCTTCTCAATGGAGGTGGAAAATTGTTTACAAAACTAAGAACTATCTCTAAAACATAGGTCTGAAGTATTGTATATACAAATTGGGCCTAAAATGGCCTTTTATATGTTCCCAAGTCGTCACTGAAATTTAGGACAAGTTTGCTCTTTCGGGAGGTGTGTGGTGCGACGTGCGGTTTGCACATCCCAATGTGTGCATCGCACAGCTTCTTCAACTCAACCAGTGACTTCAGCTGAAGTAGTGGGGTTCGTGCTAAGGTGGTTTGTTTCACACCATGGGATGTGCGCATTGCACAGCGACCGCACTCCTTTGCAGAATCTTCAGCAACTTTGGCAGCTTCATGCGGAGGAGGTGCGAACTGCACCTCAGCTTGTGCGTGTTGCACAACCACCACATCTCATGGAAGATTCTTTAGTTTTTCTCAACTCTTCACACTTAGCTCCTTTTTGGCTATTTTTGGGTCCATATCCTTGTTCTTCATTTTCTATCAAAAGTACTTGCATAGACATCAATAAAGGCCATAAGAACCTCTAAATCAATTCAAAACATAACAATAATTCATTGATATAGGCTCAATAAGTTGGTAGATTACCGACTTATCAAACCCCCAAACTTGAACTATTGCTTGTCCTCAAGCAAGATACTCACAAAGCAAGGAATGAATTATGCTAAGGCTCAATCAAGGCATAAAAGACTACTCTACACTAAAATTTTTAGAAAAATAAACAAACAAAAGACTCAAACAAAGGATTGAACTACTATGCTCATCTCAATTTGGACCACCACAAACTCAAGGCAATTGTCCATTTCAAAACCTTTTTCAAAAGGACACCATTTCTCATTTAAAATCATGGGAATTTTCCATTCAAAACAAGACATTTAAGCTTCTCAACTCATTGTCATGGACCGTTAAGGTTTACCTCGAGATTCGCCACACAACATGTCTCATTCATTCCCCTCAATTGAAATAGAAACTCTATGCTTCAATTCGAGTGCATGATGCCACTCACCACAAGGGAGAATCCCACTCATAATTATTCAATTCTCAAAACACGGGATTATAAGAGAACCAAAAAGACTCTCACTCTCTCAAGGAAGTTCAAGTGCATACGCGTCGAACCATAGGCTTGCCCTTCATATATATCGCCACTAATGTAGAGTAACCAAGCTCGGAATCACCAAGGACTTATGGGTTATGATGTTGGATAGGTTTAAGGTGAGGACATCATTTGGTTCAAGTGACTACACCTCCCTAATGCTCTTTGTTCTCATTTCGAACACCGCTCACATTTTTCCATTTCAACTTCGCCTTATTCCTCCCTCGCACAACCCAAGATTTCTCCTTTTTAACTCATGATCATTCACACCTTATATCACCTTCACTTGGTAGCACCAATTTTTTATTTTCACTTTGCTCATTAGATTGATATTTTGGAGCAATTTTCAATTTGGAATTAAGATGCTACCTTGCACTTGAAGTTCACTTCCTTTCTTCTCCTTATTTAATCATATGCACCCCCAAACTTAGGCATTTGCCTATGTTGTCTTTTGTTCCCTCCCCCCCCCCCAAAAAAAAACAAACTTAGGCTTTTAGCCTAATTTTCATTTTCAAGGTATTAGGGAGGATGGGTGCCAAAATAAAAGTTCCAAAAAGGTCAAGGTTCTCTCTTATGTTGAAGGCCTGGCAGGTCAGTAGGAAACACATCTAGGAAATCTCTAACCACATAAACAGACTCAGGGGATGAAGGTTCAGCACTAGCATCTCGGACATATGCTAGATAAGTTAAACACCCACGAGAAATCAACTTCTTATCTCTATGACAAGAGATGATCCCAGATGGTGCATGGCTAACAGAAACCTGTCATACAACCGGGGATACACCGGGCATAACTATGGTAGCGGTCTTGACATAACAATCCAAAACTGCATGGTGCGGGGATAACTAGTCTATGCCTAGTATCATATCAAAATATAACATGTCAACAATCATCAAATCATCCCAAGTATCCAAATCAGCAACAGATATCACACAAGATCTCACAATCTGATCCACTAATAAAGAATCTCTTACTAGGGTCAAAACAAAAATAGGAGCAGATAATGGCTCACTAGCCAACCCCAAATAAGGTATAAAGTAGATAGATACATATGAACAAGTGGATCCAGGATCAAATAAGCTATAGCAGACTGATGGCACACAGAAATCATACATGTAATCATAACATCTCAGGCCTCTGCCTCTGATCTCCCAGGGACCGCATAAAACTGGCGACGACCTCCACCTGCCCGACCGCCATCCCTACCACCTACTCTTCCATGTGGGTCACCACCCCTAGCCTAACCACCACCCCTTTAGCTGGAGGACGAACTGCTCATAATGGCTCGGTCGGCAGAGAGGCTGGCTGAACTTTACTTCTCTTAGGGCAATCTCTTGCATAGTGACCCACAACCCTACACTCATGACAAGGTCCTGACGCCCTGCATAGACATCAATAATGGTCATAAGAACCTCTAAATCAATTCAAAACATAGCAATAATTCATAGATATAGGCTAAATAAGTTGGTAGCTTACTAACTTATCAATCATGGCCCAGTTTTAGGTAATGACAAAATCACTACTAGATTGCACATTGCATAAAATAACAAATAAGTAAACAAAGGGTTTTGTTTTTAATAAGTTTTTTTGTAATCAATAGTAACCAAATTCAACACGTATCGTTTTTGGATTAAATCAAGTAAGGAATCCTAGGGGTGTGTTTGGATAACCAAGAATTTAAGAATTGACTTCCAATCAAGATAATCAGGCTCTAAGTCTCAGGGAAGTGTTACAGACAGTCACACTTTTACAATATGTCTGAAGTATGGTAGGCTATCCAGGTGAGTGCCTTGCAGGTAGAGAGGGTTGCTTTGGATATGGTCAGACTGGACATAGGTTAAGGAACTACCCCTCCACCAGATGTGAGGATGGGGGTAATAGGGCTCAGTCTTCTTCTTTGACAACTCCAGCAGGTCGCATAGCTAAACAAGGTACTAAATCTAGCACAAGCTATAGATGTTGATTTTGCCATTGAGTTAGAGGCAGGCACCAAGCCTATTTCTATTCCTCCCTACCGTATGGCTCCTGCTAAATTGAGAGAGCTTAAAGAGAAGCTCTAGGATTTGTTAGCTAAGGTGTTCATTAGACCGAGTGTGTGCCCTTAGGGTGCTCATGTTCTCTTCACAAAGAAGAAGGATGGGTTGATGCAGATGTGTATTGACTATCAATAGTTGAATAAAGTGGCAGTGAATAATATGTATCTAATGCCGAGGATTGATGACTTGTTTGATCAGCTCCAGGATTCAACCATGTTTTTGAAGATTGATTTGAGGTCTGACTACCATAAGTTGAGGATTAGGGTGGAGGACATCCCTAAGACAGCATTCAAGACACGTTATGGCCACTATGAGTTTCTGGTGATGTCTTTTGGGTTGACTAATTCCCCCGTAGCCTTTATGGATTTGATGCATAGGGTGTTTAGCCCATACTTGGATATGTTCATGATAGTCTTTATTGATGACATTTTGATATACTCGAGGAGTTAGTATGAGCATGGGTAGCACTTGAGGACTGTACTTCAGACTTTGAGAGATCATCGGCTTTATGCCAATTTCTCAAAGTGAGTTTTGTCTTGAGTTAGTTGCATTCCTAGGACATATGCTGTCTAAGGATGGGATTAGGGTTAATCCATTTAAGATTTATGTGGTTTGTGATTGGCCTAGAACTACTACTCCTACCGAGGTTCATAGCTTTGTTGGTTTAACAAGGTACTACAGATGGTTCGTTGAGGGATTTTCTTCCATAGAAGCACCCTTGACTATGCTGACTAGGAAGGATGTTCCATTTCAGTGGTCGTATCAGTGCGAGGATAGCTTCCAGAGGCTTAAGGCCTTCTTGACTTCAGCTCTAGTTATGACTTTGCTGGTCGAGGGTCAGAGTTTCTCCGTGTATTGTGATTCTTCAGGGGTTGGTATTGGTTGGGTGTTAATGCAGCAGGGTCGAGTGATAACATATGCATCGAGATAACTAAAGGTTCACGAGCACAAATACCCAACTCATGACTTAGAGTTGGCGGTGGTAGTATTCGCACTCAAGATCTGGAGGCACTACTTTTATGGAGTTTACTGTGAGATATTCACCGATCACCATAGTCTTCAGTACATTACGAGTCAGCAAGAGCTGAGCCCGAGGTAGAGGAGATGGGTTGAGCTACTGAAGGACTATGATTTCACTATTCTATACCATCCAGTCATGACAAATATGGTAGCGAATGCCTTGAGTTAAAAGGTAGTGAGTATGGGCAGTCTAGCTTCACTTTCAGTTTCTGAGCGACCGTTGGCCTTGGACATCCAGTCCTTAGCTAACCGATTGGTTAGGCTTGACTTGTCGGATCCTAGCAGAGTTCTTGCCAGTGTTGAGGTCCGTTCTACTCTAGTTTATCAGATTCAGAGCCGACAGTTTGAGGATCAGAGTTTGTGTGACCTTCGTGATCAGGTAGTTCAGGGTGATGCCAGCCGAGCTACTTTGGGTTCTGATGGTATTCTGAGGTTTAGTGGTTGACTTTGTGTTCCGAGTGTTAGAGATTTGATTTAGTTAATACTTCATGAGGTGCATTGTTCTAGATACTCCATTCATCCTAGCGCGACAAAGATGTATAGAGATTTGAGATAGCTCTACTAGTGGAGTGGTATGAAGCGGGATATCGCAGAGTTTGTCTCTCGGTGCTTGAACTGTCAGCAGGTGAAGTTCAAGCACATGAGACCGGGTGGTTTGATGCAGCGACTCCTCATCCCTGAGTGGAAGTGGGAAGGTATTACTATGGACTTTGTTGTTGGGTTTTCTCATACTTCTCGGGGCTTTGATTCCATTTGGGTAATTATGGATTGGTTGACTAAGTTGGCCCACTTCTTTCCAGTTCAGACTTCTTACGGTGCTGATAGGTTAGCTCAGATTTACATTCATGAGGTTGTTCGACTGCACAGGGTCTTAGCTTCTATCATTTCAGAATGCGACGCTCAATTCACATCTCAGTTTTGGAGATCTATACAAAGGGATTTGGGTACAGAGGTTCATCTTAGTACTGCTTTTCAACCTCAGACAGATGGCCAGTCCGAGAGGACTATTCAGGTCCTGGAGGACATGCTTTGGGATTATGTACTTGACTTTGGAGGTTCATGTGATCAGTTTGTTCCCTTGGCCTAGTTTTCTTATAATAATAGGTTTCATTCGAGCATCGTCATGGCACCTTTCTAGGCCTTGAATGGTAGGCGTTGCAGATGGCTGATTGGTTGGTCTGATGGGTTAGAGTCCAGGCTGCAGAGTACTGATTTGCTTAGAGAATCCTTGGACCTAGTCCATTTGATTCAGGACAGACTTAGAGCAGCCCAAAATAGGCAGAAGAGCTACGCTAATTATGGACTTCGTGCCTTGGAGTTTAGTGTTGGTGACTTGGTTTTTCTTCGAGTATCGCCCGTGAAGGGCATGATGATATTTGGTCGGCGGGGCACGCTTAGCCCCATGTTTATTGGGCCGTTTAAGATTTTACAGAGGGTTGGTAGTGTTGCCTACATGTTAGCTTTGCCTCCAATGTTTTCAGCTGTTCATCCAGTTTTTCTGTAATGACCTTCCAGGTCATTTTCCGTTTTCCATGCTTTTTCTGCGTCTTTAGCTTTTCTACAGTGGCTACAGGTCATTTATGACTTGCCGAGACTGACGGTTCGGTGCTCGGGTAGTTCATTAGGTTGTTATGACCATTTCCCTATTTTAGCTTTTAAAGTTGGTAAATATTTGACTTCGGTCAACTTTCTTGGTTAACGCACTCAGAATCAAATTTCGACAGTTTTGTTGGCTCCAAATCAGAGATTTTGGTCTAGTGGGACCATTAGTGTGGGACCATTAGATTGGGCCTGAGTGCTTCCAGTTTGGTTTTATATGTTTTGGAGTCAATTTGGATGGTAGGGTTGACTTTGGTCAATATTTGGAGAAGACGGCCTCGGATGGGAATTCTGTCAGCGCCATTAGCTTTGAAATGTCGACTTTGGGCTAGGGGACCTTTGGTTCAGGTCCCGAGGCTTTTTCAGGCTCATTTTTGGGTTTTAAGTTTCGAGTTGGTTTTGGGAGTGGGGCCCACTTTTCATCAAAACAATCTCCGTTGGGAGTTTTGTCGATTCTATTTAGTCTGGAATGTCATTTCTAGTAAGGCAGCATGGTTCGTTTGTATTCACGGAGTTCCGAATGAATCCTGACATTCCGTCAGAAGATTTTTGGAATTGGTGTTTTTGTTTGTTGCTGTAATAAGTTACAGAAAACTTTGCCCTTCGCAATCGCGTGGACCCCATCACGTTCGTGATGGTCTAGTTTCTTGACCATTGTATTCGTGAAGGATTCCTTTTCATTCACCATGTATCCGGCTAGGACTTGGCTCGGATTCCTTTTTGTAAACGCGGCCTAGACCTTCACGAACGTGATGGTTGGGCCGGCTGTTCTCCGCGAACATGGGGGTCCTGTTGCGATCGCGATGAATGAACCATGGCAGTTATATTAAGTTTCAACTTTGTTTTCTCTTTCAAAACTCCGAGAAAGTCCATTGTTAAGCTCCAAAACTCCATTTCCCAGCTTTTTTGCTTCAGCACTCTTCATCCGGTAAGTTCCCTCGTCACCCCTCTCCTCCTTTCGTATTTTATTCTTGTAATTATCCGTTAGAACTCAGTTGTTGTTAATTCTTAAGGTTGGGGTGATTCTTGAGGGAATCTAATTTCCTAGGGTTGCATGCTCAGAAATCTGTACAATTCACCTCCGTGACGTATTCCTCTTGTCGAGGTAGATTCCCGCCTTTAATTTCGAGTTTTCCCGTCTAAATTCCATAAATTAGTGGGACTTCGGGGCTATTTTGGACCCCGAATTGAGCTCCGTTTGTGCCCAAACTTTGGGCATATGTTCCTTAACCCACCGCGAGCATAATTGTGAATTTTGTTTTCTGTTTTGTTACACTGGCCCTGAGGGTCATTTTTCCGACCCGATTTTTGGCCTGATTTTCTGTATAGCAATATGGGTGTCATTATTCTTGTCTTGACATCTAGTTCATGTTCTTGATAGCGTGGCAGCATTCTGAGGCTATTCAAAAGGGAAAGGCACATGAGTGATGGTTCGTGCTTGCAGTTTGGCCCCGAGGTAGGTTACGGTTTACCTTCTAGACTGAGTTAGTTAGGTCTTATATATTTATATGTTACTGGAATGCGAGGTTGGATTTTTGATAGAATTTAGGCTTAAATCCTGTTTATCATGTTATTTGGCCATTTCAGGTTTTTAGCACTAGGACTGTATGTTATCCTTAGCGTAAGAGCTTGTTTGTTCTGTTTGACTAGTCTAAGACCCTTAGCATGCTTTTAGGAGGCTTTAGAGGGTGAATAGATCTTGCCCACTATTTTCCGCTTTTATTTTTTCTACTTTACCGCTTTATTCTATCGTTGTATGTAACTCTGGGACCTAGGCCATGTCTAGGATTTGGATGGATTCCAGGTCAGTTCTTTTGTTTTGGAGGGTACTTTTTCCCTGTTTGATCTGATGGTGTGATTATTCCTCTGCTTGTGAACATTCATATTTATATCGTTTGGCATATCATTTGTATAGTACGTAAATGATTTTTCAAAGGATTTTGATTTTAAAAAGAGGTTTTTCTAATGTTGTGATGGATTTTTGACTAAATTGACCTATTTTGAGTAGCACCTTGGTTTGAGAGGGAAAGAGGAACTACTATTTTTCTGTATATAAACTTATGGTCCAATGCGGTATTTCGGGCTCCCAATGCGTTATCTGGGTATTTTACTTTTTGTTTATATACATATTAGTCCGATGTGGTATTCTGGACCCCTGATGCATTATTTTGGGTATTTCACTATTTCATATATACATATGCATAGTCCGATGTGGTATTCCGGGTTTATATTATATTGCATTCATATATGCATCATCGTGGATCGCATTACATTTGCTTTGGCATGTGAATGGACTCTTGTTTGGCTTGATGTTGTTTCCCTTTTCTTTTATTCACTGGCATGTCTCTGGCTTTATAACTAGAATTAGGAGGATCCTTGTATAGTTAGCTGCTTTCCTGTAATCTATATTTGTATATTATCTTTTTGCGCTCGGTCGGCCTATGATGCCTACTGTGTACCCATTGTCTTGGTACTCATACTACACTCTGGATCTCTTTTTCTGATGCACCACCTAGTACGAGCCACCCTCGTTGATCTCCTTTCATTCAAGGCTCATTGTTATTTGGATCGCGGTGAGCTCCCTGCGCTTTGGAGACTTTACTTTCTTTCCATGTTGTACTTCATGTCTATATTTTGTATTTTGGATAGACAGAGGTTATTCTATAGCTACTTTTTACTTTAGTTGCTCTTGTACTAGTGACACCAGGTTCGGGTTGATGTTCGGGTCGTGTTGTCTTTTCGGTCACTTTAGGGCCATCTTTTGTATATTGTGTACGCTGGTATGTATATATATGCTTTTGGCCCTATCTTTTGTTATGTCTTCTGCTTCTGTTTAGTTAAATTATTATTTACTGCTTCCCGCGTGTTTGAGATAGGCTTGTCTACGGGGGGTTATGTAGACGCCATCATGGCCCGGTTTCGTGTCGTGACAGATTGGTATCAGAGCTTTAGGTTCACTGGTATCACCAGTATAAGAGCAAGTGTCTAGTAGAGCCTCGTGGATAAGGTACGATGACGTCCATATCCTATCTGTGAGGGGCAATAGGACATTCCTTAGGAAAGGCGTCATTTTGTTTGATTCTTTATCGTGCTTACTTGACTTGATCAACTCCTAATTATATTTGTTTCACTCCTACTTAGATGGTTCGGATGAGATCTTAATGGGTAAGGACGAGGCCCCTGCCCCAGCAGTTAGAGCCCCAGCCAGGGGATGGGGTAAAGGTTGACCCAGAGGTCGAGGTAGGGAATGGGTTGCGGGACCAGCTTAGGCAAGGGCTAGATCACCGTCACCAGAGCCTGAGGTTAGAGCAGATTAGGTTCAGTATAAGCCAGAGCATGTGGGGCCAGCCCAGTATTCGACAGGTTTTGTGGCTACTCAAGTATTATAGAACACCTTGGTTCGATTGTTGGGGTTTCTAGAGGGTATAACTCCACCCGCCACTTCGCCGAGCACTCCAATTAGTTCACAAGTTTGAGGTGAGGCTCATACTTCAGCTTAGGTGGCAACATAGGGTTCAGGAGCACGACATGTTGTTGCAGCTCCCAGATTTGAGGTACTACCAGTACCTACAGTTGCTCCCCCTCTTCCAGCCGTGCCAGTTATGTCTTCTGAAGAGCAGAAGATGCTGGGTAGGTTCTTGAGATTGGGTCCTCCAAGGTTTTCAGGTGCTTCTAGGGAGGATGCGCATGAGATTCTGAATAGCTGCCAGGAGAGGTTACATAATTTGGGGTTAGTTGAGTCTCACGGAGCCGATTACACCGCATTTCAACTGGATGGTCTAACAAAATAGTGGTGGAGGTCATATGTTGCTTGTAGACCGGTCGGGTCGCCTCCGCTTACTTGGGATCAGTTATCCACAGCTTTTCTAGAGAAGTATGTACCATGTATCATGAGGGAACGTCTGAAGGATCAGTTTGATGGGTTGGAGCAGGGCTCCATGATTGTGTCTGAGTATGAGGTTCGCTTCCACCAGCTATCCAGACACGCCACTATGTTTCTGCCTACCGAGCACGAGAGAGTACGCCGATTTGTTTGGGGTTTTACCTTGTACCTCCATTTGGCCACAGAGGGTATGGCAGCATCAGGTCAGTCTTTTCTGGAAATAGTTTATCATGACCATACTATTGAGGGTATAATTCGCGAGGCCTAAGGGGGCAGCGTTAAGAGGCCTCGCCATCAGGCAAGTTTCAGCGGTTCACAGGGCATAGTAGGGGATACTATGGTAGAGGTTAGCACCAACAGCGTTTCCAGCTGAGCCAGCCTATTAAGGTGGAATTACAGACTACTGAGGGTCAGAGTAGCCAGAATCTCATTCTCGCTCCCCGAGGTGGTTATTCAGGGTCTACAGGTCGTGGTGGTCATTCTAATTTGGCCGGGTCTTCACAGTGAAGTTCACATGGTCGGGATTGCTATGAGTGTGGAGAGATAGGACAATTTGCTAGAGAGTGCCCATCGCGAGAGCATCCTAGGCGACAGGATCCATTGGTTCAGGCCCCCAGGGCTCCAGCACCTCCAGATAGAGGTAGTTCCTAGGGTAGTAAGGGTGGTCCCCAGGGCACTAGAGGTGGCCCTCAATTTGGTAGGTTAGGTGGTCATGGCGGTCGGGGCTATATGTTTGTAGTTCTGGGATGAACAGAGGCTGAGGCTTCATATGTTATGATCACAGGTACGATCTCTATTTGTCATCGTTCTGCTTCTTCTTTGTTTGATCTGGGGTCTACATTCTCATATGTATCTGCTTATTATGATACTCGTCTGGGGTCTGCTTGTGAGTCCTTGCCTGTGCCTTTGTGTGTATCTACTCCCTTAGGTGATTCTTTAGTAGTGGATCAAGTGTATCGGGTATGTGTGGTAACTATCTTAGGGTATGACACCTGGGTAGACTTGGTCATCCTTGATATGGTCGATTTGATGTTATCTTTTGCATGGATTGGTTGTCTACTTAGCATGCTGTCTTGGATTACTTTGCCAAGACTGTTACTCTTTGTATGCCTAGTATCCCTCCTATCATATGGAAGGGAGCCGATAGCCATATTCCGAGGGGAGTTATATCTTTCCTGAGCGCCCAGCGGTTGGTTAGGAAGGGGTGCTTAGCTTATCTTGCCTACATCCGTGATACTAGTGCCACCACACCTCCTCTTAAGTCGGTTACTATGGTTTGCGAGTATTTGGATATGTTTCCTTCTGATCTCCTGGGTCTTTCTCCTGATCGTGACATTGATCTTGGTATCGATGTCGAGCCGGGAACCAAGCCCATATCTATTCCGCCATATTGGATGGCACCTTCTAAGTTAAGGGAGCTTAAGGATCAGCTTTAGGATCTATTTAGTAGAGGGTTTATCCGGCCTAGTGTATCTCCGTGGGTTGCTCCAATTATATTTTTGAAGAAGAAGGACAGATCTATGCGTATGTGTAACGACTATAGGCAATTGAATAAGGTGACAGTTAAGAACATGTATCTAATGCCATGTATTGATGACTTGTTTGACCAACTACAAGGTGCAGCAGTGTTCTCTAAGATAGATTTGAGGTCCGGTTATCACCAGTTGAGGATTAGGGCTGAGGACATCCCAAAGACTGCATTTAGGACTCGATATGGCCATTATGAGTTCCTAGTCATGTCTTTTGGGTTGACTGATGCCCCAGCAGCATTTATGGAGCTGATGAACCATGTATTCAGTGCTTACCTGGATTCATTTGTGATTGTGTTCATCGACAACATTCTAATTTATTCTAGGAGTAGAGCGGAGCATGAGCAGCATCTTAGAGTTGTACTTTAGGCTTTGTGAGACCACCAGTTGTATGCCAAATTCACTAAGTGTGAGTTTTGGCTTGAGTCTGTGGCATTCTTGGGGCATGTGGTGTCCAAAGATGTGGTGTCAAATTGGGTTAGGCCTACTTCTCCTACCGAGGTCCGCAGCTTCATCGGGTTGGCAGGTTATTATAGACGGTTTATGGAGGGATTTTCTTCGATAGCAGCACTGTTGACTAGATTGACTCAGAAGAATGTTTCCTTCCAATGGTCATATGAGTGTGTGGCAAGCTTTCTGAAGCTCAAGGCCTTGTTTACTTTAGCTCTAATTCTTAAACTTCCAGTCGAGGGTCAAGGTTTCACCATGAAGCATCAGGTATTGGTTTGGGTTATGTGTTGATGCAGTAGGGCCGGGTTATTGCATATGCTTCCAGATAGTTGAAGGTTCACAAGAGGAACTACCCCACACATGACTTGGATTTTGTAGCGGTAGTCTTCACATTAAAGATGTGGATGCATTATCTTTATGGCGTGCATTGTGAGATCTTTACTGACCATCGTAGTTTTCAATACATTTTCAGCCAGAAGGATCTAAATTTGAAGCAACAGAGGTGGTTGGAGTTACTAAAGGACTATGACATTCCTATCCTCTATCATCTAGGCAAGGCAAATATAGTAGCAGATGCCTTGAGCCGTAAGGCGGTGAGTATGGGTAGTATGGCTTTCTTAGCTAAGGAGGAGCGACCTTTAGCTTGGTACATTCAGTCCTTTGCTAATAGGCTGTTTCGACTTGACATTTCTGAGCCGGGCTATATTATTGCTTATGTTGAGGCTAGGTCTTCCTTGTTGGAGCAGATTCAAGCATGGCAGTTTGATGATGCAAGATTGAGGATCATTCATGATAAGGTACTGAGTGGTGAGGATAGGAAGGCGACTTTAGATTTGGAGGGTGTTCTGAGGATCGAGGGTCATATTTGCATTCCTAGAGTTTGTGACTTGGTCAGATTGATTTTGGAGGAGGCTCATTGCTCTAAATATTCCATCCATCCTGGGGAAGCTAAGATGTATCTTGACTTGAGTAAGCACTACTAGTGGTGTGGTATGAAGAGGGATATTTTGGCTTTCGTATCCATGTGCTTGAACTGTCAGCAAGTGAAGTTCAAGCATAAGAGGCCAGGTTGGTTATCACAGAGGCTACCCATTTTGGAGTGGATGTGGGAGCGTATATCCATGGACTTTGTAGTCGGATTGCCACGATCCTTACGATGGTTTGATGCGATTTGGGTTATCGTGGACAGGTTCACAAAGTCTGCTCACTTTCTGCCAGTTCAGACTTCTTACAGTCTGAGAGGTTAGCCAAGATCTATATTCGAGAGATTATCTGTTTGCATGGGGTGCCAGTTTCTATCATTTCCAATTGAGGTACTCAGTTCACTTCGCACTTTTGGTAGTCTATTCAGAGAAAGAGTTGGGTACTAGAGTTGAGCTTAGCACTGCTTTTCATCGGCAGACAGACGGCCAATCAGAGCATACTATTCAGGTTCTGGAGGATATGTTGCGAGCCTGTGTTATTGATTTTGGGGGTCTGTGGGACCAGTGTTTAGACCTGGCAGAGTTCGCACATAATAATAGCTACCATTCCAGCATCCAGATGGATCCTTTCGAGGCTTTGTATGGTAGGTGGTGCAGATCTCTGATGGGTTGGTTTGATGCTTTCAAGGTTAGGCCTTGGGGTACTAATTTGCTTCATGATTCTATGGATAGAGTTCGGGTTATTCAGGAGAGACTCCGTACTACCCAGAGTAGGCAAAAGAGTTATGCTGACCGGAGAGTTTGAGATCTCGAGTTTATGGTTGGTGAATGTGTGATCCTTCGGGTGTCGCCCATGAAGGGCGTGATGCAGTTCGGGAGGAAGGTCAAGCTCAGTCCGAGGTTTATTGTACCATTTGAGATCCTTCACCATATTGGAGAGGTTGCTTATGAGTTGGCCTTGCCTCCTGCTCTTTCTAGTGTTCATCCAGTATTTCATATTTCTATGTTGCAGCGGTACATTCTGGATGAGTCTCACGTGCTTTCGTTGGAGTTGGTTAAGTTGGATGAGTCCATAGCCTTTGAGAAGGAGCCTGTTGCTATTTTGGACAGGCAGGTTAGGAAGTTGAGGTCCAAGGAGATTCTGTCAGTTAAGGTTCAGTGGTGGCATCGTCCTGTCGAGGAGGTTACTTGGGAGATCGAGACTGACATGCAAACCCTCTATCCTCGTCTTTTCGAGTCTTCATGTACTATCCTTATTCTAACTTTCACGGATGAAAGTTCTTTTAGTAGTGGATGTTGTAATGACCCTCCATGTCATTTTCCCTTTTCTGTGCTTTTTCTGCATTTCGAGCTTTCCCTCAGCGGCTACAGGTCATTTATGACTTGCCGGGAATGACAGTTCGGTGCCCGGGCCATTCGTTAGGTTGTTATGACAATTTCCCTATTTTAGCTTTTAAAGTTGTTAAATCTTTGACTTTGGTCAACTTTCTTCGTTAACGTGCTCAGAATTGAATTTCGACACTTCCGTTGGCTCCGGAATAGGGATTTTTCTCTAGTGGGACCATTGGTTTGGGCCTGAGTTCTTTCGGTTTGGTTTTGTGTGGCTTTGTGTGTTTTGGAGTCAGTTTGGCTGGTAGGGTTGACTTTGGTAAACATTCGGAGAAGACGGCCTCTGATAGAAATTTTGTTAGCATCGTTAGCTCCGGAATGTCATCTTTGGCCTAGGGGGACCTTTGTTTTGGGTCCCGATACTTTCGGGCTTATTTTGGGTTTTGAGTTTCGAGTTAGTTTTGGGAGTGGAGCCCACTTTTTATCAAAACGATCTCCGTTGGGACTTTTATCGAGTCCATTGAGTCTGGAATGCCATTTCTAGTAGGCCGCACGGTTGGTTTGTGTTGAAGGGGTTCTGGATGAATCCCGAGGGTCCGTCGGAAGATTTTTGGACTTCGTATATTCGTTGGTTGCTGCAATAAGTTGCAACAAATTTGCCCTTCGCGATTGTGGGGACCCCATCGCGTTCGCGATGGTCTAGTTTTTTTACCATCGCATTCGCAAAGGATTCATTTGTGTTCGCGATGTAGCCGGCTAGGACCCGGCTCTCGGCTTCCTCTTCACGAACGCGACCTGGACCATCGCAAATGCGATGGTTGGGGCCGGCTGTTCTCCGCTAACGCGGGGGTCCTATTGTGATCGTGATGAAGGACCCCTGGCAATTATATTAAGTTTCAACTTCATTTTCTCTTTCAAAAAACTGAGAAACTCCATTGTTAAGATCCAAAACTCCGTTTCCCAGCTTCTTTGCTTCAGCACTCTTCATCTCGTAAGTTCCCTCGTCACCCCTCTCCTCCTTTCGTATTTTATTCTCATAATTCTCCCGTTAGAACTCTGTTGCTGTTAATTCTTAAGGTTGGAGTGATTCTTTTAGGAATCTGATTTCCTGGGGCTGCATGCTTGTTAATCTGAACAATTCACCTTCGTGACGTATTCCTCTTGTCGAGGTAGATTCCCGCCTTTAATTCTGAGTTTTCCCGTCTAAATTCTATAATTTAGTGGCACTTGGGGGCTGTTTTGGGCCCTCAATCGAGCTTCGTTCGCTCCCAAACTTTGGGCATGGGTTCCTTAACCCACCGCGAGCATAATTATGAAATTTGTTTTCTGTTTCATTGCACGGGCCCTGAGGGTCATTTTTCCGACCCAATTTTCAGCCCAATTTTCCGTATAGCAATATGGGTGTCATTATTCTCTTTTTGACACCTAGTTCAAGTTCTTCATAGTGTAGTAGCTTTTTGAGACTGTTTGGAAAGGGAAGGAGCACGAGTGATGGTTCGTGCTTGCAGTTCAGCCCCGAGGTAGGTTACAGTTTACCTTCTAGACTGAGTTAGTTAGGTCTTATATATTTATATGTTACTGGAATGCTAGGTTGGATTTTTGATAGACTTTAGGCTTAAATCTTGTTTATCATGTTATTTGTCCATTTCAGGTTTTTAGCAATAGGACTGTATGTTATCCTTAGCCTAGGAGCTTGTTTCTTCTGTGTGACTAGTCTAAGACCCTTAGCATGCTTTTAGGAGGCTTTAGAGGTAGAATAGAGCTTGCCCTCTGTTTTTTGCTTTTATTTTTCCACTTTACCACTTTATTCTATCGTTTTATGTAACTGTGGGCCCGAGGCCATGGCTAGGATTTGGATGGATTCCAGGTCAGTTCTCTTGTTTTGGAGGGTACTTTTGCCCTGTTTGATTTGATGTTGTGATTATTCCTCTGCTTGTGAACATTCATACTCATATCGCATGGCATATCATTGGTACAGTACGGAAATGAATTTCCAAAGGGTTTTGAGTTTGAAAACAGGTTTTTCCACTGTTGTGATGGATTTTGGACTAAATCGAGCTATTTTGAGTATCACCTGGGTTTGAGAGGGAAAGAGGAACTACTATTTTTCTGTATATAAACTTATAGTCTGATGCGGTATTTCAGACTCCCGATGCGTTATTTCGAGTATTTTACTTTCACTTTATATATATATATATATATATTAGTCCGATGCAGTATTCTGGACCCCCGATGCGTTATTTTGAGTATTTCACTATTTCATATATACATATTAGTCTGATGCGGTATTCTGGACCCCCGATGCATTATTTTGAGTATTTCACTATTTAATATATACATATGCATAGTTCGATGCGGTATTTCGGGCGCCCGATAGAGTATTCCAGATTTATATTATATTGCATTCATATATGCATCATCGTGCATTGCGCTACAACTAAAGATCTCTACTAAAATTGAGAGCAATTTCCACCACCCAACCTCTGCTGAGAGTAGTCAAAATTACCCGTCCTTTCCCTCTTATTCTCTCTCTTTCTCTTTCCTTTAGCTTCTTTTCCATGATCTAACTAGGCATGAGTCATAAGTCGAGAGATATCCATATCCCCAACAAGCATAGCAGTTCTTCACTCCTTGAATACTAACTGTGAAACACTAGAAACAAACTTTCTCATCCAAGCCTTCAACTCAGAAACCATCTTTGGGGCATATCTGGAGATTTGGGTGAACTTCAGAGAATACTCCTTTATGGACATGTTATTCTGCCTCAGGTTAATGAAATCCTCAACCTTAGCTTCCCTTAAATCATAAGGAAAAAACCTGTCCAGAAAAATTATTAAAAACTCATACCAATTAACTGGGGTTGTATTCTCACGATGACTATCTTTCCACTACTTGAAAAATAGCTGAGCCACCCTTTTAAAATGATAGGAGGCCAATTTTGAACTCTTAACTGGTGTAATTCCCATGATCTAGTGATCTTTTGTACCTTATTCATAAAGTCCTATGGATCCTCATCCACTCTCAATCCATGGAACTCTGGAGGGTTCATCTAACCACTACTGCATTATCGTTTGGGTTCATAGGTGCAACCGCTTGCTGATTGACCTGGTTGGCCATAGCTTGATCAAGCACCTAAAAAGCAGCCATGAACTCTACTTGGGTGACTTGTTCATCCAAGGGATTTGTAGCTTCTAGTGGGGCTGGCTAGTTTCTATTCCTACAACCGTTAGCTCTTCTGGGAGGCATATTATGTAACTGTGTAGAGCACGAATTAGAAGGATATATATATAGAATTATACTCTATCGCATAATATTAACATGAAAGAAGTGAAGTATTCCTAAAAATGTTTTGCAGCCTCCCCCTCATGAGTGTGGCATGCTTCATACCCATGAAAGAGACTCAATGCAACTTTTAGACACCCTAGGATCCGAGCCTACACCCTAGATTAACATGGTTCTTAGAGTCACAAGTGACTCCAAGCTAACCCATGGAACGGAATACTACTAAATAGTTCACATATTTAAAACTGATGTGGAAGCTAGATTGATAAAAAATATAAGTTTTAGAATTTAACTGAGAAATCTCTGAAATAGTACTAAGTCTGAAAAGTAAAAACCAATTGAAGTAAGTTAAAAATCTGACTCTATGTCGGAAAGCCTCTACTACTGATGAGCTACTGGGACAAGTCCCTAGCTAACTCCAAACTACTGAAGTAGAAAGACACTTACACTAGTGAAAGCATCAAAATAAATCCATCCTTGGATGATGCGGACTCACAACTGGTAACTATTGACGCGACACTGGAGCATACTAATTTCATTGTTGTGACTGAACGCATGAACCTGCATCATGATGGGATGCAACACAAAGAGTATGTGATCATTACTTTGAATGTACTGAGCATGTGAGGAATGCAAACAATAAGGTAGTTAAGCATGCTGACAAAACTTATATGCTATACTGAATGTAGGATGAGTGCAAGAGTGAACTGTAGTGCAATGACCCAACAATAATATGAATATGACTGAGTATGAAAAGATACTCTGTAGTAAAAATCATAATAAGATGCAACTGTACTAAACTGAGGTTCATGTACAATCTACTATGTCTGAGCCTGTGGGAGAGTCTTTTAACCGACATAAGCCACCTGAGCTAAATGTGGAGTCTAATCTATACGCCTCATCTGTAGGACCAAATATACCTTGCCAAGATATAGAGGAATGACTGGCATGATCACTAAAATTAAGCTCAATTTGGGGGATAAATAGACCTACAATGGCATTTAGTTTTGGGACTTTGGGTGAAACTGGAACCCTAGTCCAACCCGATGTTAAGTAAAACTCCCAAATTGAATATTCTGATAGCTTATTTTTAAAACTGATGTTCTAAAACCAGGTCCAGAACTTAACTATACTGAACTAATTTCAGAAAGACTAAATGCTGGAAACTGACTAAGTTCTATTTAAAGCTGAATATTTACAACTTGAGCTAAATTCTGGAGAAAAGCTAATTTTAGAGAAAATGTTGTAATGTAAGGCTAATTCCTTCTTCTCCTAAAATCTTGGGGTTAGAAACTTATTTGCACGAATTAGTACAAAATTCATTCTAATGAGGTTAATAAACCTGTAGCATTATCAAGAAATCAAATTGTTAGGAAATCACATGTTTGGGTATGAACCGTAGAATCATGAACAGTAAGAGCCTTTTGAAAACCCACATAACTTTGGGCATGAGGGTGAAGGAGAATCCTCATTGAAAACCCACATACATTTAGCTTGAAGAATCCCAATGCTAAAGCTTGAAGATGGAGACTTGGAGAAAAAGTCCTAGGCCTGAAGTTTGAGAGAAGCTTCTTTTCTTTTCTAACTTAGGATTTCAACTTGTGAGAATGAGGGAAATTGTTGTAACTTCCATTTAATACCACCTAAAAGAGGCTAAGATGAGTTAGTATAGGAGTTAAAAGGGTAGAAAAAGACCAAAAATACCCCTGGAGGATGAAACTAAAAATTGCAGTAATTTCTGAAGTCGGGGACCCATGGATAGGAACCACAGTCCATGGTCCAGTCCACGGCTCATGGACTGGGGTCATGGTCCTTAAGCAGTTTTGCCAGGGTGTGGATCATATTTTCACAATAGAGACCATAACTCATGGACTGTTCCACGATTCATGGACCTTCTTGTGGATCTTAAGCCCAATATTAAAATCTTTGGTCTGATTCCATAGCTGGAGTCTACAGCTCGTGGATTGTTCCACGGTCTGTGGAACCCTCCCATGGTCACTGTATGTCATTCTGGTAGACATAAACCTTTTAGTAACATGCTGATAACTTTTTATTATGGACTCAGATTAATGCGCAGTTAGTGGCATTGGAAGAAAGACTCAAAGACCTTTAATTTGATGGGTATTAGGCTACTTAACTCTTTATATTATAGAATAGGTAATTGTTTGAAGTTGATCCTAGTTGTGTCTTAACTTGGAAATTATTGGGGTGTTACAGAAACAATGATAGGCAACGTATCATGAAGCCCCAGAAGTACATACTGCAAGTGTTGGAAGAGGCTTGAGCTCTAAGATTGATGGCTCTTCAATGGAGGGATTGGCTGGAGGAGTGTCATGATTCATCAAGTACAGATCTATTGTCGTAGGGGCATAAGAATAAGAACCTTTATCGTACAATGTATTAACTGTCTCATTGTAATCATCCTTGTCCTCAACATCTAAATTCATAATCACAGTCGTAATGTTTCAATAGTGAATTTCTCTTCTACAAACACATCAAATACATCATCAATGGTATCAATCACGGAAATAACACTCATATCTCTGGGCTACTTCATTGACTTACACATATTGAAAACCACATCTTCATCATTAATCCTAAAACGTAGCTCACCACACTCTACATTAACCAATGTTCTCCTAGTGGACAAAAATGGTTTCCCCAAGATGATGGAGACCTCAAAATCTACCTCACAGTCCAAGATCACAAAGTTGTCCGAAAAAATTTAATCGACAACTTTTATCAACATATTATACAATATCCCAACCAACTTCTTCATGGTGTGATATACCATGAATAGTCGCATAGTAGTCGTTTTGGGGGCTCCTAAGCCCAACTTTTGGTAAAAATCAAGAGGCATAAGGTTAATTCTTTCACCAAGATCATAGAGTGCATTATCAAAAGTATAGGCCCCAATGGTATATGAAATTGTGAATACTTCAGGGTCTTCCATTTTCTCAACCAGCGATTGTGAGGTAATGACACTACAATGGTGCAAGTTATTCGCTGGCTCAAAACTCACTATCCTTTTTTTGTCAGCAAGCCTTTCATGGATATGGCATATCCTTACATCTTCTCTAAGGCCTCCACTAGTGGAATATTCACATACAGTTGCTTCAACATAGAAATAAACTTGCGAAATTTGCCATCCCCCTCTTTCTTCTTCAACCTCTAGGGAAATTGGTGAGGTTGTCTAGGAATAGGCCCCAACACTTTAGGAATCACCTTCTCCTTCCCCTTTTGCTAAGAGTCTACTGCTAATTCTTCTGGAGATTTTCTAGTTTCTTCATTCTAAGGCTCAATAACTGCTGGTCTGTCACTATCAGTAGTGTCTTGCTCCTCTCTAACTTCATTCACTATACCCACGACATCAAAATGCATTTTTCTTTTAGTTGCTCATCTTATATAGGCTTATCTTTCTCCTTTAACACTATCTTACCACTTCGTGTGGTGACCCACATACATTGACCATCATTTGTGGTGACCCACATACATTGACCATCATTTCTCAAATTTGATATGGTATCACTAGGCAAAGTAACTTTTTGTCACGGATTTGCTACTACAGAGATCTGCCTAAATTGTTGCTCAAGATGCTTAATGGATGTGGAATGTGAAGTAACGTCCTGCTTTAAGCTAGAGTGTTCACCATGCATCTCTTTGATCCCAAACTCAGTAGATTCAGATCTAGCCAATAATTTTTTCAACATCTCCTCAACTTTAGATCCAGCGAGCTCATCCGCTAAAGGCTAATTATCTCGAGCACCAGGTAGCATATACATACTATTACGATTGTTCCTATATCCATCTTTTTCTCTATAATTCCCTCGATTTCTATCACATCTCTCATAGTTGTTATCCCTATAGTTTTTTTAACCTTGATTCCCCTCCCTATGCCAAGAGTCTAGTCTAGACCCTGGAGCATTGGTACTAGAACCACCACCTGATCATACAGAAAATTTTCTTCCTCCTCAGGTTCTTAATAGTACTCTTCTGGTCATGGTGCTATGCTTTGTGAACCCACATCATTGACTTTCTAGGTATCTTGCTTTGTAATAATCTTTGTGGACAAATCAATTTTTGTTTTCATATGATCCATCTCTTGACCTCACGCTTTGTCCTTTGTCAAATCTGCTTCAAACATGCCAATATAGTGCCCACTACCAACCACTTCAGTCTCACGCGTGTGCCATGCTCTTTTTGTCTTAGTTAGCTGGTAAAGAAGTACTATATCTTGAGCATAAGTGTTCATCATCATGGTACCCCCAGAAATATTATTAGCCACAGACTTGTTCACCGAATTCAATGATCTATAGAAGCTTTTGAGTAGAACATAGTCGGGCAGACCGTGTTTTTGGCATTGCTTAATCTTTTTTTGAACCTTAACCAAGCTTCATGCAATTCCTATCCTTGGAACTGTCTGAAATTTATAATCTCATCCCTCAATTTTAGCATCTGGGATGGTGGAAAGACTCTTTCTAGAAAAATTTCAATCAGCTTAGCCCATGTGGTAATTATGTTTTTTGGTAGCTCATTCAACCATATAGTAGCTTTCCCAGAAAATATTGCACTAGTCACAGAGAGGGGGGAGAAAGGAGAGCCTTAGGGTACGCTTACTGGATCTCACCTCTGCAAATCCTAGTAAGCCACGCCTTTCAGAAACTTCCAACCTCATAAAGTTGTTCACCAGAACCTAAAAATCTCTAGCCAATGGTCGTCTACCAACATTAGGTAGGCCATGCTACCTATACTTTGAGTTTTCTTGCTTAGCGCATCAGCTACCACATTATAACTGGATAGTACAAGATGGTGATGTCATAATCTTTAAGAAGTTCCATCCACCTACGCTGCTTTAAGTTCACATCCTTCTAAGTGAAGACATGTTGCAGGCTACGATGGTCTGTGAACACTTCACAGCGGACTTAGTACAAATAGTGTCTCTTGATACCACTCTGTCATGACCCAAAACTAGGCCATAATGGCATCTACATGAACCCTCCAATAGACAAGCCAAAACCCAATAGTGCAGAAGACAAATAATATCAATTAAACTAAGGAGAAGTGGAAGATATGTAGGAAAGACAATGCCAATAGCATATACATACCAACGTACAAAATATACATAAGATGGCCCTAAAGTGACCAAAGAGACAAAACAACATGAGAACCAACCTAGACCTGGTGTCACTAGTACAAGAGCAACTAAAGTAAGGAGTAGCTATACAACAGACTCAGTCTATCCAAAATACAAAATATAGATAAAATATTCAAGATGGAAAGCATGTAAAGTCTCCAAAAGCACCAGGAGATCACCGCAATCTGAACTACAACAAGCCTCAAACGACAGGAAGGTCAGTGAGGGTGGCTCGTACTAGATGCTGCATCAGAAAAAGATGCAGAGTGTAGTATGAGTACCAAGACAATGGGTACTAAGTAGGCATCATAGGCCGACCAAGCGTAGAAAGATATTATATATATAATAAGATACATGAAAGCAGTTAAAACACAGGGATCCACCTAAATCTAGTTATAAAGCCAAAAATCAAAACAACCAAAACAATAAAAAGGGTAAGGTAATAACAAGATCAACCCAAATTAACTAACAATCCAAACACGCTCAAAGCCAATGCAATGCGATGTAACAATGATGTAATGTACGAATGTGTTAAAGTCCAACCCTGTAAAGCACACAGGGGACTGGGATAGAACATCGAGCTTATCAAACGAGTGCAGGAAGGAAAAACCCAAAATAGAGCATCGGGGCACCCAAAAATGACCATCAAGCTTATCAATAGATGCATAAAAGTAAAACCCGAGATAACACATCGGGCACCCGGAATTCAACCTCAGACTCATCAATGTATGCATAAAAACTAAAACCCTAGATAACACATCGGGCACCCAAAATTTAACCTCAGACTTATCAACGTATACATAAAAAGTAAAACCCAAGATAAAACATCGGGCGCCCAGAATTTAACCTCAGACTCATCAACGTATGCATAAAAAGTGGTATTTTCCCCTTTTCCTCCCAAAAATCAATAACCATTCTAAAGCATTCCTTTTAAAAGCCCAAAGATCATGAAAACCCAATAATTGTCAAGTGTAGGACCAAAAAGCCTTAAAATCACTCTTTTATGTACCAATAAGCATGACAATACATCATGAGCATACAAATTTCCATATTCAGAAAAAAACACACAACAAGGCAAAAACAGAGCAAAGCACCCTCCAAACCAAGAGAACTGACCTGGGACTTTATCCAAATCCAAGCTATGGCCTCAGGCCCACAGTTACACATAACGGTAGAATAAAGCGAAAAGATACCAAAACTTAAGTGAAAAGCACCGAGAATATCTACTCTACCTCTAAAACCTTCTAAAAGTATATTAAGGATTCTATACTAGCCACGAAGATACTACAAGCTCCTAGGCTAAGGGTAAACATAACAATTCTAAACTAAAATCTGAAATAGCTAATTTAAAGTGATAAACAAGATTCAAGCCTAAATCTAGCTAATATCCAATTTAACATTCCAGTATCATAAAAATTTATAAAATCTACCTAAACTCAATCTAGAAGGTAAACTGTAATCTACCTTGGGGCTGAACTGCAAAAACAAACCATCACTCAAATGCCTTCCCTTTCCTAACAGCCTCAGGAAGCTGTCACGCTATCAAGAATACAATCCAGGTGTCAAGACGAGGAGAATAACACCCATATTGCTATATGGAAAAATTAGGCCAGTAATCGGGTCAAAAAATGACCCTTGGGGACTGTGTAATGAAATAGAAATTAAAATTCACAATTTTGGTCGTGGTTGATTAACGAACCCATGCTCAAAATTTGAGCACGAATAGAGCTCATTTCGGGAACAAAAATAGCCCCGAAGTGCTACTAATACAAGGGAAAACCAACGGGAATTACAGGCTTTTAACGAGAATTAAATGACGAAAGGGGGGAGAGGTATAGACGGGTCTTACCAAATGAAGTAGACTGAGCAAAGGACTTGAACCGAGAGCTTGGAAGCTTTATCAATGAAAGAATAATGAAAAGATGGAGGAGAAAATAAAGTTGGCAGCTTAAATGGTGCCAGGGGTCCTTCATCACCATCACGAAGGACCCCACATATTCACGAGGGAACACTGGCCAGCCCATCGCAATCGCGATAGTCCAGCCCCGCGTTCGCAAAGAGGAAACTAGGCTGGGTCTCATCCAGCTTCATCGTGGTTATAAAAGGCAACCCACGTGATTGAGCTGGTCAAGAAACTAGACCATTGCAAATGTGGTGGCCACCTTGCGATCATGATGACCAACTGGTCTGCAACTTTTATAGCAGCAACCAGCAATTCACAAAGGCCAAAAGTTCATCCGATGGACCCTCAAGATTCATTCGGAACCCCATGAACACAAACCAACCATGCTACCTACCAAAAACAATATTTTGGACTCAATGGAATTGACGAAACTCTCAACGGAGATTGTTTTAATGAAAGGTCGGCCCCACGCCCAAAATCGACTCAGAATTCAATTCCCAAAAATAAGCCTGGGAGCCTCAGGTGTCGAACCAAAGGTCCCTCTAGCCCAAAGATGACATTATAGAGCTAACAGTGCTGGCAAAATTTCCATATCAGGTCGTGTTCTCTGAATGTTAACCAAAGTCAACTCTACAAGACTAAATGGCCTAAAGACATAAAATCCAAGACAAAACCAAACTGGAAGCTCCCTGACCTTGACCAAGGGTCCCACTAGACCAAAATCCCCACTTTGGAAATAACAAAATTGTCAGAATTTGATTATCACATTTACCAAGAAAGTTGACCAAAGTCAAGAATTTTCTAAGTTTAAGTTCTAAAACAAAGAGATGATTATAATGACCTAAAAATGACCTAGGCACCAAACCACCAGTCCTGGCAAGTCATAAATGACTTGTGGTCGCTGCGGGAAAGCTCGAAATTCAAAAAAGCACAGAAAACATAAAATGACCTGGAGTGTCATTACAAAAGCAAATACCACTACAGCCAACTCTAAGTCATGAGTAGGGTAGTTTTTCTCATGCACTTTTGGTCATCTCTAAGCATAAGCAATGATATTCCATTCATGCATCAACACAACACCCAAACCAGACTGTGAGGCATCATATTACACAATAAAGTCTTTACCTTCAACCAACAAGGCAAGGATGAGAGCTGTTGTCAACAAAGTCTTGAGCTTTTGTAAGCTCTCCTCACACTCCTTTGACCAAATAAATTGTACATCTTTCAAAGTCAAGTGAGTATCATGGATGCAAAATCCTTAATGAATCTGCAGTAGTAGCTAACTAATCCCACAAACCTACAGATTCCATCACCAAAGTGGGTATATCCCAATTCTTAACTTTTTTTATTTTTTGTGGGTCCACCACCCCATCCTTTGAATCAACATGCCCCAAGAAGGACACATAAGATAACCAAAAGCTCACACTTCAAAAATTTTGCATATAATTCCTTCTCTTTGAACAATCCCAATATAATTCCAAGATAACCCTCATGCTCCTTATCATTCTTAGAATATACCAGAATATCATCAATGAAGACTACGAAGAATAAGTCAATATAGGGCTTAAATATTTCATTTATTAAGACCATGAAATTAGCTGGGGCATTGGTTATCCTAAACAACATCATAAGAAACTCATAGTCCCCGTACTGGGTCCAAAATGTAGTCTTAGGAATATTTGAAGGTTGTATTTTTAGCTGATGGAAACTAGACCTTAAGTCAATCATAAAGAATATAAAAACCCTTGTAACTGATCGAACAAATCATGAATGTGAGGGAGAGGGTACTGGTTAGGGATAGTAACCTTATTAAGTTATCTATAACCTATGCATATGTGCAGACTGCCATCTTTCTTTTTAACAAACAGCACAGGAGCACCCCACAGGGAGGTACTCAGTTCGATGAAACCCTTGCTTAACAACACCTACAACTAAGCCTTAAGATCTTTCAATTTAGTCGGTGCCATCCTATAAGGAGGAATAAATATAGAATGCAAATCCATCTCTAAGTCAATACAAAAATCAATATCTCATTTAGGTGGTATGCCAGGCAGATATATAGCCTACAAAAACTAACTCAATAACTGGAACCTCTAAACTGGTGTCCCAAAGTTGATCTAGGAAAGCTACACATCCTATCCCCATCAGACTCTAAGCATAAAGAAAGGACACAAATTTCATTAGAGCCGGACTATAATTACCCTCAAACCCAGGCATAGCCATAGGCACTGTTTTAGCATGCCAGTCAAAAATAACATGATGCAGATACAACTAACTCATTCCCAAGATGATGTAAATGTATACCATGTCAAGAATCACTAAATATGCTAAGGTATTATGCCCCATAAATTTGATAGGACAAGCCCAGATGACCCTATCCACAACTACAAAATCTCCCACTAGATTAGATACAGTAATAGAAAAAATCAAGGGATTCACATAACATATCAAAACTCTCAGCAAAACTAGTAGACACATAAGAAAAAGTAGATTCAGGGTCAACCAATACTGAAGCCATTCGATCATAGACAACAATAGTACTTGTGTTCACTACTTTTAAAGCCTCTGCCTCTAGTTTACCTGGGAAAGTATAAAAGTTATTATTGTAACCCGTTTATGCACCATCCTTATTGGGCTGATTAGCTCCTCTAGCACCACCCTGGTTGGGCTGAGCACCAACTCTACTTATAGTATGACCACCCTGCTCACCCTGTAGATGATCTTTATTATAACTATTACCTCTACAAACTAGAACCAACGCTCTAGAAGCCTACAGTTGATATACCTACAAAAAACGAGGATAATTCCTAGTAAAGCGACTAAGCTTACCACACTCATAACAGGCACCTTCAAAAGTAAGTCATTATGCTGGAGCCGACTGTGAAATATACGCAAAAAAGTTTGATGTAGGATGACTTTCCTCTTATTGACCCCAGCAGAATCTGGTGCCGATGAATAAATATGGCATACAGGGTATCCATATAAACCTTGACCCTTCAAAAACTACCCACTGTAACTACCTCTAGACCAAGGATTCTTTAAAGCCATCCTTTTCTAACGCTCTTGTTTTACTCCTTCAACATTCTTCACAAATTCAACAACTTCCTCAAATGACTTACCTAAAGATTCTAGCTGCAAGGCAGCAATCTGCAACCCTATATTCAGACCATTCATAAAGAGGTGGCTCTGGTCTTCTTCTATAGTAAGCAGCCACAGAAGAACTACCCTGCTTAATATTTGCAAAGTTATCTTTCTTTCTATACATTTTTATCCCTTAAAGTCTTGGGAACATACCTCTCTAAGAAGACCTGATAGAAGTGACTCCAAGTTACAGAGAGCACTCCAGTAGGTCTGCACTCCATGAATGCCCTCCACCAAATCTTGGCATCCCCTTGAAAATGGAATGAAACAAAATCTACACTATGCCTCTCAACAATGCCCATTCTAGGCAGCCTCTCATAATAGTCTATGATGACCTTATAGGCATCCTCAGATTTCAATCAATAAAACATAGGGGTCTTATTTTCACAAAATGCAGACTCATGCTTACCACTTCTTATCACTAGGCCTATCACCGATCATGGAAACATACCTTTCTCAAAAGTAGCGTGTAACCACGGAGCCACAACTGCATTATGCCGAGTAACCAGATAATGAACAACAAGACCCACAAGATTAGCTCTATCCCCTTCTAATCCACTAAAGAGTATCAAAACCTGCTAGATTACCTTAGATAATAATAAGACTTGTGCCATACCTCCCTGAACTAGGTGTGCACATGTCCTCTAGATTGTTTCTACACCCTCATTATGCTCAACTTGAACTTCTACATCTACCACAACTTCCAAATTATTCTCTTGCAGAGAAGGAGATGTTGACCTTTCATGAGTCAGAGCTACAGATCAAGTTCCACCCCTGACGGGTGTACTTCTTCTCTTCTCTCTGGCCTCTGACTCTGCCACTACCATGAACTACCACCTCAACAATTGGCTCAGGTGTTGCTACTCTAGCTTTAGACAATTCTAGGGTGATTTTACACCTACCCATAGGATACTTCCCCAAGTTCATGCTTCTAGGGCTTAATTTCAAGTAATACACCATTAATACTCCTCCCCTAAGGTCTAAGGAAAATAAATAATTAATAAAAAAAGAGTTCTAAGGATTACTTACCTCAAACAGAGAAGGTTGCCCTAACTTTCTTTGAAAACCTACTTCTTAAAGCTCTTAGGACGGAGTTGTCATGACCCTCTAGGTCATTGTATTGATTTTCATGCTTTTTCTACATTTAAATCTTTCCTATAGTGGATACACGTCATTTATGACTTATCAACACTGACAGTTCAGTTCTCGGGTAGTTCACTTATGTTTTAAGCCAATTTCCTAGTTTTGCAACTCTTAAAGATGGTATAGTTGACTTTGGTCAACATTCAGAGAAGACAGACTCAGATGAAAATTTTATCAGCAATGTTAGCTCCAGAATATTGACTTTGGTATATAGGGACCTTTGGTTTGGGTGTCGAGGTTTCCAAACTAGTTTTGGGCTATTGGGTTCCTTTTTGGTTAAAAGTTGGTTTTTTGGCATGGCGCCCACTTATCGTTAAAACAATCTCCATTGGAAATTTGATCAATTTTGTTGAGTCTGAAATGCCATTTTTTGATAGGGAAGCATAGTTTGTTTACATTCGCAGTACCTTGGATGAATCCCGAGGGTCTATCTGAGGCATTTTGAGGTGGGGGAAGATTGCTAGTTTACTTCAATTGTTGTAGCAGTATTCAACCCTTTCCCTGCATGAGAGGTGAGCTGCCTACGCAGAGCTACCTATGCAATGGCCAGCCGCAAGCGTGAAGAAGTCATGCCAGGTCTTGCCTCCTTTTGCCCTTTGCCCACGCATGACCTTGGCTGTCCACGCATACCTGCGTGCACAATGGCCAGCCCGTGTGCTTGCTGAAGAGGCGCCAAGCCCCACCTCCCCTTGCCTTTCATATGTGCAAGGGCAAGGCCATCTACATGAGGCCGTGTTCCCGGTGGCCTACCCACGTGCACGAAGGCCAGTGCCTGGCAGCAATATATATGATCAACTTTGGTTTCTTCTCCAAAACTCTGAAATTTTTCCATTAACATTGAGCTTCAAGATCTGGTTCAAGGCTTTTACTTATTCAGTAATATTCCTGGTGAATTCATGCTTTTCCCCACCTTTTTTCGTTAATTATTCACGTTTATCCTTCATTTATTATGTTAAATCCTTGTTTAATCCTTCTTGATCAAGTGAACTTTGGAGTTGTTTTGGACCCTGAAACGAGTCCCATTTGCGCTCAAATTTTGGTCATGGTCTTATGAACCCACCGCAAATATAATTGTCAAATTTGTCTTTTGTTTCATTGCACAAGCCCTGAGGTTCATTTTATGACTCCATTTTTAGCCCAAAATTGTGTACATCAATATGGGTGTAATTTTCTAATCTTGACACCTATTTTTTGTTCTTGATATGTGGAAGCATTCTGAGGCTATTTAGAAGGGGAAGGCACATGAGTGATAGTTTGTTTTTGCAGTTTGTCCCCAAGGTAGGTTATGGTTTATTTATCTTTGTCCTGACTTAGTTAAGTTTTATATGTTATGAGTTGCATGAACATTAGGCTAGGTTTTAGGTTAGAATTAGTCTTAAATCATATTTTTTGCTTATCCTTGGTCATTTTTGGGACTGTAGAATAGCTATAACATGTTTACCCTTAGTTTAGGATCTTGTAGATCTACTGTGGCTAGCCTAGAATCCTTAGAATAATTTAAGAAGGTTTTAGAGGCAGAGTAGGTGCTTTTACTTGTTTCCTTGCTTTATAACCATTTTTCTTATTAATTACCATTATTGTGTAACTGTGGGACCAAGGGCATAGCGTGGATCGGATGGAATTCCTGGTTAGTTATCAGTTTTGGAGGGTGTTTTACCCTGGTTACTTATAAGTATTTGATATTCTCTGAATTTGGCATCATATCCCATACCGCATTGCATGGCAAATGGTTTGGAAATGAAAGAAATATGGGATTTTTTTCTCAAACTTGAGATCTTCTACTTAACCAATGGTTTTCGAAAAAAAGGAAAGTACCACTATTTATGCCAGTCCAAGGTATATTTCTAGACCCTTTTTCAATTTTGTTGATGAGCCCGATCCACGATTCTGGGTGGACCGAGGAGAACATATCTAGGTTTTACTTTTATGCATGTGTTGATGAGTCTGAGGTTAAATTTTGGGTTCCTGGGGTACCAAATACCGGGTTTTACTTTTCTGCATTGGCCATATTCTGCATTATATCATCTCACGATGCATTTCATTTGCTTATATGTACTTGGAGTGCCTTTTTCCTTTATTATCATTTTTATCTTCACTGTCAGTTTAGATGGTTCTGTTTTTTATTAATAACTATATTTAAGTAGATCTCTGTAGCTAGTTTACTTTTTTGTGTCTCATAATATATAATATCTTTATTAGCTTGGTAAACCTATGATGCCTGCTGGGTACCCATTTTTTTGGTACTCAAACTACACTCTACATTTTTTCTGATGCAACACCTAGTATAAGACACCCTCGTTGATTGTATAGTCATTTAAGGCCTGCCACTGTTTGTATCGTGGTGAGCTCCTGGCATTTGGAGATTTACTGCTTTCCTTCTCAAATTTATCGTCCTTATTTTGTACTTTTGCCTGACAGTAGTATCTTGTATAGCTTTATCCTATACTTTAGATGCTCTTGTACCAGTTACACCAGCTGGGGTTTGGTTCCTATGTATGTATATATTTCATCTTTCTAAGTATTTTTAGGGTCCATGGGTATATTTCATATTGTTATGTGTATATTTATACTAGTGGCCCCTTTCTTATTAGTATCTTACTTTTGCTTTATCTGTTTTAACTCTATTTATATCATTGTATTTGGGGTTTGTCTTTTCTACTAGGGGTTTTTAGTAGGCGCCATTATGGCCTAATTTTGGGTTGTGATAGTGTGGTATCAGAGTTTAGGTTCATCGGCCTTACCAGTAAAAAAGCAAATGTCTAGTAGAGTTTCATGGATTGGTACAATAACGTTTGTATCCTATCTGTAGGAGGCTATAGGGTATTCTTAAGAGACTCCATCTTGATTGACTCCTTATCATGCATCCATCATTATATCAACTTATAAAGTTCATTTGTTTAATTCTTTCTCAAATGGTTCAGACAAGATCGACAGTAGGTGAGGTCGAGGCCCCTGAGATTATAGTAAGTGCCCCAGCTAGGGTACAGGGAAGAGGTTAACCCAGAGGTCGATAAAGGCCATGGACTACGACACTAGATTGGGCCAAGGATAGGGTGCCATCACTATAGCCAGCAATAAGTTAGAGGATATTGAGTATGAGTCAGAGGGCATGGGGCTAGCCTAGCATCCGGTAGGTTTTATGGTTACACCATTTCTACATGACACTTTTGTTTAAAACTTTGCTTCTTGGAAGGTATGTCGCAGGACGGGACCTTGCTTGGTACTCTAGTGGCTCACAATTTCAAGATGAGGCACATACTTCAGCCAAGGAAACAAAAGAGGGTTTAGGAGAACAACCTGCTAATATAGCTCCCTCTTTAGAGATATTACCAATTTTGACAATTGTTGAGTCTATTGCAGCTAGGCCAGTTATGTCTTCTGAAAAGAAAAAGATTCTTGGTAGGTTCATCAAGTTGGGTTCTACTAGGTTTTCCAGTGCTCTGGGAGAAGATGCTCATGTTAAAGCATGCTATTAAAGTTAAAGCGTACTATTAAAGTTCTGGAGGATATGTTGTGGGCTTGTGTTATTGATTTTGGAGGTTAGTGGGACCAGTTCTTAACCTTGAATAAGTTCGCGTATGATAATAGTATCATTCTAGTATTCAAATAGCTTTGTTTGAGGCATTGTATGGTAGTTGGTGTAGGACTTCTGTGGGTTGGTTTGATGATTTTGAGGTTAGGCCTTGGGGTACTGATAAATGCTCAAATTGTACTCCCCAAAGATGGAGGTAACGACGATCATCAAGCAAAACACATTTATAAGTACCCAACAGGTGTCGGGGTCGTACCCACAGAGACTTGTATATAGCACAATGATGATTGTATAGAAATGACTTCACTAAGAGAGTAAATGTTTAAAAACACGAAAATAAAAGATCCGGGGAATTGGGAATTCTGTCACAAAAATCCAATTCAATGCAAGACGGTAAAGTAAAATGGGTGTACCAAATTGAGTAGACGACTAGAAACGTGTATCCAATGGGGCTTTAATATGGGATAAGGTGTTTGTCTATTCACACTTATTCTCGCTTATTGACATAGGTAGCCTTGGTCATGGGTATGGTTGTTTATCTCTCGATCAACAACCATAGATCCGATAATCCCAGTTTGAGCACTAGCGGTCAAATCATCAAACAACAAACATTGAGCTTGGAGAGGTCACACTATCTCTAGCTTAGACCCTTAAATGGGTGATTCCTTCTATATGAGCTATCTCTAGCCTAAAATCTCAATGGAGTCCCAAGTTCCCACTAGTAATTTCACATCCAAAACTATGAAACTCTCTTTCAAGCAACAACATAGTCAATTAATAAAAATTAATATTTGCAACCACCAATTTTAGGTTTAAAATATGGTGAAACTACTAGACTCATATCAAATAAGCAATTATAAGCAAGAATTAACAACACCCACACCCATTTTTCAAGCACCCATCATCAACACATCCCTAGAAAATGAAATTAGCCACTCATGCTAAAGTAAGAAGATATACCAAGTGGATAAACCAAATACCTCTTCATTCAAGTGTAATTTCAATATCTAAGCTCCATTTTGTACACAAATGGTGAATTAAGAATTGGAAGAGAGAGTAGATTGAAACCCTCTTCTTCTTCTTAGAGAGGAATATTGTTCTCAAAGCTAAAATCACTCTAGAACATTCAGGACTGATCAAAACATCAAAAATTATTTACAATTGTGCCCAAAATGGGTTTAAATACTTTCCTAAAACATCACTAATTTTTTGGACAAAATTGCCCTTCAGGTGGTGCGCGATGCGACGTGCGGTTTGTACGTCGTGATGAGAGCATGGCACATCATCTTTAGTTGGACCAGTGACTTCAGCTAATTTGGAGGTCTCATGTAAAGGAGGTGCAATTCGCACCATGCAACGACCGCATTCCTTAGAAGATTCTTCAGTGAATTGTATGGCTCCATGCGATGTATATGTGTTTCGCACCGCAGCTTGTGCGCGTCGCACGGACATCGCATCTCTGGTTTGAATCTACATCTTTCCCGATCACTTCCCACTTCACTCCTTTTAAGATCCTTTTGGGTCCATTTCCATGTTTTTCCATCATTGATCATAAGTACCTGCATGGACATCAATAAAGGCGATAAGAACCTCTAAATCTATTCAAAACATAGCGATAATTCATGGATAAAGGATCAATAAGTTGGTAGATTAACGACTTATCAAACCCTCAAACTTGAACTATTGCTTTTCCTCAATCAAGATACTCTCAAGGCAAGGAATGAATTATGCTCTAAACTCAATCAAGGCACAAAAGACTATTTTATGCTAAAAAAAAATCAAGAAAAAAAGAATAAACAAAAAGACTCAAACAAAAAGACTCAACTACAATGCTTATCTCAATTTGAACCACCACACTATCAAGGCAACTGGTTAGTTAAAAACTTTTTTCCAAAAGGACTTCATTTCTCATTCAAAATTGAGGGAATTCTCATCATTCAAAACAAGACGTTTAAGCTTCTCATGTCATTGTCATGGACCTTCACGGTTTGCCTTGAGATTCACCACATAACTTGTCTCATTCATTCCTCTCAATTGAAATAGAGACTTCATGCTTCAATTTGAGTGCATGATGCCACTCATTACAAGAGATAATCCCCCTCACAATCATATAATTTTCAAACAAAGGGATTATAAGAGAACCAAGAAGACTCTCACTCTCTCAATAAAGTTCAAGTGCACAAACGTCAAACCATAGGCTTGCCCTTCATGTAAATTGCCACTAATGTAGGGTAGCCAAGCTCAGAATCACCAAGGACTTGTGGGTTACAATGTTGGCTAGGGCTAAGGTGAGGATTTCATTTGGTTCAAGTGACTATACCTCCCTAACGCTCTTTGTTATCATTCGAACACCGCTCACATTTTCAAATTTCAACTTCACCTTATTTTTCCCTCACACAACCCAAGCTTCTCCTTTTCAATCATGATCACTCAACTCCTTGTATCACCTTCGTTTGGTAGCACCTACTCTTGCTTTTAATTTTTGCTCATTTATTTAAATTTGTAGCAATTTTCAATTCAACTTAAGGTGCTACCTTACACTTAAAGTTCATTTCATTTCTTCTCCTCAATTGATCACATACACCCCCAGACTTAGGCATTTGCCTATGTTATCTTTTCATTTCCCCCCCTAAACTTAGACTTTTATCCCACATTAAACTTTTAAGCAATTAGGGAGGATGGGTGCCAAGATAGAGGTTCCATAAAGGTCGAGGTGTTACACAAGGTGCCAAATAATGGTCACAAGCTCAAAGAGGTTCACTAGGATTGATGTTGAGGGAAGTCATTTGGGTAAAATGGCTATCAAAAAGGGCCTAAGATCATCTTCCAAGCTCAGTCACACCTAGAATTTTTCCTTGAATCACATTTGAGGCAAGTTCTAGATGACACATATGCACAAGAATCAAGGTAAAGCCTCACCACATAAGGTATCATGCTATAAGACTTTTTTCATTAGTCTCGAAATCAATTGGGACAAATGACTTTCGACAAGCTATTCCGAGTTTATTACACACTCATTTGTGAGTCAATCAAGCTAAAGAGAGAGTGTGCAAGTCATGACCAGAGAATGCTTTTCCTCAAAAATTCATTTCCCTTCTTCCTTTGATTTTCAAAAACAACTTGCCAAGAGAATATTTTTGGTGGGTCCATTTCTATACAAGCAACTACTGACTCAATTTTTAAACTAAAACTTGACATTTTCTCTTAAGAAAGTTTCCTCTCAATCTATCATAGGGAAACACCAACCCGGTTCGACACAAAAATAAAAGAAAGAGAAAGATAAAGAAAACTTTTGCTTCTTGGGAAAGAACCATAGCATTAAGAAAACCCTTAGAGTTTATTGCTAAACTACTATTAATAAGGTGATCTCCAAGTTTCGCGCTCATGATTCATTTAAAAACAAGCCTTGGCGTAGGCCTTAAGGCATTTGCAAAGCATGACTAATGGAATAATGGGGCGTGTAAGACTAACCTGGCAACACAATCAACATTAAATATAAAGATCAAGCCCGGCAAGGGCACAATTAAGCTCAAAACAAAAATATAACATAAAGGCCCGACAAGTGCAATGTAATCACAATCAACAAAATGATTACAAGCACCCCTAAACTTAAAGTTTGCATGTCCCCCATTGCACAAAATGTTATATAAATAAGAATGAGTGCAAAAACTCCCTGATTATTCTAATGATGGTGACGATGCCTCCTTGAATAGAATTTTTGAAGCAACACTTGTGGTTGTGGTGGTGGTGATGCCTGGGGTAGCACATATGCATGTGCAGGGTCGATTTGAAAACCCTCTAACAGTGGTATTTTAGGATCCTATGGCAGCATAAGAAGACTAGACGAGTCTTCCACATACCATTTATCCTCTACAGTCATAAACTCATGATATGAGGGTCCCCTACCCCAGCTAGGCCTATATGGAGTCCTCCATTAGGGCACAGGTGATTCGGGAGGATTTGGGTATTGTTGGACTGATGGTGGATCAATCACTGCTTCCATTTTGTTTGGAGTGTCATTGTCATTTTGGGCCCAGCCCATGCACCAATCATCAGGAGGGCTAGCAGCCTTTTGGGGTGGTGAGGAGCTTGGGGCCAGTAGATTAAGGTCCCAAGCAGGACCCATTGACTCAACACATGGCCTGACTTGCCAAAGCTCATAACCTTCCACTTCCATGGTGTCAATTATAGCACACATGTTGCTCAAAGTTAACACTAAGGGCTTCAAAGCCAATTTGATGGCCTTTTGAATTAAGTTTGGAATGTCCCTGGCAAACTTTTGTAAGAGCTCCTCATTATTGTTAGTAAATTAAGAAAGTTATGGAATGTTACCTGGGAAAGCGGTGGCTCTGGGATCCACATTAGAGGTGTTCAATTCCTCTTGAGAGTGGGATGAATGCCCAAATAATCTTGGATCACCACGCCCTCAGGAGCATTGCTTGCGAAGGTTCCATGAGTAGGGTGTCGTCTCTTAGTATGATGAGCATCTGTGTCTCTCTTAGTGTCCAATCAAATCATTCCGGTGGCTTGGATAATTTTCTCCAATGAGCAAATTCACTGACAGTTTGCTTAGAAGCAGAAGTAGCTAATGAGATCGGGGAAGGCCATGGAGGTACTCCCTTGTCTTGCTTTCTGCTTGATTTGCTTGGTGATTATATCTCCTTAATGCAACTTGCGACTGGTCATGATGAAAGTGATCAGAATAGCCACTTCTATGGTTACTTGTGTCTTGTGTCCGGTTGGGATGAGCTGGAGCATACAAAATCTAGCCCCATCCGATCTTCAAACTTAAGTTCAGAGCGATGAATAGGCCCCTTTGTCATGGACCACAAAGGAGTTCCTTCAGAAATAAAACTTGCAACCCACTCACATTAGTTGTCTTTTATAGTTAAGCATTCCATGAACTGTGACTCAGGAATAGGCTCATCATACCACATAGCTATATGGATGGCTGTCGGTGTGATATCTAATTCATTTTCCCTTGCCCAAACAGAATCAAGTCAGGGAAGCTTGCTAATTGGACCCTTGTGTTTTAACATATCCTGCCTAGCTCGGTAGGATGCATAAAATTCTAGCACTAACTCCGGGACATATAGCCTAGGAGTTTTGGCAAACTGATCCCATGCTCTTTCACTGAATTGTATAAGTATGTTTGGGATGACATTCTCAAAAGCTTCCACCATCATCCCTCGACTTATTCTCCCAAAATTTCATATAGTAAGCTTCCATTCCCTTCAGGACAAAGCATACTTCTAACTCAGTGCGACCTTCATTTTGTGTAGACAAGGTCTTGTTTACGAAAGTTGATGCATGACTTGAACTGACCCTCTTTGTGTAGGGACTGGTGGAAGACATGTTCCTGTAATTGATTGTTAGTGGAAGGTACAATTATCCATGTACCACAATAGATTATTGAAGAAGTTAACAACTAAAAAGATTGGAATGTAACGGAGTAGAAAAACAAAAGAGGTGATTATTAGCTCATATGGGCCTCATGCGGACTGCATCAGACAAGATGTGCATCGCATGAGGTATTGCATGAGTTAACAGAAACCTTCAGTGGTTTCAGCTAAACTGTGTAAAGTTGGTGCGAACTGCACCACCTAGGATGCGCGTCGCACCATCCAGCGCACCTCAGAACAGTAAACTGGCCATTTTTCTTCTTATGGTGCAAAGGCTTGTGCGTTTTGCATTTCAAGATCTACGCACTGCATGCAAAACACACAAAGGCATTGGAATTTTTGGTTCCTTGTGTCCTTGTGAATTATCATGTGATCCGCAAAGCAAGATATGCTTAGGCACATGGCAACGTGCAACAACTCACAATATTAACAAAGGGGCAAGGGGATATAATAACTATAAACTTCTGGGTACTCAGACTTCCCCAAATTTCCATTTAAAAAAACAACAATCAAAAAAGGAACTTAACGGCTTCCCTTAAGATGGAAGTTACCCCGTCTATCATTGAGAACATCAAGTTCTCACTTGCAACAATGAGCATCAATAAGATTAGCAACACTTAACCCCTCTCCTTACAAGATCATACACATAAAAATTATTGTCAAATAAGAACCATGGGCATACAAGGAACGAAATTCAGCCCTAACAATCAGTTTTAGGCAAAACTTTATGACAAATGATGATTTTCCTTTAAGAATGAATCACCCAATCTATCATCGGGCTAAATAATGCATCAATCACAAGTGGGTTACTCAGACTTCACCTCTAACATAAATTTCAAGGATAAAAATCATTACAAATCAACATGCATAAACAAAATTCAAGTTCTACCAATTTGATACTAAGCATAATTCTCAACACACTTCAAAATTACGGACCCAAAATGTTTGGATCTCACCCAAAATAAACATGGCAATTCTATTTAGCATGCCTCACAATATGAGTTCCCAATCAACATAAAAACAAGTATTTAACATCGGAGAACTTACCACAAGTGAAGATTAGGCAAAGAGAAGTGAAAATTTAAGCTTTTTGGGGTGTAAAAATGGTGACCCAATTGAATTGCCCTGAGGGACGACTGGAGGCGATGGTGGTGAAGTGGTGGAGATTGTTGGGTGAGAGGAGAAGAAGATTTTGGGCAAGTTTTGAGGGATTTAGAGAGAATTTGGGAGAGTAATTGAAAATTTAGAAGAGAAAATACGGAGAAAGAGAAGAGAAGTGGCGGTTTGAAAAAAGAAAAAGAAGAAAGGTTGGCCGGGTCATCTCCGAATGGGGTCAGGTCAATAAAATTTTGAATTTACCTTTGGTGCACCATGATGTGGGGTTCACACAAGGTCTTATGCAACCACACGTCACTTTGCACACTGCTGCTTTTCTCCCATGGGTTTGCCATGCGACAGAGGTGTGACACGCACTTGCGCTCATACAGTCTACACGTCCCAGCGCATGTCATCTCCAGTAGTTCGATTTTCTCGTAGGCCTTCTATTTTTGTGTGCGGTGAGCCATGTGACATGTGCAACTATTTGTACTATCTACACGGTCCTCCACACAACCCATTCTTGCCCTGTTTTACCATTTCTGCATTCCTCTACTTTTTGTATTCCTAAAACATAACAAAAACAACAAAAAGGTAAAGTTCAATAAAGTAAACGCACTTGGGTTGCCTCCCAAGAAGAGCTTGATTTAATGTCGTGGATTGAAGATTGTACCTCAACCTAGTCATGGTCGGACATCATGCCAATCTGATTAGCATGGCCCCATCCTAATATAGTGAATTCCTCCTTCAATGATCTCAACATGCTGCTGACTTGGCAACTCTTCAATCCTGGGCGTCTTGCCCATTTCACATACTTCCAGGGCACCAACAAGCTTGCCCTCCAACTCTATCACCGATATCACCCTCAAGTCATCCGGAGGTCTTATAGTTTGGCATACATTGAATGTCACCACTTTATCCCGCACTCAGAATTTAAGCTCACCGAGTTCAACATCAGCAAAAGCTCTTCCTGTAGCTAATAATGGTCGCCCTAAGATGATGGGCACCTCAACATCAACCTAACAATCTAGGATCACAAAGTCTGTTGAGAGTATGAACTTGTCCACCTTTACTAACACATCAAAGAGAATTCCAACCGGGCATTTAATAGATCGATCCGCCATGAGCAAGCACATAGAAGTAGGATTAGGTGTACCTAATCCCAGCTTGTTAAAAATCGCTAGGGGCATCAAATTAATGCTTGCTCCTAGATCACATTACGCCTTTCGGAAAACAAATAGCCCAATGGTGCAGGGTATGGTGAATGCACCCGGATCATCACACTTCGTGGAGACATTGCTTGTCATCACAACACTACTACTGTGTAAAATCTCAATAGTGCCTATATCAATGATCTTCTTGTTCTTAAGGAGCTCCTTCATAAACTTAGCATACCCTGGCATTTATGTTAAGGCTTCAAACAAAGGAATGTTTATAGATAGCTTGCTAAATATGTCAACAAACTTCCTGAATTTCTTAACTTCCTTCTTCTTGTTAAGCCTTTGAGGGTACCGAGGAGGTCCCTAGGTTAGTGTGACCGGTACACTTGGAGCAAGAGGCACATCCTCCTCGATTCGAATGGTCTCTTGGGATGAAGACTCGGCCTAATCCCTCTCTGTATCAACATCAACACTTACCGGGGTGTTGGGTGCACCAAACATGACCCTAACCTCCGGTTCTCCATCATCTCACATGATCTCTTTTCTTTTGGGCTCTACGATGGCTTTAATAATGGGTCTCTTACTAGGTAGTGTCCCTTTCAATCTTGGGTTCATTTGAATAGAGAGATGATCTATTTGTGCCTCAAGATGTTTGATTGAGGTCGAATGGGAGTTTACTTTTTGATAAAGTGTTTGGACTTTGTTTTTAATCTCACTAACCCCTGTATTGGTAGAATCCACTTTCTTTAAAACCAAGGACAGCATGTCCTTTATCTTTGAATTACTAGGATCGCTAGTGGAAGGCTGGTATAGGAAGCCCGACTTGTTTTGAGGTTCATACAAATTTGAGCTTCGATGATTGAATCTATCACCCTCTCGATCACGATCTCTCTAATTACCATACCTCTCCTTGTCTTTGTTCCAACCTTGATTCTCATCCCTTAGACAATAAAACCCGAGATAAGAACCCACCGTTACATGGCAAACTTTACCATCCACGATGGTCATAAGCTCATTGTCATTGGCCTTTATCTCCAGTGTACTCACAACATTCATAGTTTTAGCACCCATTATATGCTTTGTTAATAGATCAATTTGGGTCATCATCTTAGCCATGGTCTTATCATGAATTTTGCCTCTTTTTCTAATTTTATTTGTTAAGATGGATGAGGTTGCTCCTTAAGTTGACACATCTGCTTCCCTTATGTACCAAGATTTGTTGATCTTAGTCATCCGCTCTAAGAAAGCCGAGGCAATAGGAAATTGTAAGTCCATAAAGGTGTCACCTCCAAGTTTTTTAGCCATAGCCTTATTCATAGAGTTCAATAACCGATAGAAGCTTTGTAGCAATACATTGTTCGACAACTCATGGTTCAGAGACAAGAGAAGCTTATTTTTTAACCTCAACCAAGCCTCATGTAGAAGCTCATCTGAGAGTTTCCTAAATTTGGTAATCTCATCTCTTAGCTGCATCATTCAAGATGGAGGGAAGAATCTCGATGTAAATGTCTCAACCAACTCGGCCCAAAATATGATAGATCCTTCGGCAGTTCTTCCAACCATTTTGTAGCTTCCTCTATCAATGAAAAGGAGAATAGGTGTAGTCGAATGGATTGTTGGGAGATATTTTGAAATATAAGCGGTTGACAAATATCCATAAATTTCTGAATATGTCGGTTGGCATCTTCATGTGCTGCTCCACCAAATAGGCCCTTTATTTGGATCAAGTGGAGCATGGTGCTAGTCACATGAAAGACCACATTTCCCACCATTTGATAGGTAGATTGCACCCACGCCCCCTTGCATCATAGGCTCAGCAGCATTGGCATCCATGAAGCCGCCAATGCTCTTGTTATTGTCAGCCTCACTCATAGGCTAGCCTGCTCAATCATAACACAAATAACGAACAAACATAAAAGAAACAAGTACTCTCAATGTGACTTCAAATCTACAATAAAAAATATCTATCAACTTAAGTCCCCGTCAATGGTGCCATTTTTTACAAACGCTCAAATCGTACTCCATAAAGATGAAGGTAGCGGCGATCGTTAAGCAAAACATATTTATAAGTACCCAACAAGTGTAGGGGTCATATCCACATAGACTTGTAGAGATCACAATGATGATTGTATAGAAACGACTTCACTAAGAGAGTAAATGATTAAAAATACGAAAATAAAAGATTAGGGGAATTGGGAATTTTGTCACAAAAATCCAATTCAATGCAAGATGGTAAAGTAAAACGGGTGTACCAAATTCAGTAGACGACTAACGATATGTATCCAATGGGGCTTTAATATGGGATAAGGTGTTTGTCTATTCACACTTATTCTCACTTATTGACATAGGTAGCCTTGGTTATGGGTATGGTTGTTTACCTCTTGCTCAACAACCATATATTCGATAATCTCAGTTTGAGCACTAGCTGTTAAATCATCAAACAACCAAGATTGATCTTGGGGAGGTCGCACTATCTCATGCTAAAGGAAAAAGATATACCAAGTGGGTAAACCAAATTCCTCTTCATTCAAGTGTAATTACAATATCTAAGCTTAGTTTTGTACACAAATGGTGAATTAAGAATTGGAAGAGAGAATAGATTGAAATGCTCTTCTTCTTCTTAGAGAAGAAACTTGTTCTTAAAGATAAAATCACTCTAGAATATTCAGGACTGATCAAAACTTCAAAAACTATTTACAGTTGTGCCCAAAATAGGTTTAAATGCTTTCCCAAAACATCACTATTTTTTTGGACAAAATTGTCCTTTGGGTGATGTATGATGCAACGTGTGGTTCGCATGTCATGATGTGCGCATCGCACACCATCTTCAGTTGGACCAGTGGCTTCAGCTAATTTGGAGGTCTCGTGTAAAGGAGGTGTGATTCGCACCATGCATCATGCACGTCGCACAATAACTGCATCCCTTAGCAGATTCTTGAGTGAATTTTGTGGCTCTATGCGATGTATGTGAATTTTGCACTATACCTTTTGCGTGTCGCACATGCGTTGCATCTCTGGGTGGAATCTCCATCTTTCCTGATCACTTCACACTTCCCCCATTTTAAGCTCCTTTTGGGTCCATTTCCTTGTTTATCCATCATTGATCATAAGTACCTGCATGGACATAAATAAAGGCCATAAGAACCACTAAATCTATTCAAAATATAGCAATAATTCATGGATAAAGGCTCAATAAGTTAGTAGATTACCAACTTATCAGGTACTGACTTATTGCATGATTCTATGGATTGAGTCCTTGGTTATTTAGAAGAGACTTTGTACTTCCCAGAGTACGAAGAAGAGCTATGTTGACCAGAGGGTGCATGACTTACAGTTTATGGTTGGTGGCAGGATCTTTCTTTGAGTGTTGCCCATGAAGGGCATGATGAGGTTCGGGAGGAAAGGCAAGCTTAGCCTTGCATTCATTTGGCCGTTTGAGATCCTTGGTCGCATTAAGGAGAAAGCATATGAGCTAGTTTTTCCTCTAACTCTTTCAGGTGTTCACCCTGTTTTTCATGTTTCTATGTTGAGGCAGTATGTTTAGGATAAGTCTCAAGTGCTTTAGTGAGAATTAGTTCAGTTGGCTTAGTCTTTGGCTTTTGAGGAGAAGAATGTGGCTTTTTTGGACAGGCAGGCTAGAAAGTTTAGGTCTAGAGAGATTCTTTTAGTTATGGTTCAGTAGAGGCATCACCCAATCAAGGAGGCTACTTGGGAGACATAGATCGACATGCGAACCGGATATCCTCACCTTTTTGAGCCTTCAGGTACCTTTCCTTTTGTAACTTTCAAGGACAAAAGTCCTTTTAGTAGTGGATGTTTAAATGACCTTCGTGGTCATTTTCTCTTTTTCATGCTTTTTTACCATTTTGACCTTTCTTATAGCTACTACATTGTTAGTTTGACTTGCTGGGATGAGTGGCACACTTCCTGAGGTGTTCTATTGAGTTTTAGAAGAGATTCCCTATTTTGGAAGCGTTAGAGTTGAAATATTTGACTTCAGTCAACATTCAGAGTAAATGGGTTCGAATGAGAATTCCATAAGTGTTATTAGCTCCAAAACATGGATTTTTAACTAGTGGGACCTTTGGTTTGGATCTCGAGGCTTCCAAACTTATTTTGAGAACTTGGGTGGTTCTTAGGTAAAATTGGCCAACTGTTGACTTCAGTCATCCTTTTATCAAGATGACCCCGATTGGACATTTTGATGACTCTGTTGAATCCAGAATGCCATTTACAATTAGGTTGTGTGTTTTGTTTGTGGAGCTTGGCTTGCACCAGTGAAGAACCAGCCGCTGTTATGATGTCTGATGACATCAATAGCCACAGCTCCTTCGTAGCTTTGCCGCTCCTACAGAGGGTGCACTGTGCATCCAGCTCCGCTCCCACGAACTTGTTTCACTATTGCGACATCCCCCCTGTGATGGATATTCATCAGGAGCAATGATCAATGTACATTTAATGTACTTTCTCCTTCAATCTCTAAGTCATTTAAAATATTTTTACCATTGATATAGAGCTCAATTAAGAGAGAATTCCTCCATTTCTTGATTATTTCTTATGCATTTGAGGTAAATTTTTCCCTCTCTCATTCTATAAGGCGTTTATTATTTAACTTCATCTTTTGTATTCAATTTGAGTCTCTTTTTGTATGATTCCTCTTCACTTTAAAGTGACATTTTTAACCATTTGAGGTCGGAATCCGCTTCCATTTTCACCCAAAGTTGGGGCATACGTCCTTTACCTCATAGGGATCTTAAGCACAGAATTTGATTTATGTTTCATTGGCGAGGCCCGAGGGTCGGGATTTCACCAGATTTCAGGTCCAAAATTCTAAGTATCAATATAGGTGCCATTATTCCCCTCTTGACTCATAGAATATGTTTATGATAGCATGGTAGTGATTTGAGGCACTTCAGAAGGGAAAGGCTCATGAGTGATAGTTTGTGATTACAGTTCATCCCCTAGGTAGGTTACGGTTTACTTTTTTTAGACTTAGGTCTGTTAGATTCTATATTTTATAAGTTCCATGATAGTTAGGGATGCTTGTAGGTTCTTAGGCTGTATAATCCTTACTTATAAATTTGCCATTTTTGGGACCTTAGATTAGTTCTTTCACCTTAAACCTTAGTATAGGTTGCTTTTAGTCTTAATGTGATTAGGATTAAATCCATATCTTTGAATTAAGGAGGATTTTATGGTAGAGTAGACTGTTAATATTAGTTTTTTTTGTGGTAGAGTAGACTGTTACTATTATTAGTTTATTATTGTTTCTCTGTTTCTGCTTTAATTACCATTCATTGTGAAATTATGGGCCTGAGGCCATGGTTTTTTTCATGACCCGAGCCTACACTCTGGATGTAATATGGTGCTTAAAATCACAAGTTACTCCAAGTTAGGCCATGGAATGGCATAAGATAAAACAATTCTGAGTAATAAAGACTGAGTGGAAGCTAAACTGGTAAAAACTGCAAGTTTCAATAATAACTGAAGAATATCTAAATGAAAATAAAGTTTGCAAAACAGAACCAACTAAAACAAGCATGAGTATCTGACCCTATGTATGAAAGCCTCTATTACTAAGGAGATGTTGGGACAAGCCCTCAGCTAACTCCAAATACTAAAAACTAAAATAAAACTAAAGAAGTATCATAAGAGTCCATCCTCGGATGATGAGACCACTAATAGTTGATGAAGTGGCACTAGAGCATAGTGGTCACGATAGTAAGATATGGCCTAGCAAGAGATAGGCATGGATTTGGGGAAAGTACCAGTCATTCCCCACCGGGTCATAGGGATAAAGTTCCCTTGGAGAAACAATGAGTCTCCATCACCCCTAGTTCCAGCTTCCTTGCCACCTGCTGAATCCCAGGGAGTTGCACTGCCCCCAGCCCAACCTGTTCCATTGGTACCAAAGGCAGCTAGTGATACAGGACCTCCAGTACCTATTGTTCCCCCACCAGAGACAGGGGAGCAAGGGATGAGTGAGGTAGTTCAGTTGCTGACTAGGATAATTGTTATTCATGAGCGACAACTAGCCTGACATTGTTCAGGCAAGTTACCTTTCTTTTGCTAAAATTGTGCTATAAAGCTAAGTCATAAAGGTTGAGTTCTTTGACTTATGATTGTTATTCAACTAGTATTAAAGCCAAACTTTATGATGATATAGACATCACATGAATTCAGACCATTGCACAAAACATAGAGGTGCTTTGACATAAACTATATATGGCTGAGAGGGTCAAGAGAAAGAAATAAAAGAGGGCTAGGCGCACAGGGTTTCAAACAGAGTCTTAGGGGGTTCCAAGTTTCATTATTCAAGATGACCACCTAGGCCCGACCACAACATTCTCAGTGTAGTAGGTTGGATCACCAAGGTAGTCTAGTTCGAGTGAGAGCTCACGAGCATCTGGCTCGCAATAGTATAAAGTCCCAGAGTAGCCTAGATTAACTGTGCTGCATTGTGATACTTGGGACAGACACATGCCGTAAGATGTTGTTTGGGCTCTAAAACATGCTATTTTTGTGTCCAAGGGGGTCATATACAAAGATATTGTCCATTTAGGGACCAACAAGGTTCACGACAGAGGGACAAATCAACAATAGGGTCATCTTCCTTAGTATATCTTGTACAGTATGGTTCCCATATTTCATTAAGTAGAAGTCAAGGACAAAAGGATGCATCTAGTTCCAGCAGTGGCCAGAATGACATATATGCACTGACAAAATGTCAGGATTCAGAGTCACTGCCTAATGTTATGACAAGTATATTGAGTGATTGCTCCCATTGTGCTTATGTTTTGATAGATACAGGCTCCACATTATTGTATGTACCCCTATTACATGCTGAGAAGTTATGTATAGTACCAGAGCCATTGGATTGACTTTTTTGTTGTGTCTATCCAAGTTGGTGACTCTACTATTGCCTAGAGGATTTATCGAGATTGTAGGGTAGAGATTGTTGATCGTCAAACCTCTACAGACCTGATAGAGCTATCGATGCTTGACTTAGATATTATTGTGGGCATGGATTGGCTGGCATCTTGTTATGCCAATGTTGACTACCGAGTGAAGACTGTTAGATTCCACATTCCAGGGGAAGTAGTTAGGGAGTGGAAGGGTAATGCAATAACGCTAAAAGGCATGTCTACATTCAATCTTCAAGCAAAGAAAATTATTGCCAAAGGCTGCATTTACCATATTGTTCAAGTTCAGGATATTGATGCTGAGCCACTAATTTTTTAATCTATTATAGTAGTTAATGTATTTCTAGAGGTGTTTCCAGACGACGTCCATTGTATTCCCCTAAAATGGGAGATTGATTTTTCTATCAATATATTAAAAAATGCCCAGACGATATTAATTCCCCTATATAGAATTGCACCATCATAATTGAAGGAATTGAAGGAACAACTGAAAGATTTATTTAAGAAAGGGCTTTATCGTTGTCACGCCCTGAGACTACCCCCTAAAAACAACATGGTGCTTAGTATCACAAGTGACCCTAAGCTAACCCATGGTCTGTCATGTACTGAGATTTTTAAAACAACATACTAACAGTGTGCAAAACTAAACTGGTTTAGATGAAATAATCTTGGAAAAATAATCCATTAATCTCTGAAGAATAAATATATGTAAAAGTCTGAGATAAATATTGACTGCAAAGTTGAAACTAATACTATGTCTGAAAGCCTTTATCTAAAGTGAGTTGCATGGATAAGCCCCTAGCTAACTCTAAAAGTCTGAAAACTGTAAATGAAAGTTGAACAAATAAACATAAGTATCATCCTAGAAATATGAGGACTCACCACTGAGTTGTTGAATAGGAACTAGAGAATCACACTAAACGAGGTGTGGCTGCTAAGCACCTGAACCAACATCATAATAGGATGTAGCACAAAAGTATGCGTCTGTACTTTGAATGTACTGAGCATGCGGGATATGCACTAATCTGTATGTACATGTATATACTGAATTATGATACAATAATCTTAATATGAAGAGTAAGTTGAGACATGAGATTGAAAGGTAATTGATGCAATGACCAAGTATTTGACATTACTGTAAAATGCTAAACTGAACTGAATAACTGACTACTGAATACAAGGTCAATGCAAGTACTAAATCTGAACTGTGAGAGCTACTGTTAACTAATATACCCAAAGTTGAGCTAACTATGGGGCCAACTTGTAACCCTAGCTGGGAGGGTGTTCATACCTTGCCAAGGGTACAAACATAAATTGGCATGGATCCACTAATATGATGTCAAACAAGGGACTGGGGTGGCAATCCTGATATGATGGGTGACCCCTTTAGAACTTACAGTGGCAACATAGTTCTGGCACTTAGGTACTTCTTCTAAAGGTCTCAGCCTAAACTGATGGGTGAGCCTTAATCCCTTCGTCTGCTTAGCAGCTAAGTCTACTCCCAACGAAATATGCAATAAATAAATACAAATTGATATACTGGATAGCTCAAATATTGATCATTCTGGGAATGCATAATAATACTGAAAACTAATAGCATTCTAATCATGAAGTATGACTGACTGAGATATCTAACTAGCATGCATAAATCTAATGTATTGAAATTAACAACATGCTAGGGTTGTAGAATTCTGAGAATATGACTATCCTAGATTCTCAAGAAAACATTTAATGGATTCCATATACAACAATGGAAACTGAAATACAACAGGTTCATAAAATTTAGGAACCCTAGGTCTGAAGAATTAACTGGAAACTGAAGATACTGAATTTCTTAGGGACTCAATGGGTGAAAAGATACCCATTGATGAAATCCCACATACCTAGATGTAAAGTTCACGGAAGAATCCTCGGATTTGGGGCCTGAACTTGGGAGAACCTTCTGCTTGTTCATGAGAAGAAGGAACGCTCTTTTTCTCCTAAGTGTAGACTTATCTGAGGGAATGAGGGGGTTTGGATAGTTTTAGGATACAAGCCCCACTTAGGATAGTCAAAACGTCGTAGTTTAGCCTTTAAAAGGGAGAGGAAAAGTCTAAAATACCCCTAGAATTAAATTAGCAAACTATTGGAAAATTCACGAACTGAGTTCCATGGGTGGGCTTCTACGGCCCGTAGAACCATATCGTGGTTCCTAGGCATTTTGTCAGGCTGTGCGTCTGATGACCACTAACGAAGTTCATGGCTCGTGAAACCATCCACGACTTATGGAACTTGTCTGTGGTTCTTGAGGGATTGATGACCCTCAAGTCTGATTTTCATAGCAGCAATCCATGGTCCATAGATCATTCCATGGTCCGTGGAAGCTGGCGTGATTTCAGACTAAGAAGAGGGGTCTGCAGGTATGATTCAACGGAGGCCTTCCACATCCCGTGGACCTTTCCAAGGTCCATGGAAACCATGTGTGGTTTTTATTCTGACTTGGATAGTTTCATTTTCTGATTTTTATGAGCTGGTTCTAGGCTTGGAATTTCTGGGGTGTTACAATATCTCCCCCTTGGGATCATTCTTCCTCGAATGAAGACTAAACAAGCTAAGTTTGGGGGTGTCACGACCCAATTTCTCGGTCATGATGGCATCGACAAACCCCTAATAGGCAAACCAATCCTCATAGCCAGAAATATTTAGTAATGTGCTACTAACCAATAAGAAAGCGGAAGAAGCATAATATAAGCAGAAGCAAGGGAAATAAGATAACGAAATAAGCAACAGGAATGCATAAGCGGAAGCTAAACCACACTCAAAACTTGGTATCATAGTATAAGAGCCAAAACTACATCAACAGAGTACACATGATCCAAAAATGATATATACATATGTCTCCAAATAGTAAAAGAGTACATAATAATAAAGCAGAGCTAAAAGCTAAGCCCGGCCATCAAAATCTCACCCTCAGCCTCGGATAGTCCAAAAGATCATCCCGCACGAATCTCCAATGAATCAGCGGTGATGGCCCACACTAGGATCTGCACCAGAAGATGCAGAAGTGTAGTATGAGCACTAATAGCTAAGCAATGGGTACCCAGTAGGTATCATAGGTTGACTGGGCGCATATAAGATATAAGAGTAGCAATGTAGCAAAAAAGAATCAAGTAGTCACAGAAACAACGAATAAGTACTTGGAAGCTAGCACAGAAGGAATACAAGGACAAAACAATCATGCTTGGCTAGCTAAATGAAATATATATCTCAGAGACATAGGAGAAGGAAAGAAAGAATGCACTTGGGGTCCATGCAATAACAATATATAAAGAGAGTTTAAAGAAGAAGACGGTATACCGGTAACTTCAAGTAAAAAGGGAAAAAGGAAAGGAAATAATGATAATCATGCTTGACAACAAGACTAAAACCAAATCATGCTAGTAGTACCACTTTCAAGTCAAGAATAATCAATCGATAGCCCAAGTATAACCGTCAAGTGAACCAAATGAACATAATACAACTCTCAGTTTTCAGTCATCAAATGTAACCATATTCAGGATCAATATCGCAATAGAAAAACAATAAATAAAAGTCTACCTACAGTCCCACGGGTGCCCATACACGCGAGGAACATATACAAATGAAAACAAACCCTTCGGCATCCCATACTACCAGAGTGTACACTGAGAAAACAGCAAACAAGGGTGGATCCGAACACAATATACATGATGTGATGTTATATGCTGAAACCAAATGATAGTAGTAACGTATGTTACCCCCCCTCTGCTACCTAAAAGTCCCAAAGAGGCAGGATCCATGGAAGGGATTCACCCGAGTACCTCAACTCCACTGTACACCGCTACTTCGGCACCGACAACACGTAGCCCCTGGTCAGGATCGACAAGGTCCATAAAGGTTTACGCGGAGACCACATACTAAATCTCATAACCTTAATATAATCGTCTGGAGTGTATTCGGATCCAAATAAGTCATCAAATCTCAAAAATGGACGCCCAAGGTTCTACCCAGGTCTAAATTAGTGAATCAAGTCCCAAAAATCCCAACAAGGGTGCCCTAACATAACCAAGTCTAAAACAGTAGTAAATCAAGTATGATGCTCGACTTTACTGAGTCTAATATTATCTCAAATCACTTATCAAATCATGTCTAGCACCACGGCTCAATCGGGTCTAGTATAAGTATGAAAATAGTGATAAAATCATCTCTTTGAGCGGGTTTGGTATGGAGGAAAATGTTTTCTGGAAAATGTTTTCCAATTTTCTTGTGTTTGGTTGGTCAAAAAAATTGGAAAATATTTTCTTTAGGAAAATATTTTCCTTCAAAATAAAGAAAAAGACTTCTCTAATGAAAGTAGGGAAAACAAGTCCTCACCTTCATAATACCCCAATCCCACCCACTCCACCCTCCTACTTTCACCCCTACCTCCACCCCCTACCTCCACCTCACACAATTTTTAAAAAATATTTTTTCTATTTCACCCCACCTCCACCCCACATCATTTTTTTTTAATTTTTTTCAATTCTTCCTTTAAAAAATAAAATTAACTCTTTTTAAAAAAAATATTTCTTTTTGAATCACACCTTACCCATCTACCCACCCCACACACATACACACCCCACCACCATTACCACCTCCACCCACCCAAACTCAATTTTAAAATTTTTCTTTTAAAATAAATTATTTTTTTCTTAAAAAAGTATTATTTTTGTAACCAACCCCCCACCCTATGCCCCCAGCCCCTCCCCCTCCCCCCAGCCCCCCTCCTCCCCCACCTCCACCCCACTCAAAATTTAGTTTTCAATTTTTTTTTAAAAACGTTTTGATACCCCCACCCCTACCCTCCACCCCACCCCACCCTACCACCTCCACCCCACCAAAAAATTAATTTTTTTTTAAAATTTTAAAAAAATAATATTTTTGGGTACTCCGCCCCTCTCCCACCTTACCACCCCAGCCCCCCACCCCCACCCCAACCAAATTTCAATTTTTATTTTTTAAAAAACATTACTTATTTTTTAAAAAAAGTAATATTTTTGGTCCCTCCACCTCCCCCCACACCCCTCCACCCCCACCCCGCCCCACCAGCGCACCATCTCCCCCCCAAAATAAAATAAAATTAATGTTTAAATTTTTTTTAAAAAAAAAATTTTTTAGTTACCCTCCCCCAACCCACCCAGCCCCCCTCCCCCCGACCTATCCCTAAAAAATATTTTCTACTCTCTAATCAAAAAAAAATATTGAAAAATGTGTTTTCACTCATCAATCAAACAATAGAAAATATTTTCCGAAAAATATTTTCCACTCACCAACCAAACATGAGAAAATAAGTAAGTAACCAACTTATTTTTCATAAAATATTTTCCATGAAAAATATTTTCCTTCATAACAAACACACCCTTTAACTCTCTTACCCAAAGAAGATCCATGAAAATTAGTTCCAAACCTTTTATAACCATTTTTATCGAAAACGGGCCCTCGGGGCCATGCAAGGTTTAGAAAACCATCAATAGTAGGCCCGAAGACATAACCATTGTAAAACATGTGAAAAACCTCTTTATATGAATGATAATGGCATGCTCAATCAAAACGGTAGCCCAACGGTTCCCACAACCAACCTATCGGCCCTACACATGCTCTAATTTCTCTACAACACATATAACCAGCTCTACAGACAAATATCGATTTTCGGGACTCACGAACATTCCCGAGTAATCCACCATCTCTGGGCTAGAGTCAATTACAAGGCCACACAGGACTATAAGGGTGATATAAGCAACTACAACAAATTCTTCAACCAAACGAGTCAAATAATACGGACATGAAAGAACGGGCAAGGTCTGGGGTACAAAGCTACTATACCCAACACAAGGATACTAATTAGTACAATTATATCCTATATATGCAAAGTATAAAAGGATTAAGCCTACCTGTCATCCAACGGTAAGCTGCTAGAAAGATGATGTCCAAGCTCGAACCGCTCTGAAATGAAATCAAACCATCATAAATGTAAACTACACATTAAAACGAGACTAACAATACCCATAATACTATAATTATAGCCGGGTCAAAATTCGGGTCACAAGAAGGCCTGTGGGCCCCATAACCCAAAGCCGGAAATGAAAAACACCATAATATTCCCCATGTTCTCGGGAGTTCATGCCCCAAAATTTAGCAAAAAAGGACCAAGGAAAAGGGCTCAAACAGCCCATAAACTACAATAAGTAAGGAGGGAAAATCATGGGAATTAAATGGAAATTAACACGGGGAACTTACCAAATTAGGAATATAAAAACGTCCTCGGACCCAAAGTATATAATCCTCCAAGTTATGGGAGTGAACCAGGTGAAGAATGGTGATTTATGGAGCTAAATTGATGAAGAAACCGCTTGGGGAAGAAGAAGATACATGGCGGTAAATTTGAAAATGGCCATCTATATAAACATGCACGCCCAGGCGCAGCTGTGGCCATGCAGGCACAGGTTCGCTGACGCAGCAGCGGCCACACGCTTCAGGGGCGGGCTAGCATGTGAAGGGGAGCTGGTTGCTAAGACCTGGCCATCATGCAGGCGCGGCCATGGCGACACCCTGGCGCCCATACCAGCAAGAAGCAGCACCCAATGCCAAATTTAGCATATTTGATCAAACATACCTCCAGGAATGAGTCCGAGGTCTCAGGGACAAAAACAAGCTGAGCCATTTGCCTAAAAATAGCATTCCAGACTCAATGGAATCTATGAAAATCTCAATGGAGGTCGATATAATGAAAAGTGGGCCCCACACACAAAACCCAACTATAGGCCAACTTTTCCAAAATGGAACCCCATGGCCTAAAACGAGTCCATAACAATCCTGCCAAAATTTCCATCCGAGGTTTTATTCTTCGAACATTTACCAAAGTCAAACTTTCAAGTTCAACTGGCTAGAAAACACAAAAACCAACACAAAACCAAACTGAAAGCTCCTAGAACTCGACCAAGGGTCCTTCTAAGCCAAAATCCACGCTCTAGATATAACGAAATAGCAATGTGCATTTACCAAGAATGTTAACCGAAGTCAATGATATCCTAAGTTAAGGCTCTAAAACAGGGAAACAACCAAAATGATCAAACGAATGACCAAGGAACTAAACCACCGATACTAGCAAGCCATAAATGACTTGGGACCACTACAGGAAAGCTCTAATAATACAAACAGCGCATAAACGCAGGAATGACCAAAAGGGTCATCACATTATCCACTACTAAAAAGGACTTTCATCCTCAAAAATCAAGAACAAGGAAGTACTTGAAGGCTCAAACAGCTACGGATACTCTGCTCGCATATCTCTCTCGATCTCCAAAGTTGCCTCCTCAACTGGACGGTGCCTCCACTAAACCTTAACAACCAGAATCTTCCTAGATCTCAATCTCTTGACATCTCTAGCCAAAATAGCTACTGGCTCCTCAACAAAGGCCAAACTCTCGTCCAACGGAATCGAGTCTCACTGCAACATGATCTTTGGCATATTTATATGCCCGCTTGCCTTATTTACCCATGTTTTAAACATGTTTTGAGGGAAAAAATAATGTATATCCTTATGATTATTTGCATTTTTATGATTGTGAGGTAATATATATGATTAGATGCTTTGCAGGGGAAAATGTGGAGAAAAACAACCCATGATAGCTAAAATAGAAGCATAAAAGCATTGGAAAGAAGTTAGCAAAGTCTCGGGAGAAAAAGAGAGCAAATGAAGAAAATATGGGTTGTGGCGTACTGCTGGCGCACCACCTAATCCCCCAAACTACTAATGGGTGTGGTTGGCATGTTGGTGGCGCTTCACTCAAGCCCCAAACCCGAAAAATTTCTGTTGTGGCATTGGTGGGGCACTGCCCCAAGTGCTAACCCAAAAAATTTCTAGCTTTTGTTTACTCCAAATCCAAGTAGAAAAAGGGATTATTTTCTTGATACTCTATAAATACATCTCAAATAACAATTCTTACAAAAACTTTTGACCTACAAAGCATTAGGAGCCACCGTGAAGGCCGGAGAATTTTGGTTTATTCTTTTCTTCTCCGTTCATAATTATTTTTACGTTTTTCTTTGGCTGATTTGTTGTAATTTCTTCATTTCTATGTGGAGTTAAACTTTTCAGTCTAGGATTGTGGTATCTTCATTTTTTTTAGTAGACTCTTAATTTGATTCTTAAGATTATCATATTAGTTGTTCTTATATTTTTGTGCTTATTATTTTAATGCTTATCTACCCTTAAAATAAATATATATTCTCTTTGTGAAATCGGAAGAAGAATCATTAGGATAGAATGAAGAATATAGGGAGCAAGATCTCTCTTTTGTAATATAAAGAGTAGATTTGCGGCTAGGATAAGAATATACCTAGAACGTCTCTTGGTTATGAAATGGGAAGGCATATAAATGCATTCGAAATAGAATATCACATCCCTGCTTAATGATGTAGTTGTGAGACTATTCTGGATAGACAATTAGAGGCTCGGAAGACCATAATCATGTCATCAACCCCGTAAATTAACAATTAGATAAATGAATAAGTCAATGAAATTGCTTACTCAACATGATTGTTAGCGAATCCATAATTCTAGATCAATTTCATCACATTAATTATGTGAAACCTTCTCTTTATTTGGTTAATTGTTCATTAGTTAACTTCTTTTTATTTTTAATTTAGTTTAGTCATAAATATTTCTTTGAGTTTTACGCTTAAATAAATTATTAAAACTAGTTTAATTTAGTAAAATAGTTAATCGATAAGTCCTTATGGGTACAATATCTGGACTCACAATCCTATATTACTTGTAAGATGGCATACACTTGCATGCGCGTTAGGATGCAACAAGTTTTTGGCGCCATCGTCGGGGACTTCGTTGTTAATTGTTTATCTAGATTAGACTTTTTCTAGTTATTTATTTGAGTTGTAAATATTTTTTTACATAGTTATCTTTTTAGTTTCTTTTGCTTTCCATCACTCTTCTTGTTATGTCAGCCTGGGATAGATGGTGGTCAAATAATGATGATTCTTGTTGTTTTTGTGGAGGACTCCACCGAGAGAGTATTTGTCAAAATTTTCAGGTGAGCGAGTGGTGTGCACCTAACCAATATGCTGAATTGTATACTAGTTGGTCTGTGGAGAGGGAGGAATAAGGTCAACCATTCAACTATCATTCTTTGTTTGAGGGTGACGTTGAGATAGAGTGTAAATGTGAGCATGTTGCAAATAGTGCAAGTGGAAAAGTAGGACTTGTTGGGTCTCATTCAAAGAACTTTTTTAAATTATGTTTAGATGATGACATGTCTTTGGAGTCATCTAAAATGGTGGAAGAGTGTGAAGATAAGGAACAAGATTTCTACATTCTTAAATTTACACCAGACAAGCAACAAAGAAACATGCCTCACTTCAGGGTCAAGCAGTTTAACATACATCATCCATTACTTGGTTCCTTCATCATTTTACCGCCACTCCATGAGTGAAGCAAAAAGATGGATGTGATGTTGGGGTGGAATTCATAGCCTCAATGTGGAGGAAACAGTTGATGGGTTATGCCGCGACGTTAAATCATGCGCTTGTTGGGAGGAAACCCAATTTGTAGTGTAGCTTCTTATCTTTTTAGTTTTTTTATAGTGTTACAATTTTTTCTGATTTTTGTTTTTGCAGATTAGGGGAAGTCTGAGTACCCGAATTTGAAGCTTAGGAGCATAGTTGGGCGTAAGTGTGGGATTGTGCAATCCTTTATGGAAAATGAAAAAATATGTTGTTCGCTAGGCCCTAGAGGGCCTCAGAGAGTATCTCTCACCCTTCTTCTTCATCTTTTTTTCTATAAATTGCTTTGGGGATAAAACATGATTTTAAGTGTTGGGTGGAGAATCTTTTGATATTTGCGAGTTTTAGGGTGAGTATGCCATATGATTTTATTTTATTTGAGTAAGAAAAATACTAAAAAAATATATATAGAAAAAAATATAAAAAGATTTTATTGTTTTTAATTTTTTAATTTTAGTTTCTTAAGCGGCATCTCATTCACCCCTTGGTTTTTCTTATGACCTCAGTTCTTTTCAGGGGGGGAGGGGCTCTTTGAACTGGGTAATTTTTTATTTTTTAGAGTAGTTTTAATTTTTTTTTTTAGTCATAGGTAGAGAACTTTTCTCGACGATAGATGGATGACGAACGTCTTGAGGGAAAATTAGTCATAGGAAAGAGAAAGATTAGAAACCGTAGCCTTTTGAATGCTAGGTGCTTTGCCTAAGTATACACTAGACGTCTCGGGTAATTCACTCAAAAAAAGCATAAAAAGTAGGAAACTTCATTTAGAGACGCATAAGCTATTTAACTTGACTCAAAAAAAAACCTAGAGATGGGCTTAATAATGTTAATTCATTCAATTTTGTTGTGTTATGAATATGAAGTCTAAGGAAGCTATTTTTGAACCATTGTACCATGTGTGGTGAGTGTTTATTGTGTTTCTTGCATATCTTGATATCTAAAACTTGCCCTGTGTGTGTATGAAATGAAACATAGTGTTGAATTCTGGGATATTATCAAGGCATCTCTTTTTGAGACAATTTTTTTACTATTGTTTGTGCCACCTTTACGTTATCCTTAGTTAAGCCTTTTTGATCCTTGGGCCTATTTCTTTGACCAACCGCATATTTAGCCTATTCCCTTTATTTGATTACCCTATATTAATTTAATCCAAACATTTTGTAATGTACTTTGTAGTTGAAAAACTTAAAGAAAGAAGGGAACAAAAGAGAAAAGGTAAAAAGATAGAGGAAGGTTATTGTGGGAAGAATATGATTAGATGTGGTGCCATTGTGAAAAGTAATTTTTATGTTGGTAGTAAGGAGAGGAAAAACAAATAATAAAAAAAGAAGTTTACAAAAATTGCCTTGCTAACAATAAGTGAATGAAGGATAGGGCGAAAAACCAAAAGAAAAGGGGAGTTTAAAGGGAAACATGAACATAAGTTTAAGTTGAGGTGATATAAGAAAAAGAGTGAAAAAACTTAAAGTAAGCGTCTTAAAGTGCATAGAAAAAGTAGTCACTACTGGCCAAAGTGTTCCTACCCGTCCCTTAGACGACATTACAACCTGTAAAAGTCCTTTTGATCCTACAATTTTGATGCTTTGTTAATAGTGTATTACACTAAGGACAAGCCCATGGTATGTCTTGTATGCATAAAACTTTCTTTGATAGACTTAGAGAATTTCTTTATTTATATGACCATTGTCTGTATGGTGTGAGAAAGAGGCATCTCTCTTAAATGTGAGGGAACAAAACGTTGATAATTTGGTGTACTAATGATGGCTATATTTACATATGATCATGTTGGACTTATTTTTCATGAAGAGTCAGTTTTAAAGGTTGTGTGGTTTCACTGAAGGGTCTGTGAAAATATGATTGATGTATGCATGTTGAGTGGATTATGGGTCATGATTAAATTGTCTAGTTAACTTGAGTGTAAGTAAACCCGTTCAATTGGTATCTTAAGATGCAAATTTGGTAAGGTATATAGATATTTATTCGAGGAAGAACAAAGGTTTAAGTATAGGGTGGTGATCTTGGGTGTATTTATACACCGGCTTGCTTTATTTACCCTTATTTTGAGGGCAAAAGTGATGTATATCCTTATGAGTATTTGCATTTTCATGATTGTGAGCTAGTATATGTGATTAAATGCTTTGCATAGAAAAAAGGGGGAGAAAAACAACCTATGAGAGCTAAATTGGAAGCATAAAAGCAATGGAAATGAGTTAGCAAAGTTTCGGTAGAAAAAGAGAGCAAAAGAAGAAAATCTTGGATGTGGCGTTCTTCTGGCGCGCCACCCCAACCCCAAACCTACTGATGGGTGTGGCTGGCGTATTGGTGGTGGGTCTCCCCAGCCCCAAACCCAAAAAATTCAGCTGGGGCATTGGTAGGGCATTGCTTGAGTCCAACCTAGAAAATTTCCAGCTTTTGTCTACTCCAAATCCAAGTAGGAAAATGGATTATATTCCTCATACTCTAGAAATACATCTCAAATCACAATTCTTACAAAAACTTTTGACCTACAATGAGCTAGGAGCTGCCGTGAAGGCCGGAGAATTTTGGTTTATTCTTTTCTTCTCCTTTCTTATTAATTTTTACGTTTTTCTTTGAATGATTCGTTGTAATTTCTCCATGTATATGTGGAGTTAAATGTCACGCCCCGAGGTTACCCCCTAGACGTAACACGAGACTCACAACCATAAGGATCCCAAGCTAACCCTTGGTCATAGCATTCTCAAGCAACATAAAGGAAAAACATAGCGGAAGAATCATAAGGAAATCAAAAACAGGAAGTATAATCATAGATAGAGAGTCGAATAGGGAATACAACCCAAAGATCATATGACAACATCTATGTCTGAAAAACCTCTAAAACTAGCATAATGAGTTGATGGTACAATACCCCAACTAACTCAACAATCTGAAGAGAAAGGGAAAAAAATGAGAGCTAAAGTAAAGCCTAGTCCTCGAACCAAGAGGACTCACCAAAGCTGGCTGAGAGTGGCCGGGAACTCTAGCCACGTATCTGTGAAGGGACACCTGAATCTGCATCATGAAAGGATGCAACACAATATGCGTTAGTACTATAGAATGTACTAAGTATGCGGGCGATGCATGAACATGAAGAAGACATGCTAAGAATGCTTTAACAACTGAAATCATGCTTTAAAACGTACTTGAACATAATCCATACATAATAGGGTTTCATGAGAAAACATCATAATGGAAAGATAAATCATGAGGCAAGAGCCACTTCAAGGTAGGAGTTCATAAAAGAGTTCATGAAGCTTAGAAAACTTGAAAACATACATACAGGAGTTTCTTATAACCGACATGAGACCATGTGAGCTACATTCTAACTATATAACCCTAGTTAGCAAAGCTAATTGTCAACCTTGCCAAGGAAAAAGTCACCATACCCAACTATATAACCCTAGTTGGAAAAGTTGTCCTATACCCCGCTAAGGCAAGGACACCATACATAAAGACGTGGATCCACTCTCATAAGTCGTGAAGGCACATATCACATCATATCATAACCTACGCCGGCAACGTAGTTTCTGGGACTAAGGTTACTCTCACCCAATCCCACTTGGTGCTAAATACTACTCCTAAAACATGCATATATAGCTCATAATTTCGTACGGGCATACTCTGATGCCAAATCTCATTCATAGAGCATGAAAACACATCGGGTATCATGAAACTTTCATATCATAGTTCATAAAGCTTAGCATAGCCATATTTCAAAACATATTTTTCTTTCTAAATCCATACTTGAAAAATTTGGCATGCAATTTTATAAATACATAAAGGCCATGATATCTAATCATGCCAACTTTCTCTTGAAAATATGCAAATTCATAGTTTCATGCTAGAAATCAATTTTCATGCTTGGTATTTTAAAACCAATAAGCGAATCATAATCGAATCATGAATAATCAATAGGAAACCATGAATTTAAACGGAGAAACTGATTTCATAATATTTCCCCAACTTTAGATCAAACCCTAATTTCATAAGTTCATAATTCAACATAAGGGCTGGGGATTTTGGGAACAAGGGTGAAAGGAACCCATTGTTGAAGACCCATATAACTTAGAAGAAGATAACCCACTTCAATGGAAAAGACTTAGGAGGCTTGACTTGGAGCTTGGAGACTTGAAGCTTGAGAGGAACTTTCCTTTTTTGGGTGAAGAATGATGAACTTAAGAGAGACTTAGGATAATATGGGTGAAAAACCTACTAGAAATAGTCAAAATAACTTCACTTAGTAGTTAAAAGCGTTGGAACTGACCAAAATACCCCTAGGATTTAATTAAGAAAAGTCTGGAAAAATAGTCAGATTTAGGGATCACGACTCAGTCTACGGGTCATCGTTTTGACGATGGTTCATGATTCTATTTCGTAGAACCAGGCTAAGAAAATTATGTTGCAGATTCATTTCTATGGGTCAACAGGACAGACCCATAGAAAGTATGACGGGTCGCCATTAGGAATCGTAGTTCTGGAGGGTTCAGCTGACTCTTGGTCAAACCAAGACTCAAGACTACGGTCCGTCATTCAAATGAAAATTCATAGACATGACTCGTGGTTCCTGGAGGAAGTTGGAAAAATGTCAGTCCTCTGAAGATATTCCACGAGTCAATAGGATGGACCCGTCGTTTGAACGATGAGTTATCGTTTGAACTCGTGGTTCCTGGGAGCATGGTTAGCTTACAAGTCTGATTCCACGAGTGGAATCATGACCCGTAAAATGAACTACGATCCATAGAACCCACTCGTGGTTCTCAGACCAGAGGCCAACCTTGCAGATACTGGCCCACAGATCCCTTTCCACGACTCGTGGTTCAAACCACGGTCCGTGGTTTGGATTCGTCGTTTCTGAAACATGAAATTTTCCTGAGATTTTAACTTAGATAGATGGATATGTTTTTGGGGTGTTACAATATCTCCCCCTTGGGATCATTCTTCCTCAAATGAAGGTTAAACAAGGAAAAGTGAGGGGGAAAACAGCCCAACCAAACATCAAACATGGAACTCATGGAAACATCATGAAAATTGAACTTCTTAACTTGAAAACATGATAAACTAACTTCATAAAACATGGATGCATGCTAGGATCATAAGAGAAACTGGTGGGATAGAATTAGAGGGACATACTAAGGAGTAAACTAGTACTTCAAGTTGGGACTGAGTCAGAAGGAAAGAGATGAGGATATTTGGCCTTCATGGCCTCCTCCGCATCCCAAGTAGCACCTTCTACAAGCTGATTCCTCTAAAGGATTTTCACCTAAGCGACTTCTTTGTTCCTCAACCTTCAAATCTGACAATCAAAGATCTCCACGGGAACCTCTTCATAAGTAAGAATATCCTTCACACCCACCTCTTCCAAGGGAAAAATCAAGGTTGGATCACCAACACACTTCTTCAATAAGAAAACATGGAAAACTGGATGAACCGCTTCCAACTCCGATGGCAAATCCAACTCATAAGTGACCTTACCAACCTTCCTCGGAATTGGATATGGACCTACAAAATAGGGACTAAGATTTCCTTTCTTGCCAAACCTCATCACACCCTTCATGTGTGACACCTTAAGGAAAACCCAATCCTCGACCTCAAATTCCAACTCCCTTCTCCTCACATCTGCATAAGATTTTTGTCGACTCTGAGTGGTCTTCAACCTTTCCCGAATAAGATGAACTTTCTCCATAGTCTCATGCACAAAATCTGGACTAATCAAGTCTGCCTCACCAACCTCGAACCAACCAATAGGAGATCTACACCTTCATCTATAAAGTGCCTCATACGGAGCCATCTAGATGCTAGAGTGAAAGCTTTTGTTGTAGGCAAACTCGATAAGAGGTAAGTGATCATCCCAATTACCTTTCAAATCAATCGCACATGCTCCCAAATATCCTCCAAAGTCTGAATAGTATGCTCTACCTGACCGTCTGTCTGAGGATGAAAAGTTGTGCAAAGCTTTACCTGAGTACCAAGACCTTTCTGAAACGATCTCCAAAACTGAGATGTAAATTAAGGACCTCTATCAGAAATAATAGACAAGGGAACACCATGCAATCGGACTATCTCCCGAATTTAGAGTCTAGCATAATCATCCGCTGTATCATTAGTCTTAACAGCCAAGAAATGGGATGACTTGGTCATCCAGTCAATGATCACCCAAATGGAATGATGTTGCCTTCGAGTACGAGGCAACCCAATATTGAAGTCCATATTGATTGCTTCCCATTTGCAAGTAGGAAGGTCAATATCTTGAAGCATACAACCTGGCCTTTGATGTTCCACCTTTACATGTTGATAGTTGGGACCCTTAGCCACAAACCCGTCTATGTCTTTCTTCATAACATTCCATTAAAAGACTTCCCGTAGATCACGGTACATATTAGTGGCACCCAAATGAATGGAATATCTAGAACCGTGGGCCTCAGACAAAATATACTGTCTTAACCCATCAACATTTGGCACACATAAGCGACCCTGATAACGAAGCACACCATCCCCTCTTGGGAGAAAACCTCAACCCTTTGCTGACGAACTACACCCTTAAGCTGAAGTAGAACGGGATCTTGGTCTTGCTTTGCTTTCACCTCAGCCACCAAGGATGATTCGTCATGATTGGTCACAATCACACCACCTTCGGTCGAGTCCATAAGGCGAACTCACAACCGAGCAATCCTATGAACTTCCTTAACCAATTCCTTTTTTCCATCTTCAATAAGTTACATTTCCCATGGACAACCTACTCAAAGCATCCGCCACAATATTGGCCTTACCCGGATGGTAAAGCACACTCATATCATAATCCTTAAGGAGCTCAATCCATCTCCTTTGTCGCAAATTTAATTCCTTTTGAGTGAACACATATTGAAGACTCTTATGATCGGTGAATACATCCACATGCACACCATATAAGTAATGTCTCCAAATTTTCAAAGAAAAGACCACGACTGCTAACTCAAGATCATGAGTAGGATAGTTCTTCTCATGAGTCTTAAGATGTCTAGAAGCATAAGAAATCACCTTACCAAATTGTATCAAGACACAACCCAAACCAATCCTAGAAGCATCACAATACACAATAAAATCATCTAAGCCCTCGGGTAGAGCTAACACTGGAGTGGTGGTCAATCTAGTCTTCAATTCCTGAAAACTCTCCTCACAAGAGTCGGACCACTAATACTTAACCTTTTTCTGAGTTAATCGGGTCAAAGGGGCAGCAAGGGAAGAAAACCCTTTCACGAACCTCCTATAGTAACAAGCAAACCCAAGAAACTTCTAATATCAGACGGGGAAGTGGGTCTGGGCCAATTCTTCACTGCCTAAATCTTTTGAGAGTCAACTCGAATACCATCACTAGTCACAATATGACCAAGAAAAGCAATAGACTGCATCTAGAACTCACACTTTCTAACCTTAGCAAATAACTATCTATCCTTGAGAGTTTACAACATAACCCTCAAGTGGTCAGCATGCTCCTCCTCACTCCGAGAGTAGATAAGGATATCATCAATAAACACAATTATAAATGAATCCAAATATTGCTTGAACACACGGTTCATCAAATCCATAAAGGCTGCAAGAGCATTCGTTAGAACAAAAGACATAACGACAAACTCATAATGACCATATCGAGTACTGAAGGCTATCTTCGGGATATCACATTCCCGAACTCGAAGTTGATGATAACCGGATCTAAGGATAATTTTTAAGAAGAAACAGGCACCCTCAAGTTGATCGAACAAGTAATCAATCCTAGGAATAGGATACTTGTTCTTGATTGTGACCTTGTTCAATTGGTGGTAATCAATACACATTCTAAGAGATCCATCTTTCTTCCGAACAAACAAAACTGGGGAACCCCAAGGAGAGATACTGGGTCTGATGAAACCCTTATCAAGTGAGACCTTTAACTGATCTTTCAACTACTTGAGTTCTGTGGGGGCCATTCTATAGGGAGGGATAGAGATAGGGTTTGTATCCGAAAGAAGATCTATCCTAAAGTCAATCTCCCGCTCAGGAAGGACTCCAGGAAAATCATCGCGAAACACTTCTGGGAATTCATTCACAATAGGAATAGACTAAATAGTAAGGTTCTCAGACTCTGTGTCCATAACTCAAACTATATGATAGACATAGCCTTTAGAAATCATCTTTCTAGCCTTAAGGTAGGATATGAAGTGACCTTTCGAAGAAGAGGGACTACCTTGCCATTCTAGGACAGGTTTGTTAGGAAACTTGAAACTGATAATATGAGTACGGTAATCAACCGAGGCATAACATGCATACAACCAGTCCATACCAAGAATAACATCAAAATCAGTAATCTCCAACACTACTAGATCCGCTGAAGTGACTATATGAAGGACTGAGATAGGGCAATTTCAATAGATTATTTTGGCTAGGACTGACTCACCAACAGGAGTAGAAAAATGAAAGGGTTCTAAAAGCATTTCAGGGCGAACCTCAAACTTACAAGACACATAAGGTGTTACAAAAGATAAGGAGGCACCGAGATCCAACAAAGCATACACATCAAGAGAGAGGACTTTCAACATACCGGTAACCACATCTGGAGAACTCTCCTGATCCTGACGGGAGGACATAGCATAAACATGGTTCTGGCGCTGACCACCAGAACTAGAAGCTGCACCCTGCTGGGCTGGTCTACCTCCTGAAGCTGCTGAGGCAGACCGAGTCCTACCACCTCCCTGCCCCTTCCTAGCTGAAGGGCAATCCCTGATGCGATGTCCAACTTGACCACAGTCGAAGCAACCACCTGAACCATCCAAACACTCACTAATATGATTTTTCCCACACTTAACACAAGATGTGTAGGAAGGTCCCCTTAGTAACACTATCCTGAGACTGGGAATAGGAACTAGATCCTCTACCACTCTTGTCATGATGAGGCTTCTAAGCCTAGGTAGGAGCACTAGAAGAAGAATGAATAGACCCTGATGACTTCTTCTGGAAAGAAGAGCGATGTCCACCTCTGGACCTGTGATGACCAAAACCTGATCCCTTGGATCTAACCCTCTTGTTCTCCCTTGCCATCTCCCTAAGCTTGTCACCCTTAATATGATGGGCATGAGTCATGAGTCGGGAAATGTTCATATCACTCAACAACAAAGCAGACCTACACTCTTTATTCACCATGTTAGAAACCCCATATATAAACTTTCTTATTTGATCATGCGGGTTCGCTACCATGGAGGGAGCATATCTAGACAACTGAGTGAACTTCAGGCTATACTCTTGCACCAACATCAAACCCTGTCTCAAGTTCACAAATTCCTCCACCTTCGCTTGCCTCAACTCATGGGGAAAGAAAATATCAATAAAGGCCCTCTCAAAACACTCTCAAGTTGTGGGGACCGCGTCCCTCACCCTAGTCTCCTTCCATTGAGTGAACCAAATGTGAGCTACATCCTTGAGTTGATAGGATGAAAGCTCAACATAATAAACACTCACTACTTACATAACCTCAAAGATCTTCTTCACTTCATAAATAAAGTTGAGCGGGTCCTCACCTATTTTTGAACCCCAAAACTCCGGCGGGTTCATACAGATAAAGTCACGAACTCGGGCCGCTACCCCACCTTAAAAATGGACGATGGCAGGAGCCTGCTGATTAGCCTGATTGGCCAAAGTATGGGCTAGCAAGTGAATAGCATTCCTGAACTCATCATTCGTGACATCGAGAACCGCAACTTGAGGAGCAACATTCCGAGCGGTTCGGGGAGGCGTAACACGTCGAAGAGGCATATCCTGAAATGCATAAGATAAGGATTAGAGGAACATTAAAGTTAAGCTCTATCGCACGACATGATTATGAAAGAAATGAAATTTTCCTAAGATACCTCATAGCTCCTCTCTCATGTGTGTGGCGCGCTTCACACACATAAAAGAGACTCTATCAATGGGGCTTTCAGACATCCTAGGACACTTGAACCTGAAGCTCTGATACCAAGTTTGTCACGCCCTGAGGTTATCCCCTAAACATAACACGGGACTCCAGACCACAAAGATACCAAGCTAACCCTTGGTCATAGCATTCTCAAGCAACATAAAGGAAAAATATATCGGAAGCATCATAAGGAAATCCAAAACAGGAAGTATAATCATAGATAGAGAGTCGAATAGGGAATACAACCCAAAGATCATCTGATAACATCTACGTCTGGAAAACCTCTAAAACTAGCATAATGAGTTGATGGGACAATACCCCAACTAACTCGACAATCTGAAGAGAAAGGGAAAAAAATGAGAGCTAAAGTAAAGCCTAGTCCCTGAACCATGAGGAATCAGTAAAGCTGACTGAGAGTGGCCGAGAACTCTAGCCACATATCTGTGAAGGGACACCTAAATCTGCATCATCAAAGGATGCAGCGCAATATGCGTTAGTACTATAAATGTACTAAGTATGCGGGCAATGCATGAACATGAAGAAGACATGCTAAGAATGATTTAACAACTTAAATCATTCTTTAAAATGTACTTGAACATAATCCATACGTAATAGGGTTTCATGAGAAAACATCATAATGGAAAGATAAATCCTGTGGCAAGTGCCCACTTCAAGGTATGAGTTCATAAAAGAGTTCATAAAGCTTAGAAAACTTAAAAACATACATACGGGAGTTTCTTATAACCGACATGAGACCATGTGAGCTACATGGAATCTAACTATATAACCCTAGTTAGCAAAGCTGACTGTGAACCTTGCCAAGGAACAAGTCACCATACCCAATTATATAACCCTAGTTGGCAAAAGATGTCCTATTCCTCGCTAAGGCAAGGACACCATACATAAAGATGTGGATCAACCCTCATAAGCCTTGAAGGCACATATCATATCATATCATAACCTATGTTGGCAACGTAGTTTCTGGGACTAAGAGTACTCTCACCCCATCTCACTCGGTGCTAAATACTACTCCCAAAACATGCATATATAGCTCATAATTTCATATGGGCATACTTTCATGCCAAAATCTCATTCATAAAGCATGAAAATACATCGGGTATCAAGCAACTTTCATATCATAGTTCATAAAGCTTAGCATAGCCATAATTTAAAACTTGATTTTCTTTCTAAATTCATACTTGAAGAATTTGGCATGCAATTTCATAAATACATAAAGGCCATAATATCTAATCATGCCAACTTTCTCTTGAAAACATGCAAATTCATAGTTTCATTGCAGAAATCAACTTTCATGCTTGGGCTTTTAAAGCCAATAAGCGAATCATAATCGAATCAGGAATAATCAATAGGAAACCATGAATTTAAACATAGAAACTGATTTCATAAAATTTCCCCAACTTTAGATCAAACCTTAATTTCATAAGTTTATAATTCAACATAAGGGTTGGGGATATTGGGCACAAGGGTGAAAGGAACCCATTGTTGAAGACCGACATACCTTAGAAGAAGATAACCCACTTTAATGGAAAAGACTTAGGAGGCTTGACTTGGAGCTTGGAGACTTGAAGCTTGAGAGGAACTTTCCCTTTTTGGGTGAAGAATGAGGAACTTAAGAGAGACTTAGGATAATATGGATGAAAACCCTACTAGAAATAGTCAAAACGACTTCACCTAGTAGTTAAAAGGGTGGGAACTGAACAAAATACCCTTGGGATTTAATTAAGAAAAGTCTGGAAAAATAGTTGGATTCAGGGATCACGACTCAGTCTATGGGTCGTCATTTGGACGACAGTTCATGATTCTAATTTGTAGAACCAGGCTAAGAAAATCATGTTGCAGATTCATTTCTACGGGTCAATAGGATGTACCCGTAGAAAGGATGATGGGTCGTCATTAGGAGTCGTAGTTCTGGGGGGTTCAGCTGACTCTTGGTCAAACCACAATTCAAAGACTATGGTCCGTCGTTCAAACGATGAGTCCTAGACTTGACTCGTGGTTCCTGGAGCAACTTGGAAAAATGTCAGTCCTCTGAAGACATTCCACGAGTCAATAGCATGCACCCGTCGTTTGAACGATGAGTCGTCATTTGAACTTGTGGTTCCTGGGAGCATAGTCAGCTTACAAGTCTGATTCCACGAGTGGAATCATGACCCGTAGAATGAACTACGATCCATAGAACCCACTCGTGGTTCTCAGACCAGAGGTCAAACTTGCATATACTGGACCACATATCCCTTTCCATGACTCATTGTTCGAACCACGGTCTGTGGTTTGGATTCGTCATTTTTGAAACATGAAATTTTCCTGAGATTTTAACTTAGATAGCTAGATATGTTTCCGGGGTGTTACATTAAACTTCGTGTTCTAGGATTGTGGTAGCTTGATGATTGTTGTAGTAGACTCTTAATTTGATTCTTAAGATTATCATATTAGTTGTTCTTATATTTTTGTGCTTACTATTTTAATGCTTAGCTACCATTAAAATAAATATATATTCTCTTTGTGAACTCGGAAGAAGAATCATTAGCATAGAACGAAGAATACAGGGAGCAAGATCTCTCTTTCATAACATAAAGAGTAGATTTGTAGCTAGGATAAAAATATACCTAGAACACCTTGCTTGGTTTAGAAATGGGAAGACATATAAAAACGTTAGGAATAGAATATCACATCCCTGCTCAATGATGTAGTTGTGAGATTATTCTGGATAGACGATTAGAGGCTCGGAAGACCTTAATCATTCCATCAACCTCATAAATCAACAATTAGATAAACAAATAAGTCAATGAAATTGCTTACTCAACATCATTGTTAGCGAATCCATAACCTTAGATCTATTTCATCACATTGATTACGTGAAAACCTACTCGTTATTTGGTTAGTTGTTCATTAGTTAACTTCTTTTTATTTTTAATTTAGTTTAGTCATAAATATTTCTTTGAGCTTTACGCTTAAATAAATAATTAAAACTAGTTTAATTTAGTAAAATAGTTAATCGACAAGTCCTTGTGGGTACGTTATCTATACTCTCAATACTATATAACTTGTATGACCACGTACACTTGCGTGTATGATAGGACGCAACACAACACATGAGACTCATTTGGAACATACTGTTGCAACATCGATACATGAAAAACTGGGTGCATAGCTGAAAACATTGGAGGCAAAGCTAACATGTAGGCAACACTAACAACCCTCTGAAGAATCTCAAACGGCCCAACATACCTAGGGTTAAGCTTGCCCTGCCTACCAAATCTCATCACGCCTTTCATGGGAGTTACACAGAGGAATACCAAGTCACCAACACTAAACTCTAAGGCACGAAGTGTACGGTTAGTGTAGCTCTTCTGCTTACTTTGGGCTACCTGAAGTCGGTCCTGAATCACTTAGACTCGATCTATGGAATCAAGAAGCAAATCTATACTATCTATCCTAGACTCCAAACCATCAAACCAACCCACCGACGATCTGCAATGCCTACCATACAATGCCTCAAAAGTTGCCATGCCAATGCTTGAATGAAAACTATTATTATAAGCAAACTCCGCCAAAGGAAAAAACTGATCCTAAGAACCTTAAAAGTCAAGAACACAGGCCCGAAGCATGTTCTCTAGGACCTAAATAGTCCTCTCAAGCTGGCCATCTATCAGAGGATGGAAGGCGGTGCTAAGTTTAACCTCTGTACCTAAATCTCACGAAATAGCCCTCCAAAACTAAGATATGAACTGAGTGTCACGGTCTGAAATGATAGAAATTGGGACCCCATGCAACTGAACAATCTCACGAAGGTAAATTTGAGCTAACCTCTCTGCACTGTAAGTAGTCTAAACTGACAAGAAGTGCGCTGACTTATCAGCCTATCAACAATCACCCAAATGGATTTGAATCCTCGAGAAGTATGAGACAATCTAACTATGAAGTCCATAGTGATTCGTTCCCATTTCCACTCAGGAATAGGAAGTCGTTGCATCAAACCACTAGGTCTCATGTGCTCGAACTTCACCTGCTAAAAATTCAAGCACCGAGATACAAACTCCGCTATGTCCTACTTCGTACCACTCCACCAGTAGAATTGTCTCAAATCTTTGTACATCTTGGTTGTGACAAGATGGATGGAATACCTAGAATAATGTGCCTCATAGAGAATTAACTGAATCAAATCCTCAACTCTCGAAAGACAAAGACGACTATAAAACCTCAGAACCACATCTGAATCTAGAGTAGCCCAGCTAGTCTCACCCCAATCAACTTGATCACGAAGGTCACACAATCGGTGATCCTCAAACTGAAGGCTTTGAATCTGGTCAACCTAGGTAGAACAAACCTCAATATTGGCAAGAACTCTACTAGGACCCGACAAGTCAAGCCTAACCAAATGGTTAGTGAAGGACTGGATGTCCAAGGACAATGGTCGCTGAAATTGAAAGTTAAGCTACGCTTCCCATACTCACAACCTTCTGACTCAAGGCATCCGCTATAATGTTTGCCTTGCCCGAATGATACAGAATAGTGAAATCATAGTCCTTCTAATTTAGTCCATCTCCTCTGCCTTGAGTTCAGCTCTCACTGACTCGTGATATACTGAAGACTATGGTGATCTGTGATTATCTCACAGTGAACCCCATATATGTAGTGCCTCCAAATCTTGAGCGCAAAAACTACCACCGCCAACTCCAAGTCATGAGTGAGGTAGTTATGCTCGTGAACCTTCAGCTGCCTCAATGCTTATGCTATCACATGACCCTGTTGCATCAACATATAACCAAGACCAACCCCAAAAGCATCACAATACACGAAAAAGCTCTCACCCTCAACTGGCAAGGTCAACACTGAAGCTGAAGTCAATAAGGCCTTAAGCCTCTGAAAGCTATTCTCTCACTGATCTGACCACTGAAATGGGACATCCTTCCTAGTAAACATAGTCAAAGGTGCTGCTATGGAAGAAAACCCCTTGATGAACTATCTATGTTATCTTGCTAACCCAACAAGGCTGTAAACCTCGGTAGGAGTAGTAGGTGTCCGCCAATCATAAACTACTGATATCTTACCCGGGTCAACTCTAATCCCATCCTTGGACACCACGTGTCCTGGGAATGCAACTGACTTAAGCCAAAACTCACACTTTGAGAACTTGGCATAAAGCCGATGATCTCTCAAACTCTGGACTTTAATCCTCAAGTGTTGCTCATGCTCATCTTTACTCCGCGAGTATATCAGGATGTCGTCTATGAAAACTATCATAAATGAGTCCAAATACGGGATAAGCACCCTGTGAATCAAGTCTATGAAAGCTGCGAGGGCATTAGTCAACCCAAAAGACATCACCAGAAACTCATAATGGTCATCACGTGTCCTGAATATTGTCTTAGGGATGTCTTCCGCCCTAATCCTTAACTAGTGGTAGCCTGACCTCAAATCAATTTTCGAAAACATGGCTAAACATTGAATCTGATCAAACAAGTCATTTATGTGTGGCATCGGATACCTATTCTTCACAGTCACCTTATTCAGCTACCTATAATCAATACACATCCACATCGACCCATCTTTCTTCTTTACAAATAGAATAGGAGCACCCCAAGGCAACACACTCGGCATAATGAAACCCTTAGCTAACAAGTCCTGGAGCTGCTCCTTAAGCTATCTCAACTCAGCTAGATCCATACGGTAAGGAGAAAAAGAAATAGGCCTGGTGCTCGGTTCTAACTCAATAGCAAATTCAATATCTCTCTCAGGTGGAAGGCTTGGTAGGTCAGTAGGGAACACATCTAGGAAATCTCCGACCACATGAATCGACTCAGGGAAAGAAGTGTCAGCACTAGCATCTTGTACATATGCTAGATATGCTAAACACCCGCGAGAAATCAACTTCCTAGCAGAAAGGAAAGAAATGATCCCAGACAGTGCACTGCTGACAGAACCCTACAACAAAACTGAGGATATGCTGGGCACGACTATGATAATGGGCTTTGAATAACAATCAAAAACTGCACGGTGAGGGGATAGCCATTCCATGCCCAAAATCATATTAAAGTCTTACATATCAAGAATCATCAAATCTCCCCAAGTCTTAATATCTCAAACAGAAATCATATAGGATCTCACAATCCCATCCACTACTAAAGAATCTCTTACAGGGGTCAAAATAGATACATGCATAGATAACGGCTCACTAGCAAACCCCAAACAAGGAAAATAGTATGCAGAAACATAAAGTTAAGTAGATCTAGGATCAAATAAAGCTAAAGCTGACTGTCGGCATAAAGAAATAATACATGTGATAATAGCATCCGAGGCCTCTGCCTCCGGTCTCCCAGAGACCGTATCAAACTGACAATGACCACTACCTAACCAACCACCATCCCTACAACATGTCCTTCTTTATGGGGCACCACCCCTAGCTTGAATACCACCTCCTCTAGTCAGTGGTTAAACTACACGAATAGGCTGAGCAAACTGAGTAGTTGTCTGAACTGTACCCCATTGGGGGCAATCTCTAGCATAATAACCACTGACCCCACACTAATAAAAAGCCCTTGATAGCCTAAAATATCGAGATAAACTAGTTGAACCTGTGTGGCCACCATGACCTAGTGCCCCAGAAGTTGTACCTCTCAAAGACTGACCACTACAACTCTATTGACTACTCTGACCCTGCTCAAACTAAGACCCACCACAACACTGAAGCGAAGCATGAACCAGTCGACTAGACTGACCCTGGGCTGATGTGGCTGACAACCTCGGCCCCACTGGCCTAAACCTCTACCACTGTGGCAAGAACCACTATAGCTGCCCTGGTGTCAAGGCCTCTTTTATCTAGACCCTGGATCATGGCGATACAAGTCCTCCATAGTACGAATATGATCCACAATAGCCTGGAAGGATCGCCCGCTAGCAACTAACACCTTAGTTGACTGTCTGAACTCTAGTCTTAAACCCCAAATGAATTTGCGAACTCTATAGGGCTCAGTAGGGATAATCATGGCCCCAAATAGAGCAAGATAATAAAATCGAGTATCATATCGATATACGATTATAGAACCCTGTATAAGTCTAGTGAACTGCTCCCTACGAGGCTCCTTATTTGGCCATATAGGTCTCATAGAATTCTGACCAAGGTAACGATGGTGATGAAGATGGTATCCAAGCAACCTGGGCCCTCCATCATAACTTAGCTGGGACCTCCAGCTGATAAGTAGTGTATCTAACATCATGAGTATCCAGTAAACCCAAATGGTGTAGCATCTTCTCATATGTAGCATCTCCGCACATGTAGTAATCAAATCATGTGGATCCTGACCAGGTGTACTAGTGAACCTCAAAGGTGCCAATCTAAGAAATCTACCCAAAGCCTTCTGCTCTATCTGTATCATAGTTGGGCGAGGAGTAAGAGGCTATGCAATAGATGGAACTGGAAGAACCTCAGCACGGGGAGCTACACTACTAGGCTTAACCCCTACACTCTGTGCACCCAGGGCTGCCCCTGAGCAGATGTCTATGCAACCTTAGTAGGCTTCTCCCCGATAATACCCAACAACTGTAGGAGCAAAACCCAAACACCTAAAGACTGAGCTGGGGCTGATGCTAGCACTGAAGCTATTACTAGAGCTAGCCCTGGTGGTACCTGGGTTGTCCCCTAGTCCCCAGGCTGCTGCTCTGGGAAAATCTCGGGCTCATACACTGGCTCAACCTTGACCTTAAGAGCTCTAACTTGTGCCACTTCTTGGGCACATCCTCTAGCTCTACTCTGTGACCTCCTCGAACCCTAGATGGAGTCAAAGGCCTACCCCCACCTGATGTCTACGATCTCATATGAACTATCTACGGGAGAATGAACTAGAATAAGTGAGATTTCTTGAAACCAACAAGCATAAGACGCACGATCTAGAAGCAAGAAGAGAGTCACATTTCCTAAGATGTCATTGTAGCCTCCCAAAGATTGAGTACGGACATCTATGCCCCAATCTAGAGAACACAACCAGACATCGACTCCTATACCAATGACACCAGTGAACTTAGGCTCTAATACCAAGCGGTTACTACTAGATTTCTCAGTCATGATGGCACCTACAACCCTAGTAGGAGAATCAATCCCCGTAGCCTAGAATTGTTAGTAACAGGCTCCTAGCCAATAAGCAAGCAGAAAATGCATAATATAAGCAGAAGTAAGGGAAATAAGATAATGAAATTAGCAACAGGAATGTATAAGCGAAAGCTAAACCACACCTAAAACCTTGTATCATAGTATAAGAGCCAAAACTATATCAACAGGGTTCAAAGGATCAAAAAATAATATATACATATGTCTCTGAGTACTAAAAGGGTTCATAATACAAAAGAGGATCTAAAAGCTATGCCCGACCATTAAGAGCTTTTCCTCAGCCTCGGATAGTCCAAAAGATCAGCCTGCACGAGTCTCAAATGAATCAGTGGCAATGGCCTACACTAGGATCTGGTCCAGAAGATGCAGAAGTGTAGTATGAGTACCAATTGCTATGCAATGGGTACCAACTAGGTATCATAGGCTGACTGGGTGCATATAAGATATAAGAGCAGTAATATAGAAGAAAAGAATCAAGTAGTCACAGAAACAATGAATAAGTACACAGAATCTAGAACAGAAGGAATACAAGGAGAAAACCATCATGCTTGGCTAGCTAAATGAAATATATATCTCATAGACACAGGTGAATAAAAGGAAGAACGCACCTGGGGTCCATAAATTAACAATATATAAAGAGAGTTTAAAGAAAAGGTGGTATACCAGTAACCTCAAGTAAAAAGGGAACAAGGAAAGGAAATAATGATGATCATTCTTGACAACAAGACTAAAACTAAATCATGCTAGTATTACCACTTTCAAGTCAAGAATAATCAATCGATAGCCCAAGTATAACCATCAAGTGAACCAAATGAACATAATACAACTCTTAGTTTTCAGTAATTGATTGTAACCATAATTAGGATCAATATCGCGATAGAATAACAATAAATAAAAGTCTACCTATAGTCCCATGGGCGCCTATACACCTGGACTGGCTTGACTGAAAGGATGGAATGGACTTGGAAGTCGTCCTATCGTGCTACTAGGAACACATACAAGTGAAAACAAACCCTCTGGCATCCCATATTATCGGAGCATACACTGAGCAAACAGCAAACAAGGGTTGATCCTATCACAATATGCATGATGTGATGTGATATACTGAAACCAAATAATAGTAGTGCAATATCTTACCCCCTTCCAGTACCTAAAAGGCCTAATAAAGGCAAGATCCATGGAAGGGATTCACCCGAGTACCTCAACTCCATTGTACACCCCTCCTTCAGCATTGACAAAATGTAGTCCCTAGTCCAGATTTTGTCACGACCAAATTTCTCGGTCATGATGGCACCTACAACCCCTGGTAGGTGAACCAATCTCCGTAGCCCAGAAAAGTTAGTAATGGGCTACTATCTAACAAATAAGAGAACAAGACGAAGAGAACAGATAAAAGGACTATAAATATATACATATGCGGAAACTAAACGAAACCCAAAGACCTGGTATCATAGTATAGAGCCAAAACTACATACATGGAGTGCAAACGATCCAGACAATATATACAGATGTCTCTGAATGGTAATAGAGTACATGAAGCAAAAGATAAACTAAAGCTAAGCTCTGATTGCCAAGAGCTCACCCTCAGCTTGAAGTAGTCCCCAACAGATCTCCAAGCATGAATCACAGTGATCTAACGGCGATGGCCCACGCTAGGATCTGCACCCAAAGATGCAGGGGGGTAGGGGTGAGCACCAAATGCGAAGCACAAGGTACCCAGTAGGTATCATAGGCCGACTGGGCACATATACGATAAAAGAGTAGTAATAGACAGAATAGAAGCAAGCAGTCATAGAAATCAATGAAAGGTACACACGAACTAGCCCAGAGAGAAATCAACAGAACCACATGTGCGGCCAGTAAGCAGAATATACACACCATAGGCATAGGTGAAAGTAAGGAGTAACGCACCTGGGGTCCTTGCAATAACAGTGTATACATAATAAGTTTAAGAAATGGACGGTATACCAGTAACCTCAAGTGTAAGAAGAAGAGAGAAAGAGTAATGATAGGCATGCTCAGAGACATGAATCAAGCTCAACTAATCATATCAATCTCAAATCCAAAAACTAACAGTCTAGCAGTAACCAATCTCATACTTATCCATAATAGAGAACAATTTTGTAAGTAAATAGCAAAAGTCTACCTACAGTTCCCCGACCGCCCATACAACCGAGGAACACAAACAAGTGAAAACAAACCCTCCGGCATCCCATACAACCGGAGCGTACAATCAACAAACAACAAACAAGGGTGGAGCCTCAAACAATGAATGATATGATGCATGAAGATCTCAAGTGAAATGGTATCTCTGTATGTACCTCCTCCGGCGCCGATCCGGCCGAGCAGGTAGGTTCCACGGAAGGACACTGCCCGTATACCTCTACTCCGCCGTATACCCCTCCTACGACACACGCAGCCCGAAGCCCCTGGCCCGGATGGCAAGGTCCATGGAGGTCCCAGACTCCATACTAAAACTCAGTATCAAACATGTCATCCGGAAACAAGTCTGGTATCAAGATAGAGACCCAGTCTCGAATATGCATGCCCAGACCCTGTCCAGGACTAAAGTAGAAGGAAAATGTCTCAAAAACCCCTCCAAGGGTTCCCGAGAATAACCGGGTCTAAAAAGTAAAAAGTCATATCAGGTGCTCGGTCCGACCGAGGCTAAAAATCATCTTAAGTAGCAAGAAAACTCAACTAGCACCCCGGCCCTGCCGAGTCTAGCGTTAATCGTAAAACTGATGATTTAAAATATAATTTTACTTTCTTTTACCCAGGAAATTCACAAGTTAAATCAAACCATTTCCAAATTATTTCCATCAAAATGGGCCCCCCGGGCTATGCAAGGTTTAGAAAATATTGTCCGTAGGCCCGAAGCCCAAACTGTAGTAAAACATGTATAAAACCATTTTATATGAATGAAAATGGTATGATCAAACACAATAGTTGCCCAGCAGCTTACAATCAACCTATCGACCCTGCACAGGCCCACAGCTACTCAACAAGCATAACCAGCCTAGAAGGATAATTCTATTCCCGGGACTCGCGGACATTCCCAAAATCCCACCTTCTATGTTCCAGAGTCAACAAGGCCTCACAGGACCACAAGGGTAAATAAAATATATCGGCAAATACTACAAGCAACGGAGGAACAAAAGTAGGCGGACATGAATAAAGCGGTCCAGGTCTGTGGTACCAACCTAATAAACCAACCCAAGGATGCCCATTAATACAATTTTATTCTATATATGCGGAGTCTAGGGAAAATAAACTGTAACCTACCTGTCGTTCGATGACAAGCTTGAACCTCTCCGAAAAATCCCCAACACGAAATGAAACTCGAACTCGGGCTTGAACAACTTGACGTAGATAATCGATTTTCTTTTGATAATCAAAAATATCGCGTCAGCAAATCTTTTCATCTGAACACCTTATTATTCTTTTTTTCAACGTGCACAGTATGTAAATGCCTCATCTGTTCACTCCTACTACTGAAAAGAATAAATTAAAGGTACCTTTTCCCAACATTAGGTGGTCACAACACATATAGCCATTTAATGGCATGCTAGATGGATAGGTGGCCACTACTGCATGTTTAAGAAAATGTGTTGTCCGCTCCCTCCATCTCCACGCGGAGGTGGAGGTGGTTTCACTATAAATATTTTTATCCCGTTATGTATATTTTGGTATTGCATAGGTTCGTGGTAAAACAAATATAGCTTTTTTGAATATACCATAATTAATAGAAAATCATTTCAAATAAAACCTACTATATCATAATAATAAATTTCAACATAACTAATTTTACTATCTCCGTTAAAATATTACAATGTACAAAAACCTTATAAAATAAATACATATACCATTATATCGTAACAAAAATATTTTTCATAAACCTTTAAAATATTTTGAAAAGGTAATAATAATATAATTTTCTACCACATTCGACTTTTAAATTAATTATTTTCAAGTACGCACGATTTCGATACTCAAGAACACTCTTGGAACCCTCCCTTAAGTTTTCTCATTGTTTTAGAGCTGAAACGGCATTTTAAAACGTGAAGTTGAGGGTTAAAATCGATTTTGACCCGACCCGGTTCGCGACCTGGTTCGCAACCCATTTTCTGCCAGACAGTCCGCGGTAAAACAGTCATAACTTTTTACTCCGCGATTAGTTGGAGGTGAGGTTTTGTGCGTTGGAAACTAGACTCGTAGACCTTCGATTTGGTATTTCGGGGGACTTCTAACTCTTTATATATTGAGAGAAAAGCTCCGAGACATTTTACCCAAAGTTCAGAAAATTTTATTAAAGAACTTACGATAACTTTTGCCAACTTGCTTGACTTCAAAACTTATAATGCGACCAAACAAATGGATCCGACACCAAAATACCGGTCCTGACGAGCCTTAAGTGACTTGGGGCCGCTACAAACAAGCTCTATTGGCACAAGGAAAACGTATACGTGGAAATGACCGTAAGGGTCATTACATCATCCACTACTAAAAAGGACTTTCGTCCTCGAAAGTCAAGGTCAAGGGGGTACCTGAAGGCTAAAATAGCTGCGGATATTGGGCCCGCATATCTCTCTCGGTCTCCCAGGTAGCCTTCTCGACTGGACGGTGCCTCCACTGAACCTTAACAACCGGGATCTCTCGAGACCTCAATCTCCTGACATCTCTGGCCAAAATAGCTGCCGGCTCCTCAACAAAGGCTAAACCCTCACCCAACTGAACTGAATCCCACTGTAACACATGAGACTCATCTGGGACATACCGATGCAACATCGAAACATGAAATACAGGATGTATAGCTGAAAACATCGGAGGCAAGGCTAGCTGATAGGCAACGGTACCAACCCTCTGAAGAATCTCAAACGGCCCAATGTACCTGGGGCTAAGCTTGCCCCGCCTACCAAATCTCATCATGCCCTTCATGGGCGATACACGGAGAAACACCAAGTCACCGACACTAAACTCTAGGGCACGGAGCCTACGATCAGCATAACTCTTCTGCCTGCTCTGAGCTGCCCGAAGTCTGTCCTGAATCACTCGGACCCGGTCTAGGGAATCTCGAAGCAAATCTGTGCTCTGTGGCCTAGATTCAGAACCATCAAACCAACCTACCGGTGATCTGCAACGCCTGCCATACAAAGCCTCAAAAGGTGCCATGCCGATACTCGAATGGATGTTGTTATTATAAGCAAACTCTGCCAAGGGAACAAACTGATCCCAAGAACCTCCAAAGTCAAGAACACAGGCCCGAAGCATGTCCTCTAGAATCTGAATGGTCCTCTTGGACTGGCCATCTGTCTGAGGGTGGAAGGCGGTCCTAAGATGAACCTCTGTACCCAAATCTTGATGAATAGCCCTCCAAAACTGAGATGTGAACTGAGTGTCGCGGTCTGAAATGATAGAAGCTGGGACCCCGTGCAAATGAACAATCTCACGGAGGTAGATCTGAGCTAACCTCTCTGTACCATAAGAAGTCTGAACCGGCAAGAAATGTGCTGACTTAGTTAGCCTATCAACAATCACCCATATGAAATCAAACCCATGAGAAGTACGAGGCAAACCAACAACGAAGTCCATAGTAATCCCTTCCTACTTCCACTTAGGAATGGGAAGTCGCTGCATCAAACCACCAGGTCTCATGTGCTCGAACTTAACCTGTTGAGATTTCAAGAACCGAGATACAAACTCCGCTATATCCCGCTTCATACCACTCCACCAGTAAAGTTGTCTCAAGTCCCTATACATCATTGCTATGTCAGGGTGAATGGAGTATCTAGTACAATGTGCCACATGAAGTATCAACTGAATCAAATCACTAATCCTCGGAACACAAAGGCGACTATCAAACCTCAGAACCCCATCTGAATCTAGAGTAGCCTGACTGGTCTCACCCTGAACAACCCGGTCACGAAGGCCACACAACTGCTGATCCTCAAACTGACGGCTCTGAATCTGATCAATCAAAGTAGAACGAACCTCAACACTGTCGAGAACTCTGCTAGGATCCGACAATTCAAGCCTAACCAGATGGTTAGCCAAGGACTGGATGTCCAAGGCCAATGGTCGCTCTGAAACTGAAAGAGAAGCTAGGCTACCCATACTCACTGCCTTTCGGCTCAAGGCATCCGCTACCACGTTTGCCTTGCCCGGATGATACAGAATAGTGAAGTCATAGTCCTTCAGTAACTCGACCCATCTCCACTGTCTCGAGTTCAACTCTCGCTGACTCGTGATATACTGAAGACTACGGTGATCGGTGAAGATCTCACAGTGAACTCCATATAGGTAATGCCTCCAGATCTTGAGCGCGAAAACTATCGCCGCCAACTCTAAGTCATGAGTGGGGTAGTTGCGCTTGTGAACCTTCAGCTGCCTCGACGCATATGCTATTACTCGACCCTGCTGCATCAACACACAACCAAGACCAACCCCAGAAGCATCACAAATACACGGAGAAGCTCTGACCCTCAACCGGCAAAGTCAAAACTGGAGCTGAAGTCAATAAGGCCTTAAGCCTCTGGAAGCTATCCTCACACTGATCCGACCACTGAAATGGGACATCCTTCCTAGTCAGCATAGTCAAGGGTGCTGCTATGGAAGAAAATCCCTCAACGAACCGTCTGTAGTAACCTGCTAACCCAATAAAGCTGCGAACCTCAGTAACAGTAGTAGGTCTAGGCCACTCACAAACCGCTGAAATCTTTCCCGGATCAACCCTAATCCCATCCTTAGACACCACGTGCCCTAGGAATGCAACTGACTCAAGCCAAAACTCGCACTTTGAGAACTTGGCATAAAGCCGATGATCTCTCAAAGTCTGGAGTATAACCCTCAAGTGCTGCTCATGCTCATCTCTACTACGCGAGTATACCAAGATGTCGTCTATAAAAACTATCACAAATGAGTCCAAATACGGGCCAAGAACCCTGTGCATCAAGTTCATAAAGGCTGCGGGGGCATTAGTCAACCCAAAAGACATCACTAGGAACTCATAATGGCCATAACGTGTCCTGAATGCTGTCTTAGGGATGTCCTCCGCCCTAATCCTCAACTGATGGTAGCCGGACCTCAAATCAATCTTCGAAAATACAACTGAACCCTGAAGCTGGTCAAACAAATCATCAATTCTCGGCAACGGATACCTATTCTTCACTGTCACCCTATTCAGCTGCCGATAATCAATACACATGCGCATCGACCCATCCTTCTTCTTCACGAAGAGAACAGGAGCACCCCACAGTGACACACTAGGTCTAATAAACCCCTTAGCTAACAGATCCTCGAGCTGCTCCTTAAGCTCCCTCAACTCAGCAGGAGCCATACGGTAAGGAGAAATAGAAGTGGGCCTAGTGCCCGGCTCTAACTCAATCGCAAAATCAATATCTCTCTCAGGTGGAAGGCCTGGCAGGTCGGTAGGAAACACATCGAGGAAGTCTCTTAACCACAGGAACAGACTCAGGAGAAGTAGGGTCAGCACTAACATCTCAGACATATGCTAGATAAGCTAAACACCCACGGGAAATCAACTTCCTAGCTCGAAGACAAGTGATGATCCCAGATGATGCATGGCTAACAGAACCCTGCCACACAACCGGGTATACAACGGGCACAGCTATGGTAATGGTCTTGGCATAACAACCCAGAACCATACGGTGAGGGGATAACCAGTCCATGCCCAATATCACATCAAAATCTAGCATATCAAGAATCATCAAATCACCCCAAGTCTCTGAATCACCAATAGATAGCATACAAGATCTCACAATCCAACCCAGTACTAAAAAATCTCCTACTGGGGTCGAAACAGAAACAGGAACAGATAATGGCTCACTAGACAACCCCAAACAAGGCACAAAGTAGGCAGATACATATGAACAAGTGGATCCAGGATCAAATAAAGCCATAGCCGACTGATGGCACACAGAAATCGTACCTGTAATCACAGCATCTGAGGACTCTGCCTCTGGTCTCCTAGGGACCGCATAAAACTGACGACGACCTCCACCTGCCTGACCTCCATCCCTACCACCTGCTCTACCGCACGGAGCACCACCTCTACTCTGACGATTACCCCCTCTAGCCGGCGGATGAACTGCCCGTAAAGGCTCGGCCAACTGAACTGTACCCTGCTGAGGGCAATCTCTAGCAAAATGACCAATCACACCACAAGTAAAACAAGTCCCTGACGGCCTACTCAGTCGATATGAACCAGCAGATCCCATATGACCACCACGACCTGATGCCCCAGAAACTATACCCCTCGAAGACTGGCCGCTATAGCCCTGATGGCTGCTCTGACCCTGCTCGAACTGGGTACTACCAAAAGTCTGAAGGAAAGCCTAAACCGGTCGGCTGGGCTGACCCTGGTACTGTTGTGGCTGATAACTCCGGCTCCACTAGCCAGGACCTCTACCACCATATCTATAACCACTGTAGACACCACTGGCGATCAATATCTCAGCTGGCTGCCTTATCTCTGGCCTCAAACCCCATACAAATCTGCGAATCCTATCTGTCCCGGTAGGAATGATCATAGCTCCGAATGGTGCTAGCTGATGAAAACAGGTCTCATACTCCGAGATAGTCGTTGACCCCTATACAAGGTGAGTAAACTTCTCCCTGCGATGCTCCCGATCACTCTGGGGTAGGAACTTCGCCATAAAGGCCTCATAAAACTCAGACCAGGTCAAAGGAGGTGACAACGGTGGTCTACAAGCAACCTGGGCCCTCCACCATAACTTCGCTGGGCCCTCCAACTGATAGGTAGTATAACCAACCCCGTGAGTCTCAAACAAACCCAAATGATGCAACATCTCCTCACAGGTAGTAATAAAGTCATGTGGATCCTGTCCAGAAATACCAGCAAACCTCGGAGGTGCTAACCTCAAAAACCTACCCAACGCCTTCTGCTCTGACTCTGTCATAACTGGGCGAGGAGCAAGAGGCTGTGCAACAGATGGAACCAGAATGACCTCCGCACGGGGAGCCATAGTAGCAGGCTGCGCTCCTGAGCTCTGTGCACCGAGGGCTGCCCCCTGAGCGGATGTATGTGCTACCTAAGAAGGCCGCTCTCCAATCACACCCAAAAGCTGTAATAGTAATCCCCGAATATCCGGAGACTGAGCTGCGGCTGGAGCTGGTACTGGAGTAGGTACTGGAGCTGGTAGTACCTGGGCTGCCCCCTGATCCACATGCTGCTCGGGCTCTATCTCTACTCTAGCAGCCCTAGCAGGTGCCACTGCTCGAGGGCGTCCTCGACTCTTAGCTGAAGTGGGAGACTCATCTCCACGTGATGCTAATGATCTCGTACGAACCATCTGCGGAAGAATAAAGTAGAACAAATGAGATTTCCAGAAACTTCAAGGGTTGAACGCATGACACAGAAGCAGTGAAAGAGTCGAATTTCCTAAAATGCCACTGTAGCGTCCCAAAGATTGAGTACGGACATCTCCGCCACGATCCGCAGGACTCTACTAGACATTGGCTCCTATACCGATGACACCGGTGAACCTAAAGCTCTGATACCAAGTTGTCACGACCCAATTTCTCGGTCATGATAGCACCTACAACCCCCGATAGGTAAACCAATCCCCGTAGCCCAGAACAGTTAGTAATGGGCTACTATCTATAAAATAAGAGAACAAGATAAAGAGAACAGATAAAAGGACTATAAATATATACATATGCGGAAACTAAACCAAACCCCAAGACCTGGTATCATAGTATAGAGACAAAACTACATACATGGAGTACAAACGATCCAGACAACATATACAGATGTCTCTGAATGGTAATAGAGTACATGAAGCAAAAGATAAACTAAAGCTAAGCTCCGATCGCCAAGAGCTCACCCTCAGCCTGAAGTAGTCCCCAACAGATCTCCAAGCACGAATCACAGCGATCTAACGGCGATGGCCCACGCTAGGATCTACACCCAAAGATGCAGGGGGGTAGGGGTGAGCACCAAATGCGAAGCATAAGGTACCCAGTAGGTATCATAGGCCGACTGGGCACATATAAGATAAAAGCGTAGTAATAGACAGAATAGAAGCAAGCAGTCACAGAAATCAACGAAAGGTACACAGGAACTAGCCCAGAGGGAAATCTACAGAACCACATGTGAGGCTAGTAAGCAGAATATACACACCATAGGCACAGGTGAAAGTAAAGAGTAACGCACCTGGGGTCCTTGCAATAACAATGTATACATAATAAGTTTACGAAATGGACGGTATACCGGTAACCTCAAGTGTAAGAAGAAGAGAGAAAGAGTAATGATAGGCATGCTCAGATACATGAATGAAGCTCAACTAATCATATCAATCTCCAATCCAGAAACTAACAGTCTAGCAGTAACCAATCTCATACTTATCCATAATAGAGAACAATTTTGTAAGTAAATAGCAAAAGTCTACCTACAGTCCCCTGGCCGCCCATACAACCGAGGAACACAAACAATTGAAAACAAACCCTCCGGCATCCCATACTACCGGAGCGTACAATCAACAAACAACAAACAAGGGTAGAGCCTAAAACAATGAATGATATGATGCATGAAGATCTCAAGTGAAATGGTATCTCTGTATGTACCTCCTCCGGCGCCGATCCGGCCCAGAAGGTAGGTTCCATGGAAAGACACTACCCGTATACCTCTACTGCGCTGTATACCCCTCCTCCGGCGCACGCAGCCCAAAGCCCCTGGCCTGGATGTCAAGGTCCATGGAGGTCCCAGACCCCATACTAAAACTCAGTATCAAACATGTCGTTCGAAAACAAGTCCGGTATCATGATAGAGATCAAGTCTCGAATATGCATGCCCAGACCCTGTCCAAGACTAAAGTAGTAGGAAAATGTCTCAAAAACCCCTCCAAAGGTGCCTGGCAATAACCGGGTCTAAAAAGTAAAAAGTCATCTCAGGTGCTCGGTCCGACCGAGGCTAAAAATCATCTTAAGTAGCAAGAAAACTCAACTAGCACCCCGGTCCTGCCGAGTCTAGCGTTAATCGTAAAACTGATGATTTAAAACATAATTTTACTTTCTTTTACCCAGGAAATTCACAAGTTAAATCAAATCATTTCCAAATTATTTCCATCAAAACGGGCCCCCCGGGCCATGCAAGATTTAGAAAATATTGTTCGTAGGCCCGAAGCCCAAACCGTAGTAAAACATGTATAAAACCATTTTATATGCATGAAAATGGTATGATCAAACACAATAGCTGCCCAGCAGCTTACAATCAACCTATCGACCCTGCACAAGCCCACAACTACTCAGCAAGCATAACCAGCCTAGAAGGATAATTCTACGCCCGGGACTCGCGAACATTCCCAAAATCCCACCTTCTATGTTCCAGAGTCAACAAGGCCTCACAGGACAACAAGGGTAAATAAAATATATCGGCAAATACTACAAGCAACGGAGGAAAAAAAGTAGGCGGACATGAATAAAGCGGTCCAGGTCTGTGGTACCAACCTAATAAACAAACCCAAGGATGCCCATTAATATAATTTTATTCTATATATGCGGAGTCTAGGGAAAATAAACCGTAACCTACCTATCGTCCGATGACAAGCTTGAACCTCTCCGAAAAATCCCCAACACGAAATCAAACTCAAACTCGGGCTTGAATAACTTGACGCAGATAATCGATTTTCTTTTGATAATCAAAAATATCGCGTCAGCAAATCTTTCCATCTGAACTCCTTATTATTCTTTTTTTTCAACGTGCACAGTAGTATGTAAATGCCTCATCTGTTCACTCCTACTACTGAAAAGAATAAATTAAAGGTACCTTTTCCCAACATTAGATGGTCACAACACATATAGCCATTTAATGGCATGCTAGATGGATAGGTGGCCACTACTGCATGTTTAAGAAAATGTGTTGTCCGCTCCCTCCATCTCCACGCGGAGGTGGAGGTGTTTTCACTATAAATATTTTTATCCCGTTATGTATATTCGGGTATTGCATAGGTTCGTGGTAAAATAAATATAGCTTTTTTGAATATACCATAATTAATAGAAAATCATTTCAAATAAAACCTACTATATCATAATAATAAATTTTAACATAACTAATTTTACTATCTCCGTTAAAATATGACAATGTACAAAAACCTTATAAAATAAATACATATACCATTATATCGTAACAAAAATATTTTTCATAAACCTTTAAAATATTTTGAAAAGGTAATAATAATATAATTTTCTACCACATTCGACTTTAAATTAAATATTTTCAAGTACGCACGATTTCGGTACTCAAGAACTCTCTTGGAACCCTCCCTTAAGTTTTCTCACTATTTCAGAGCTGAAACGGCATTTTAAAAACGTGAAGTTGAGGCTTATAATCGATTTTGACCCGACCCGGTTTGCGACCCGGTTCGCAACCCATTTTCTGCCAGACAGTCCGCGGTAAAACAGTCATAACTTTTTACTCTGCGATCAGTTGGACGTGAGGTTTTGTGCGTTGGAAACTAAACTCGTAGACCTTCGATTTGGTATTTCGGGGGACTTCTAACTCTTTATATATTGAGAGAAAATCTCCGAGACATTTTACCCAAAGTTCAGAAAATTTTATTAAAGAACTTACGATAACTTTTGCCGACTTGCTTGACTTAAAAACTTATAATGCGACCAAACAAATTGACCCGACACCGAAATACCGGTCCTGACGAGCCTTAAGTGACTTGGGGCCGCTACAAACAAGCTCTAACGGCACAAGGAAAATGTATACGTGGAAATGACCGGAAGGGTCATTACAGATTTGCAGGGTCCATGGAGGTCTATGCAGAGACCACATACTAAATCTCATAACCTCAATATAATCGTACAGAGTGTAGCCAGATCCAAATAAGTCACCAGATCTCAAAAATGCACGCCCGTAGTTCTACCTAGGTCTAAATCAAAGAATCAAGTCCCAAAAATCCCAACAAGGGTGCTCGAACATAACTGGGTCTAAAACAGTAGTAAATCAGGTCTGATGCTCGACTTTACTTAGTCTAATAGCATCTCGAATCACTTATCAAAGCATGTCTAGCACCACGGCTCAACCGGGTCTAGTATAAGTATGAAAACAGTAATAAAATCATCTTTTTGTCTCTCTTACCCCAAGAAAATCAATGAAAATAAGTTCTAAACCTTTTATAACCATTTTTACCAAAAATAGGCCCTCGGGACCACGCAAGTTTTAGAAAACCATCAATAGTAGACCTGAATCCAAAACCATACTAAAGCATGTGAAAAACCTATTTATATGCATGATAATGGCATGCTCAATTACAAATGGTAGACCAATGGCTCACAACAACCCTATCGGCCCTGCACAGGCTCCAATCACTCTACAACACATCTAACCAACTCTACAGAAAAATATCGATGTCCAAGACTTAGGGACATTCCTGATTAATCCACCATCTATGATCTAGAGTCAATTACAAGGACACACAGGACCACAAGGGTGATATAAGCAACTACAACAAATTCTACAACCAAATGAGTGTAATAATATGGACATGAAAGAACGGGTAAGGTCTGGGGTACCAAGCTACTAAACCCAACCGAAGGATGTTAATTAATACAAATATATCCTCTATATGCAAAGTCTACAAGAGTTAAACCATAACCTACTTGTCATTCGATGACAAGCTTCTAGAATAATGATATTCAAGCCCGAACTGCTCCGAGAAACTCTGAAATAAAATCAAACTATCATAAACATAAACTACACGTTAAAACGAGACTACCGATACCCATAATGCTATAATTATATTTGGGTCGAAATTTGGATCACAAGCAGGCCCATGGGGCCCAATACCCAAAACTAGAAATGAAAAACACAATAATGTTCCTTATGTTCCTACGAGTTCATACCCCAAAATTAAGCAGAAATGAACCAAGGAAGAGGTCTCAAACAGCCCATAAACTACAACAATTAAGGAGGAAAAATCATGGGAATTTAACGGAAATTAACACGGGAACTTACAAATTTAGGAAGCTAAAAATGTCCACGGACCTAAAGTAAATAATCCTCCAAGTCAAGGGAGTGAACATGGTGAACACTTGTGATTTTTGGAGCTAAATTGATGAAAACTGCTGGGGGAAGAAGGAGATATGAGGCTGGAAATTTGAGAATGAAAAGCTATATAAGCATGCCAAACCCAGGTATAGCTGCGGCCATGCAGGCGCAGGCGTGCTGGCGCACCAGCGGCCACATGCCGCAAGCACACTGACGCGTGCAGAAGTGGTAGCTGCCAATGCCTGGGGCACATAGATACGGTGCCCAAGCATAGGCACACATGCACAGGCGCGGACCAGGCGATGCCCTAGAGCCCACACCAGCAAGCAGCAACAACCCATGCCAACTTTGGCAGATTTGATCGAACGAACCTCTGAGAATAAGTGTGGGGTCTCGCAAACATAAACGAGTTGACCTATTTGACTAAAAATGGAATTCTGGACTCAACAGAATTGACGAAAATCTCAACGGAGGTCGATATAACAAAAATTGGTCCCCAAGACCAAAAACCAATTGTAGGCCAACTTTTCCAAAACAGAACACCATGGCCTAAAACGAGTATGGAAGCCTCGAGAGCCAAACCAAAGGTCTCCCTAGCCTAAAGTCAACATTGTGGAGCTAACAACGCTGTCAGAATATCTATTTGAGGTTGTCTTCTCCAAATGTTGACCAAATTCAAACTTTTAAGTTCAACTAGCTAGAAAACACAAAAAATAACACAAAACCAAACAGAAAGCTCCCAGACCCCAACTAAGGGTCTATCTAGACAAAAATCCATGCTCCAAAGCTAACGAAACAGTCGAAATTTAACTCTGAGTGCATTTATCAATTGAGATGTAAACTGAGTACCCCTATCTGAGATGATGGACAAGGGAACTCCATGCAACCTGAGTATTTCAGGAATATAGAGCATGGAATAATCCTCAGCTGAATCTGTTATTTTGACATCCAAAAAGTGAACTGACTTAGTCCCCCTTTATACTAACACCAAAATAGAGTCATGCTATTTGTGAGGACGAGGTAAACCCATAATTAAATCCATGTTGATCACCTTCCACTTCCATGTAGGAATGGTAATATCCTGAGTCACACCTCCTTGTCGCTGATGTTCTACCTTTACCAGCTGACAGTTGGGACACTTAGCCATAAAATCTGCGATGTCCCTCCTTATGTCATTCCACTAATTGACTTCCTGTAGGTCAAGGTACATCTTAGTGACCGGGATGAATAAATTATCTAAAACTGTAAGCCTCTGTCAAGATTTGCTACCTCAACTCATCCACACTGGGAACGCACAAATGACCCTGGTAACAAAGCACACCATCTACCTCTTGGGAGAAAACCTCCACCCTTTACTGATGAACCGCACCTTTTAGTTGAAGTAATATGGGATCACTGTCTTGCTTCTCCTTCACCTCAACTACTAAAGAAGATTCTGACCCATTCTGGACTAACACATTGCCATATGTTATGTCTGTAAGGCAAAATCCTAATCGAGCAAGCCTATGAACATCCTTGGCTAATTCTTTTTTCTCTTTCTCGATATGTAACACACTACCCATAGATAGTCTATTGAGGGCATCAACTAATACATTAGCCTTACCCGGATGGTAGAGAACATTCATATCATAGTCCTTGAGGAGCTCGAGCCACCTTCTCTAACAAAGATTCAACTCTTTCTGGGTGAACATATACTGGAGGCTCTTATGATTCGTGAACACATCTACATGGATGCCATACAAGTAGTGTCTCCAAATCTGTAAGGCAAAGAAAACTGCTGCAAGCTCAAGCTCATGAGTTGGGTAGTTCTTCTCATGGATCTTAAGCTATCTGGAGGCATTAGTGATGACTTTGCCATGCTGCATAAATACATAACCCAAGATGACTCTGGATTCATCACAATACACAACAAAACCCTTATAAACCCTCTGGTAGAGTTAAAACTGGAGTTGTGGTCAATATAGCATTCAACTCTTGGAAGTTTTTCTCACATTCCTTGGACCACTAGAACTTAACCTTTTTATGGGTCAATTTGGTCAATGGGCCAGCTATGGATGAGAATCCTTCAACAAATCACCTGTAGTAACCAGCAAAATCAAAAAATCTCCTGATGTCTATCGGAGAAGTGGGTCTAGACCAGTTTTTCACTGCCTCTATCTTTTGTGAATCAACTCAAATGCCCTCGCTAGACACCACATAACGAAGGAAAGCAACTGACTTCAACTAGAATTCACACTTGTTGAACATAGCAAATAGTTGGCGATCCTTGAGAGTCTGCAGTACAACTCTCAAATGATTTGCATGCTCCTCTTTGCTCCTAGAATATACAAGTATATCATTGATAAAGATGATAATGGACATGTCCAAAAACTTCTTGATCACCCTATTCATAAAATCCATGAAAGATACAGGAGCATTCATTAGTACAAAAGACATAACTACGAATTCATAGTGACCATATTAAGTTTTGAAGGCTATCTTTGGAATGTCACAATCTCTGACTCTAAGCTAATGATAGTTGTATCTAAGGTCTATCTTAGAAAAGCAACTGGTACCTTGAAGTTGGTCGAACAAGTCATCAATCTTGGGAATGAGATACTTATTCTTGATTGTGACTTTGTTCAATTTACGATAGTAAATGCACATCCTGAGAGAACTATCTTTCTTTCACACAAAAAGAACTGGACCACCCCATGGAGAGATTCTAGGTCTTATGAAGTCGTTATCCAGAACGTCTTTCACCTATTCCTTTAATTCCTTAAGCTCAGTTGGAGCCATTCTATGAGGTGGAATAAAGATGGATTGGGTATCTGGGAGAAGATCTATTCCGAAGTTAATTTCTCTTTTGGGAGAAACTCTAAGAAAATCTTTTAGAAATACTTCTGGAAACTCACTAACCATAGGTATTGACTGAAAAGTTGGGGTCTCAGAATCTGAATCCTTGACCTGAACAAGATGATAGATATACCCTTTGGAAATCATTTTCCTGGCCTTAAGGTAAGAGATGAACCGACCTACAGGCACTGAGGTATTACCCTTCCATTCTAAGACTGGTTCATTTAGAAACTAGAACCGAACTACCCTGGTTCTATAATTGACTGAGGAATAATAGGAATGTAACCAGTCAATGCCTAGAATAATATCAAAGTCAGTCATTTATAGCTCTATAAGATCATTTAAGGTGACTTTCTGAGTGACTGTGACTGGGCAATTTCTGTAAACCTGTCTGGCAATGACAAAATCACCAACTAGAGTAGAGACTGAGAAGGGTTCTGGGAGGATTTATCGACTGACACCAAAATCTACTACTATAAATAAAGTCACAAAAGAGAGTGTAGATCTAGGGTCTAACAATGTATAAATATCCATATAAAAGACTCACAATATACCTGTGACCACATCTAGGGAACCCTCCTTATCCTAATAAGTCTGGAGAGCATAAAGTCTATTCTGGTGCTGACCGCTACCTTAATTGGATAAGGCGCCATGCTGAGTCAAGAAACCTGCTGGAGCTGCTGTGGAATTCGCCTGATTTTACTGACGGGTATCTCTGCCCCTCTATAAAGTTGTTGGTCAATCCTTTATCCTATGACCTAATTTGCCGCATCCAAAAACATTCCCACTACATGCCATGCACTCACCTAGGTGGTTTCTACCACACTTCTTGCAAACTGGATGAGTGCGTCCACTAGTGACACTACCTTGGGACTTAGAGCCTGGTTTCCTATCCCGATGATCCTATCTGAACATAGGCACTGGAGCTGAATATTTTTGGCTGAATTGAGAGCAGTTACCACCATTTGACCTCTACTGGGAATAACTGAAGTCACCTATTCTAGCCCTCTTATTGTCTATTCCTCTTTCCTTGATCTTTTCCTCCTCAATCTATTGGGCATGTTTCATCAACCTTGAGATATCCATATCCTTGACCAACATAGCAGTCTTGCACTCCTTGTTCGCATCATCAAAAACACATGACATAAACTTACTCATATGGGTTCTGGAGTCAGCTACCATCGCCGGAGCATACTTAGATAGTTGAGTAAACTTGAGAGAATACTCCTTCACACTCATGTCATTCTGCCTCAAGTGGATGAACTCTTAAACCTTGGCTTCCTTGAGTTAAAGTGGGAAAAACCTATCCAAAATTACAGTCTTAAAATGATTCTAATCCACTGGGCCTGAATTCATACCTCGAGTCTCCTTCCATTGTTTGTACCAGGTATAAGCCACTCCTTTCAGCTGATAAGAGGGTAAGTCTGCACTCTCAACTTAGGTGACACCCATAATTTATGTCACCTTCTGGATATCATCAAGGAATTCCAAGGGATCCTCTTCAGTCTTAGAACCATGGAATTCTGGAGGATTCATCCGAGTGAAGTGAAATCTCAGACCCTAGCTGTTGTGGAGTTATTCTGTTGTAGGACTGGTTCCACAACCTATTGATTCACCTGAGCAGCCATGGCTTGAGCCAACACCTAAGAAGAAGCCCTGAACTCAACGTGAGTGACCTGCTCATTCAAAGGGTCTGTTGGAGCTGTGGTGCATCTTGGTTTCCATTTCTATTTTTTGTTTCCCCTTCTGTTTTCTCTTTTGGGGGGTATTTTATGTAATGTGAAGAGAATAAGTTAGAAGGAGATTAAATAGAGTTCACACTCTATAGCATAGGATGGAAAAGAAAGAAGGGAGGTTTTCTTAAAGACATCTCATAGCTTCCCTACCATAAGTGTGGCGCGCTTCACACCCATGAAAAGAAATCTAGTTGATGCGACTTTCAGAAACCCTAGGACTCTTGAACCTGATGCTCTGATACCAAGTTTGTCACTCCCCGAAGCTATTCCCAAGATGCAACACAGTGCTTAGTATCATAAGTGACCCCAAGCTAATCCATGGTCTGGCATGTACTAAGCATTTCTGAATAACCTACTAACTATGTAGAGACTAAATTGTCTTAGATGATATAATCTTGGAAAAATAATCCATTAATCTCTGAATTATAAATATATGTAAAAGTCTGATATAAATACTGACTGCAAAAGCTGAAACTAATATTATGTTTGAAAGCCTCAATCTGAAGTGAGTTACTGGGACAAGCTGCCAACTAACTCTAAAAGTCTAAAAACTATATATGAATGTTGAACAAATAAACATAAGTATCATCCTCTAACTATGAGGACTCGCCACTGAGTTGCTGAATAGAAACTGTAGAATCGCAATAAACATGGTATGGATGTTGAGCGCCTAAACCTACATCATAATAGGATGTAGCATAAAAGTATGCATCAGCAATTTGAATTTACTGAGCATGCGGGATATGCACTAATCTATATGTACATGTATATACTGAATTATGATACAATAATCTTACCATGAAAAGTAAGCTAAGATATGAGACAAAAGGTAACTGATGCAATGACCAAGTATTTAACATGTACTGTAAAAAGATGTTGAACTAAACTGAATAACTGACTACGGAATACAAGGTCAATGCAAGTATTGAATCTGAACTGCGGGAGCTACTATTACCGATATACACCAAGTTGAGCTAACTATGGGGCCAACTTGTAACCTTGGCTGGGAGGGCGTTCATACCTTTCCAAGGGTACAAACATAAATTGGCATGGATCCACTAATGTGATATCTAACAAGGGAAGGTCTCAAGCCTGATCTGATGAGTGACCCCTTTAGAACCTATGGTGGTGCCATAGTTCTGGAACTTAAGGACTTCTACTAAAGGTCTCAGCCTAAACTGATGGGCAAGCCTTAATCCCTTTGTCTGCTTGGTGTTAAGTCTACTCCCAACTGAATATGCAAGAAATAAATACAACTTGATATACTGAATAGCTCAAATATTGATTTTTCTTGGAATGCATAATAATACTAAAAAATGATAGCATTCTAATCATGATGTATGACTGACTGAGATATCTGACTGGCATGTATGAATCTAAAGTACTGAAATTAACAACATGATAGGTTTATAGAATTCTGAGTATATAACTATCAAAGATTCTCGAGAAAACATGTAATGGATTCCATACACAATAATGGAAATTGGGATACAACAGGTTCATAAAATTAAGGAATTCTAGGTCTAAAGAATTAACTGGAAACTGAATATACTGAATTTCTAAGGGACTCAATGGGTGAAAGGATACCTATTGCTAAAATCCCACATACCTAGAGGTAAAGTTGCCGGAAGAATCCTCAGTTTTAGGGCCTGAACTTGGGAGAACTTTTTGCTTGTTCTTGAGAAGAAGGAACACTATTTTTGTCCTTTCCCCTAAGTGTCGACTTAATTTGAGGGAATAAGGGGGTTTGGGAAGGTTTAGGATAAAAATACAACTTAGTCTAGTTAAAACATCGTATCTTATACTTTAAAAGGGATAGGAGAAGTCTAGAATACCCCTAGAATTAAATTAGAAAACTGCTGGAAAATTCATGTCCTGAGTTCCAATGGTGGGAAACACAGTCCGTTCATGCTTCTATGGCTCGTAGAACCCTATCGTGCTTCCTGAGACGTTTGTCAGGCTACGAGTTTGATGACCACAGATGAGTTTCACAGCTCATGGAACCATCCACGGCTCATGGAACCTATCCTTGGTTCCTAAGGGATTGATGATCCTCATGTCTAATTTTCACGGTAGCAATCCATGGTCCATGGAAGCTGGTCGTGATTTCAGATGCAGAGGAAGGGTCTGCAGGTCTGATTTTATGGAGGCCTTCCACGGTCCGTGGAAACCATCCGTGGTTTCTGTTCTGACTTGGACAGTTTCATTTTCTTTTTTTTCTAAGCTAGTTCTAGGCTTGGAATTTTTAGGGTGTTACAATTGTGCCTAGTGCGTCAATGTATTGTGCAGCAATGTTATTTATGCGAAGGAAAAGAGACTTATTGCAGAAGTGTATAGACTACCAAAAATTGAATAAGGTGACTATAAAGAACAAATATCCACTACCAAGGATTGATGGGGTTTTTTGACCAACTACAAGATGCCCAATGCTTCTCAAAGATTGATTTACATTTAGGGTACCCCCAGGTACTTGTTTGAGAGAGTGATATTCCAAAGATAGCCTTCAGGCTCAGATATAGCCATTTTGAGTTTCTTGTGAGTTTTTCAAGGTTACAAATGCCCAACAGTATTTATAAACTTGATGAATAGTATCTTTGGGATATTTTTAGACATGTTCATCATTGTATTTATTAATGATATTCTAGTACATTCTTGATGAGAGTCCAAGCATAGAGATCATCTTCGAGTAGTGCTTCAGGTACTCCGATATTAGAGATTGTATGCTAAGCTCTTGAAGTGTGAGTTTTGGTTGCATTCTGTGGCCTTTTTAGGCCATATTGTATCAGATATTGGTATTAATTTTGATTTACAGAAGGTTGAGACCGTGAATACTTGGCCTAGACCCATGACCCTGACAAAAGTTTGTATCTTTCTGGGGTTAACAGGGTAATACAAAAGGTTTATGGAAGGATTTTCTTCACTTTCAACACCCTTAACAAAGCTAACTTAGCAAGAAGCAAAGTTATAGTAGATAACAACCTTTCAGTAGAGTTTCCAAGATCTGAAAGATAGGTTGACTTCAGCAACAGTTCTGACCTTACCAGAGGTCTACGCAATGAATTGTGACACTTCAAGTGTTAGACTAGTTTGTGTTCTGATGCAACATGGAAAGGTAGTTGCTTATGCTTCTAGACAGTTAAAGAAGAATGAGAAGAACTATTTGACCCACAATTTAGAATAGGTTGTATTTATTCATGCCTTGAATATTTGGAGGCATTACTTGTATGTCATTAATGTTGATATTTATACAAATCATCATAGCTCTAATATATTTTTAGACTGGAATAGTTAAACCTGCGATAGCACCCGTGGCCTGAATTACTAAAAGACTATATGATGTGGATATCTTATATTATCTAGGGAAAGCCAATATAGTAGAAGATACCCTCAATCGTATGTCTATGAGTAGTCTATCATATTTGGGAGCTGAAAAGCAGGAGATGGCATGGGAGCTCTATCAGCTAGCTAATTTGGGGGATAGATTATTAAACTTTGATGATACTGGGGTCACAGTTTAGGACATAGTTGTATCATCTCTAGTTATGGAGGTTAAGGCATGGTTTCATGAGGATCCCTACATAGAGCGTCTCAGAGGCAAGGCTCAATAGTGGGATTCTTTATCTTTTGATATAGAAGTAGATGGAGTCCTCAGATACAAATGTCAGTTATGTGTTCCAGATGTTGCAGGGTATTATCAATAGGTTATGGAAGAGGAAAACCATTCCTACTACTTTATTCACCCAGGATCCACGAAAATGTATCATGATATTAAGGAGATTTATTAGTGGTCGAGCATGAAGAGGAACATATTTAAGTTTGCGTAACAATGCCAAAATCATCACCAGGTAAAGGTAGAGCATCAGAAACCCAGTGGGCTGACTCAGGAGATAGATATTCCATTGTGGAAGTGGGAGGCCATAAATATGGATTTTGTCATAGGTTTTCCTTGTTCGCAATGGAAGTTCGATTGTATTTGGGTGATTGTTTATAGGTTTACAAAATTGGCCCATTTCCTACAAGTCAGGGCTACATTGTCAGTTGAAGATTATATTGGCTTGTACATTAGTGAAAAAGTTATACTTTATGGTGTCCCAGTAACGATTATTTCAGATAGAGGGGCACAATTTATAGCTCATTTTTCAAGATCTTTCTAGAAGGTTTTGAGGACTCAAGTTAATCTCAATTAAACTTTTCATTCTTAGACCAATGGCCAAGCCAAACATATGATCCAGACGCTTGAAGATATGTTACGGGCATGTGTGCCAAATTTCATAATGAATAAGGATGATTAATTTTCACTTATTGAGTTTGCTTATAATAATAGCTATCATTCAAGCATCGGTATGACACTATACTAGGCTTTATATAGGCATAAATTTTGATCCCAACTTGTTAGTTTGAGGTTGGAGAGTCAAGGTTTCTTAGATGTGACATATTATAGAAGAACGTGAAAAAGGTTATGCTGATTAGAGAGCAATTCTTGACAGCTCAGGGTTGCCAAAAATCATATTCAGATGTTAGGCAATGGGACTTAGAGTTCAATATTGATGATTGGGTCTTTTGAAGGTTTCATTGATGAAGGGAATTATGCGATTTACCTGGAAAGGCAAGGTAAGCCCTCGATATATTGGGGCTTACCCTATTGTGTAATAGATCGGCAGAGTTTATTACCAGCTAGAGTTACCTCCATATTAAAGGCAGTGCACCTCGGCTTTCATGTTCCCATGTTATGGAAGTGTATCAGAGACCCAACACATATAGGATCGACAACAAATGTACATATTTCAGAGGAACCATCTTATGAAGAAGTCTATGTTGCCATAGTAGGCCGCCAAATTAAAAGATTGTGGAATAAGGATATAGTTTCAGTGAAAATGTTGTGGCAGAATCGTAATATCAAGGGAATGACGTGGGAAGTTGATGAGGACATGAAGTCCAGATATTCCCACCTGTTCACTCCTTCATATAATGTTCAAAATAGACAGATAGTAGACCCATATTTGAGTATGTGAGGTACGTTACTTGTGTACTATATGAGTTCTTGTGGTTTTTCTTATGATGTCATGTACATTATCATCATTCGAGGATCAATATCCCTAAGGGCTGAAGGATGTAACACCCCACCCATTTTAACATTTTAATTAACTCGTTCTTTTGAGATAAGACTAGGAGTGCTTAAAATGTGAGAGAGGATATTTATGAGGTATTTTAATTACACAATGATTGTTTGTTAAGTTTTGAAGTCAAGCAAGTTACAAAATAAAAGTTGACAAAAGTTATTGTAAATTTCGTTAAGAGATTCTCCCAAAATTTGGGTCAAATATCTCTGAGCTTTACTCCCAATATATAAAAAATTAATTGGGTCCCCCGAGCTACAAATTTAAGGTGTACGAGTCTAGTTTCCAATGACTTCAGAATATAAAGATATTTGTATTTCGTGAGACTTCCAAGCAGGCACCTCTAGGCGGGTCCCCCTATCCCCAAAGTTGGTGGTGCTTTAAAAAACACCACCTTCTTCATTTTTTATCCATATAACATGAGTGAAACCCATAAAATTCATAGAAAAATCCCCTAAATCCTCCATAGGAGTTGGTTCTTTCAACTTGAATGTTTAATGGAAGTTGCTCTACGTAGCAAGCTCATCATTGGGGTATTTTTTTCTCATCGATTTTGGATTTGGTTGATGTAACTTCAAAGAAGCAGCTCAATTATATTGGGATTTCAGATCCTTTTGTCGAGGTAATCTACTCCCTACATTCCTCCTTCGTAATTCCATGTTCTAGTATCATTTTTATTAATTTCTAAGCCAGAAAGTGGTGTTTTAGATATCAAGGCTTCGGGAAACCATTTTATCTTATTGAGTTGGGTTTTATATTGCTATATATTGATGGTGTTAAGGTTTTGGAGGAAATGGTGGTTTGGTGCTTCTTATCAGAGTCGCATACGACAGTTGCCGGATAAAACATCATAAAGTACGCCTTGTTATATTGCCTCAGGAGCTTGTCACTCTTGTGAGATGTTGATAGCTTATTGTTGTGGTTATTAGCTGCTGGTTTGGTAGATTTTATGATGTCATATTTTGAGTTAATGTGGGCTGGTTATTGTGATGACCTTAACGCCTTATCAATTGACTATGGCTCATTCTTGCGGCCTTGTTGATTCTAGAAATTATTGCATTACAATAGGTTATTTAAGCTTCCTACAGACACCTTTGAGGCTTCAGTTGAATGGTATGTTAAGGCTAAGTTCCATCCTTCATTTGAGCACAAATTTTAGGAAAATCCCTAAATCGTCAAATACAATACTTTACTCTTCTATTGCTAGAAAGACCTTTTGTGAAAGGCATTGTGATTATAGCTGAAGTATTTTTGTGATTATATTATGTTGATATTCCACTCGTTCAGTTATATAGGGTATTCGACATCTATATATCATTTTGTCGACTTTCTTGAATATATTTGTATGAATTCTTATTCTTCTTTGGATGTTGTGACATAAAAAGATTAAGAAGGAACGTTAAGAATTTGCAACCAGTCATCCTTCCTTGCTAAAGTGTTTTTCGGAAAGTTTAATACGTTAATTTTTAAAACTCTCAAATGTAACATGTATGTTTAACTACTATACATCAATTTTCAAAACTCTCAAATGTAACATGTATGTTTAACTACTAAAGGAAATGAATTTTAAAATACTTTTTTTTACAAAATATTAAGAAATCATATATAGAAACTAAGTGAAGTACCTTAAGCTTTTTATGAACATTCACAGGTTTAAGTTACCTTTCTAAAGTCGAGTTAAATGTTTGAGTTTATTCTAAGAATGTATGAGGTTTTATGAGGCATTTACATGTTATACGAAAGTGATACGAGATTATGAAAATAAAGAGTACCAATGAGCCAAGATTGGCAACATAATTATAATGACCTACATGTATTACGAATCCATGACATGATATGCTATGCATTCTACTCTCGAGCTATAATCAGGAGGTATAAGTCCTAGTATCTATATTTATATGTATAAGATACAGATGGCCACAAGTTGGCAAATAGGTTGGTTAGCTACCGGAAAACACCACCATTGCTAGCATTCGATTGGGTATGACATGTATTTACATATATATATATATATGTATGTATGTATGCATTTACAACATATGATTACACAAGCTTAACATGCATATTTGATTACTATAAGGTAAGATGTCGACCATGGAACTATAATAGGATATTTACTTTTATTGTACAGTTTGGGTATAGTCAGGGGCTTATCCCAACCAATGCTTATGATACTCTTAGTGGCTATTGTGGACATAGTATTCAAGATTATTTTTTTGCAGCTTTCAGTCTCCAGCTCCATAGGCTTGGCATATATATATGTATGTATTTATGTCTTCAGTTGCGGCCTTATCGGCCAGCCAATACTTCATTATTTTTTTCTTGTTTGCCTTTATTTATATGACTTGATGTTATTCAGGTTATGACCTTAACATACAGGCTTAGTATTTCAGATGTTGTGTTGCATGACCTTCTGGGCCCACAATTTAGTCAACTAGTTTATTTCAGTGGATAACTTGGTCAAATAAGGTATTGAGTGCTAGTCACGCCTCCCCTAGTTTGGGGTGTGACACCACCTCCATTAATTACATACTCATTCCAGGCCTACTACTATTCAAATCATGGTGACCTCCTGACATCTAGAGATTTACATTTTCCTTCTCATACTTACTGTCCTTGTTTTGTACTTTTGCCTAATGGTTATATCTTGTATAGCTTTATGTCATATATTAGATGCTCTTGTACCAATTACACCAGGTCTGGGTTTAGTTCCTATGTATGTATATATTTTGTCTTTCTTGGTCGCTTTAGGGACCATTTGTATATTTTTACACTGTTATGTATGTATGTATAATGGTGTCTCCTTTCTTATTAGTATCTTACTTCTGCTTTATCTGTTTTAACTCCATATGAAACATTGTATCTGGGGTTTGACTAGCCTACTGGGGTTTTTTTGTAGATGCCATCATGGACAAATTATGGGTCATGACATAAATCATTAGGTTGACCTTAGAATTTTTCTTTCATCATTTACTAATTCATTGTGGGAGGTTTTTATTTTGACTGACAAAATCCACTATGTGAGCATGCTCACATGGAGTCTGGTCTCTTCTCGATCAGCTAATCTATCCCATATCATGTCAGGGTATGAGACATACATAATATGTTTTGCTAGTAAAGGATCAATAATAAGTCATGTTGGGAATGATAGAGAATTTGCCTTGGGTACTTGTCATGTAGACTTATGCCTTCTTACTTATCAATATTACTCTTATTTCTGTCATGTGACCCGTTGGTCCTAAGCAATGTCTTGCGCGAAGTGACCCACTTAGAAAAAGCTCCCCTTTATGTTAGGGGAGCACTAAAATGCAACTTCGATCGGATGCGGGTATCAAATCCCGCCGCTGAGATGTCCAGCGGATTCCTGGGCCCTGAATCGTCCACCAAAGATGTCGCTAGATGGGGGTATCAGTTGAAGCCTAACTCTTTTTTCTGCCTTGGTCTAGCCTATCAATATTACTCTTATTTCATTTCTTGGTGAAGATTATTCATAATAAGATTTAGCTCATGATCATTATTTAGTATCATATCATAGTTAGCATATCATGTCATAGAAAAATCATAAAGTTTCTCTCTTTGAAGAAAAATCATGAAGTTTCCCTCTTTGAAGAAAAATCATATTTCAAGCAATTCATGTTTTTCATGAAAAATCATAAAGCTCATATAATAAGATTTATAATGAACGCATAATGACATTCACAGGAGTTCATGTTGTTTGCATGTGTAACACCCCGCCCATTCAGAATATTTAAATTAACACATACTTTTGTTGTAAGACTAAGAGTTCTTAAGATGCAAAGATGGATTTGTTAAGAGGTATTCAAATCATGCAATAACCATATGTTAAGTTTTGAAGTCAAGCAAGTTATGAAACAAAAGTCAAAAAAAATTATCGCAAATTACTTTCATAATTTCTCTAAAATTTGAGTCAGATGTCTCAAAGCTTTTTTACAAATCTAAAATGAGTTAGAGGACCCACTACCTATAAAATCTAAGTTCTATGAGTCTAATTTTTAACGCATTAAACCATCCACCCATACAACTTTAGAATAAAATAATAATTAAATTTTTGCAAGACTGCAGAAGTTGACAAGTGAAGTAGGCGCCTAAGTTGGTGGAGGGTTACAAATAGCATGTTCTTCAGTTTTAATCTATTTTTTTCGTGGAAAATCCAGAAAATCTAGATCTTAAGACCTGAAATATTCCTTAGTTGTTGATGATCTTATCTTGGGTCCTTGAGGGAAATTATTCTGTGTTGAGCCCGATGTTGTGGTGTAGTTTTTCCCTTTGATTTTATGGCATATCTCTATGGGTGTTGTCTAAGAAGGTTTTAGCTACATAATGAGTTCATGGAGACATTTCGCATGTGTGTATCATGGTAAGAACCTTCCTTTACAATTTAATAGTTAGTTTAGACTCCAGATAGTATTCTATGGTGGAAAAATGAATCCTTTTAGGATTGTTGTAGTATTCTAGACTCCGATAGGGAAAGATATATTGCTTACAATGCTATGCAATCACTTATAGAGTTGTGTAATTTTTTGTGGAACCTGCCGAGACCAGTTGGGTTATATTGATTATTGTTTATACTTGTCGATTTTATGGGGGATCATTTAGATTATTGTTTGTGTAATGACCCTTCCGATCATTGATGAGTTTTCACCTTTCTTGTACAGTTAGAGCTTGTTTGTAGCAGCCCCAAGTCATTTAAGGTTTGTCGGGACTGGTAGTTCGGTGCCCGGGTCATTTTTTTGGTCTCTATGGTTGTAGGATAAGTTTTGAAGTCAAGCAAGTCGGCAAAAGTTATCGTAAGTTTCTTTAATAAATTTTCTGGACTTTGGGTCAAATGTCTTAGAGATTTTCTCTCAATATATAAAGAGTTAGAAATCCTCAAACCTACCAAATCGAAGGTCTACAATTGTAGTTTCCAACTCACAAAACCTCACGTCCAACTGATGTTGGAGTAAAAAGTTATGACTATTTTACCACGGACTGTTTGGCAGAAACTGGGTCGCGAATCGGGTCGCGAACCGGGTCGGGTCAAAATTGATTTAAAGCCTCCAATTCACATTTTAAAACTCCATTTCAGTTATGAAACAGAGAGAAAACATAAGGGAGGGTTCCAAGAGAGCTCTTGAGTGATCAAGGTGCTTTTTTGGTGATTTCTATCGCTAAAGTTTGTCCCCGTGCCTAGAAACGCGACCTCTACGTGTGGTAGCCATTTTCCCCTTCGATAAACCACGTTTGGAGCTGGTTTCAAAAGATAGGAATTGGTATTTCTTGGTGGTTATTCAAGCTTTACACTTGGTTTGCTAAAGTAACCATCCCGGGGCTCTTTTATGATCGTTTTTATGAAATTCTACGGACGTTTCGTTAAGTTATGATTCTTTTGGGAAATCTGCCGATTTACCCATAATTATGAACTATTTATAAGTGAGTATAAGCTGTGGTTATATAGTGTTTGTGAAGCTTAGGACGTAAGGTACAATTTCCGTGAAGGAACTACGGGTATTCAAACGTTCGTTGGAAGGTATTTTTGTCATTTTGGAGCTTCTTGGAGTGGTTCGAGCTTGGACATCGTCGTCCTAGCAGCTTGTCATTGGACGGCAGGTAGGTTATGGTTTAAAATCCCTAGACTTAGCATATATCGGAAAAAATTGTACTAGCTGGCATCCTTGGGTTGGATTATTAGGTTGGTACCACAGACCTTGACCACTTTATTCATGTCCGCCTACTTTTGTTCCTCCGTTGCTTGTAGTACTTGCTTATACATTTTATTTACCCGTGTGGTACTGTGAGGCCTTGTTGACTCTGGAACATAAAGGTGGGATTTTGGGAATGTCCGCGAGTCCCAGGCATTGAATTATCCTTCTAGGCTGGTTATGCTTGCTGAGTAGCTATGGGCCTGTGCAGGGTCGATAGGTTGATTGTGAGCTGCTGGGAAGCTGTTGTGTTTGATCATACCATTTCCATGCATATAAAGAGGTTTTATCCATGTTTTACTATGGTTTTGGCTTCGGGCCTACTGGCATTATTTTCTAAACCTTGCATGGCCCCGGGGGCCCATTTTTTATAGAAATGAATTGGAAATAGTTTGATTTAACTAGTGAATATTCTTGGGTAAAATAAGGAAAAATTATTATTTATATCACTAGTTTTACGATTAATGCTAGACTCGGCAGGGCCGGGGTGCTAGTTGAGTTTTATTGCTACTTGAGATGATTTTAGCCTCGGTTAGACCGAGCACCTGATATGACTTTTTACTGTTTAGACCCGGTTATGCTGGGGCACCCTTGGAGGGGTTTTGAGATATTTTCCCACTACTTTAGTCCTGTACAGAGTCTAGGCATGCATATTCGAGACTGGGTCTCTATCTTAAACCAGGACTTGCTTCCGGATGACATGTTTTGATACTGAGTTTTAGTATGGGGTCGGGGACCTCCATGGACCTTGCCATCCGGGCCTGGGACTTCGGACTACATGTGCCAGAGGAAGGGTATACGATGGAGTAGAGGTATACGGGCAGTGTCCTTCCATGGAATTACCTGCTGGGCCGGATCGGCACCGGAGGAGGTACATACAGAGATACCATTTCACTTGAGATCTTCAGGCATCATATCATCCATTGTTTGAGGCTCCACCCTTGTTTGTTGTTTGTTTATTGTACGCTCCGGTAGTATGGGATGCTGGAGGGTTTTTTTTCACTTGTTTGTGTTCCTCAGTTGTATGGGCGGCCGGGTGACTGTAGGTAGACTCTTGCTATTTACTTACAGAATTGTTCCCTGTTACGGTTAAGTATGAAATTGGTTACTGCTAGGCTACTAGTTTCTGGATTTGAGATTTATATGATTAGTTGAGTTTGATTCCTATCTCTGAGCATGCCTATCATTACTCTTTTCCTCTTACTCTTACACTTGAGGTAATCAGTATACTGTCTATTTTGTAAACTTATTATGTATACACTATTATTGCAAGGACCCCAGGTGCGTTGTTTCTTACTTTCACTTGTGCCTATGGTGTATATATTCTGCTTGCTGGCCTCACATGTGGTTCTGTTGACTTCCCTCTGGGCTAGTTCCTGTGTACCTTTTGTTGATTTATGTGACTACTTGCTTCTATTTTGTTTGTTACTACGCTTTTATCTTATATGTGCCCAGTCGGCCTATGATACCTACTGCGTACCTTATGCTTCACATTTGGTGCTAACCCTACCCCCTGCATCTTTTGGTGCAGATCCTAACATGGGTCATCATCGTTAGATCACTGTGATTCGTGCTTGGAGATCTGTTGGGGACTACTTCAGTCTGAGGGTGAGCTCTTGGCGATCGGAGCTTAGCTTTAGTTTATCATTTGCTTTATGTACTCTATTACCATTCAGAGACATCTGTATACGTTGTTTTGGATCGTTTGTACTCCTTATATGTAGTTCTTGCTCTATACTATGATACCAGGTCTTGAGGTTTTGTTTAGTTTCCTTATATGTATATATATATTCCTGCTATCTATTCTCTTAATCCTGTTCCCTTACTTTTGCTTATTAAAATGTTCTTCCACTTATTTGTTATATAGTAGCCCATTACTAACTGTCTTGGGCTACGGGGATTGGTTCTCCTATTGGGGGTATTGTAGGTGCCATCATGACCGAGAAATCGGGTCGTGACAATTTGGTATCAGAGCTCTAGGTTCACCGGTGTCATCGGTATATGAGTCAATATCTAGTAGAGTCTTGTGGATCGGGGCAGAGATGTCTGTACTCAATCTTTGGGAGGCTACAGTGACATTTTAGGAAATTTGACTCTTTCATTGCTTCTGTGTCATGCGTAGGACCCTTGAAGTTTCTGGAAATTTCATTTGTTCTACTTCATTCTTCCGAAAATGGTTCGTACGATATCATCGGCATCAGGCGAAGATGAGCCTCCCACTCTAGCTAGGGGTTAAGGACGCCCTTGAGCAGTGGCACCTTCTACAGCTGCTAGAGTTGAGATAGAGCCCGAGCAGCATGTGGATCATAGGGAAGCCCAGATAACACCATCTCCAGTACCAACTCCAGTGCCCACTTTTGTGCCAGCTCCAGCCGCAGCTCAGCCTCCATATATTTGGGGATTACTATTACAGCTTTTGAGTATGATTAGAGAGCGGCCTTCTGAGGTAGCATAGACATTCGCTCAAGGGGGAACCTTGTATGCATAGAGTTTAGGAGCACAACCTGCTACTGCAGCTCCCCGTGCGGAGGTCATTCCGGTCCCATCTGTTGCACAACCTCTTACTCTTCGCCCAGCTATGACAGAGTCAGAGCAGCAGGCGTTGGGTAGGTTTTTGAGGTTAGCACCTCTGAGATTTGCTGGTACTTCTGGAGAGGATTTACATGACTTTATTACTACCTGTGAGGAGATGTTGCATCATTTGGGTTTGTTGGAGGTTCACGGGGTTGGTTATACTACCTATCAGTTGAAGGGCCCAGCGAAGTTATAATAGAGGGCCCAGGTTGCTTGTAGACCACCATCGTCACCTCCTTTGACCTGGTCTGAGTTTTATGAGGCCTTTATGGACAAGTTCTTGCCTCAGAGTGATCGTGAGCGTCACAGGGAGTAGTTTACTCACCTTATGCAAGAGTCTACGACTGTCTTAAAGTACGAGACCCGTTTTCATCAACTAGCACCATTTGGAACTATGATCATTCCTATCGAGGCAGATAGGATTCGCAGATTTGTATGGGGTTTGAGGCAAAAGATCAGGCAGACAGCTGATATATTGATTGCCGATGGTCGGTCATTTCAAACACACTATGATCGCACACTATGCATGTACTGTAGAGGACTTACAACGATATGATCAGGGGTCCAGAGATAAGAGGCCTCCGCACCAGGGTGGCTACAGTGGTTCCAGATATGGTGGTAGAGGTTCTGGCCAGTGGGGCCAAGGTTATCAGCCACAGCAGCACCAGGGTCAGTCCAGCCAACCGGTTCAGGCTTCCATTCAGACTTTCGGTAGTACCCAGTTCAAGCAGGGTCAGAGCAGCCATCAGGGCTATAGCAGCCAGTCTTCGAGGGGTACAGCTTCAGGGGCATCAGGCCGTGGTAGCTATACGGGGCCTGCTAGTTCATCCCGACTGAGTACGCCTCCATGGGCTTATTTTACTTGTGGTGTGATTGGTCATTTTGCTAGAGATTGGCCTAAGCAGGGTACAGTTCAGTCGGCCAAGCCTTTACGAGCAGTTCAGCCTCTGGCTAGAGGGGATGGTCGTCAGGATAGGGGTGGTGCTCCACATGGCAGAGCAGGTGGTAGGGATGGCGGTCGAGCAGGTGGAGGTCGTCGTCAGTTTTATGCGGTCCCTAGGAGACCAGAGGCAGAGGCCTCGGATGCTGTGATTACAGGTAGGATTTTTGTGTGCCATCAATCTGCTATGGCTTTATTTGATCCTTGATCCACTTGTTCATATGTATCTGCCTACTTTGTGCCTTCTTTGGGATTGGCTAGTGAGCTATTATCTGTTCCTATTTTTGTTCCGACCCAGTAGGAGATTCTTTAGTAGTGGATCAGATTGTGAGATCTTGTATGATATCTATTGATGATTCAGAGACGGGGTGATTTGATGATCCTTGATATGCTAGATTTTGATGTGATACTGGGCATGGACTGGTTATCCCCTCACCGTGTGGTTTTGGATTGTTATACCAAGACCATTACCATAGTTATGCCCGGTGTATCCCCAGTTGTGTGGCAGGGTTCTGTTAGCCATGCACCGTCTGGAATCATCTCTTGTCTTCGAGCTAGGAAGTTGATTTCCCGTGGGTGTTTATCTTATCTAGCATATGTCCGAGATGCTAGTGCTGACCCTACGTCTCCTGAGTCTGTTCCTATGGTTAGAGACTTCCTTGATGTGTTTCCTACCAACCTGCCAGGCCTTCCACCTGATAGAGATATTGATTTTGCTATTGAGTTGAGCCGGGCACCATGCCCATTTCTATTTCTCCTTACCGTATGGCTCCGGCTGAGTTGAGGGAGCTTAAGGAGCAGCTCCAGGATCTTTTAGCTAAGGGGTTTATTAGACCGAGTGTGTCATCTTGGGGTGCTCCTATTCTCTTCGTGAACAAGAAGGATGGGTCGATGCGCATGTGTTTTGATTATCGGCAACTGAATATGGTGACAGTGAAGAATAGGTATCCGATGCCGAGGATTGATGACTTGTTTGACCAGCTTCAGGGTTCAGTCATATTTTTGAAGATTGATTTGAGGTCCGGCTACCATCAGTTGAGGATTAGGGCGGAGGACATCCCTAAGAAAGCATTCAGGACACGTTATGGCCATTATGAGTACCTGGTGATGTCTTTTGGGTTGACTAATGCCCCCGCAACCTTTATAAAGTTGATGCACAGGGTTCTTGGCCTGTATTTGGATTCATTTGTGATAGTTTTTATAGACGACATCTTGGTGTACTCGCGTAGTAGAGATGAGCATAAGCAGCACTTGAGGGTTATACTCCAGACTTTGAGAGATCATCGGCTTTATGCCAAGTTCTCAAAGTGCGAGTTTTTTCTTGAGTCAGTTGCATTCCTAGGTCACGTGGTGTCTAAGGATAGGATTAGGGTTGATCCAGGAAAGATTTTAGCGGTTTGTGATTGGCCTAGACCCACTACTGTTACTGAGGTCCGCAGTTTTATTGGGTTAGCAGGTTACTATATATGCTTCGTTCAGTGATTTTCTTCCATAGAAGCACCTTTGACTATACTGACTAGGAAGGATATCCCATTTCAGTGGTCATATCAGCGCGAGGATAGCTTTCAGAGGCTTAAGGCCTTATTGACTTCTGCTCCAGTTTTGACTTTGCCGGTTGAGGGTCAGATCTTCTCCGTGTATTGTGATGCTTCTGGGGTTGGTCTTGGTTGTTTGTTGATGCAGCAAGGTCGAGTAATAGCATATGCATCGAGGCAGCTGAAGGTTCACGAGCGCAACTACCCCACTCATGACTTAGAGTTGGCGGTGGTAGTTTTCGCGCTCAAGATCTGGAGGCATTACCTATATGGAGTTCACTATTAGATCTTCACTGATCACCATAGTCTTTAGTAAATCACGAGTCAATAAGAGCGGAACTTGAGGCATAGGAGATGGATCGAGTTACTGAAGCACTATGACTTCACCATTTTGTATCATCCGGTCAAGGAAAACATGGTAGCGGATGCCTTGAGACGGAAGGCTTGAGTATGGGTAGCCTAGCTTCTCTTTAAGTTTCAGAGCGACCATTGGCCTTAGACATCCAGTCCTTGGCTAATTGTTTGGTTAGGCTTGACTTGTCAGATCCTAGCAGAGTTCTCGCCACTGTTGAGGTTCGTTCTACTTTGATTGATCAGATTCAGAGCAGTCAGTTTGAGGATCAGCAGTTGTGTGACCTTTGTGATCAGGTTGTTTAGGGTGAGAACAGTCGGGCTACTCTAGATTCAGATAGGGTTCTGAGGTTTGATAGTCGCCTTTGTGTTTCGATGGTTAGTGATTTGATTCAATTGATACTTCGTGAGGCACATTGTACTAGATACTCCATTTATCCTGGCGCAGCAAAGATGTATAGAAAATTGAGACAACTTTACTGGTGGAGTGGTATGAAGCGGGATGTGGCAGAGTTTGTATCTCGTTGCTTGAACTGTCAGCAGGTTAAGTGTTAGCACATGAGACCGGGTGGTTTGGTGCAGCGACTTCCTATTCCTGAGTGGAAGTAGGAAGGTATTACTATGGACTTCGTTGTTAGTTTACCTTGTACTTCTCATGGGTTTAATTCCATATGGGTGATTGTTGATAGGCTGACTAAGTCAGCACATTTCTTGCCAGTTCAGACTTCTTATGGTGCAGAGAGGTTAGCTCAGATCTACATTCGTGAGATTGTTCAATTACATGGGGTCCCATCTTCTATCATTTCAGACCGCGACACTCAGTTCATATCTCAGTTCTGGAGGGCTATTCAGCGAGATTTGGGTACAGAGGTTCAGCTTAGTACTGCTTTCCACCCTCAGACAGATGGGCAGTCCAAGAGGACCATTCAGGTCCTGGAGGACATGCTTCGGTCCTGTGTTCTTGACTTTGGAGGTTCGTGGGATCAGTTTGTGCCTTTGGATGAGTTTGCTTATAATAATAGTTTCCATTCGAGCATTGGCATGGCACATTTTGAGTCCTTGTATGGTAGGCATTGCAGATCGCTGATTGGTTGGTTTGATCGTTCTAAATCTAGGCCAAAGAGTACAGATTTGCTTCGATATTCCTTAGACCAGGTCCGAGTGATTCAGGATAGACTTCAGGCAGCCCAGAGTAGGCAGAAGAGCTATGCTGATCGTAGACTTCGTGCCTTAGAGTTCAGTGTTGGTGATTTGGTATTTCTTCGTGTATCTTCCATGAAGGGTGTGATGAGATTTGGTAGGTGGGGCAAGCTTAGCCCCAGGTACATTGGGCCATACGAGATTCTCCAGAGGGTTGGTAGTGTTTCCTATCAGTTAGCTTTGCCTCTGATGTTTTCATCTATGCACCCGATTTTCCATGTATCGATATTGCAACGGTATGTTCCAGATGAGTCTCATGTGTTGCAGTGCGAGACGATTAAGCTGGATGAGAGTATAACCTTTGTTGAGGAGACGGTAGCTATTTTGGCCAGAGATGTCAGGAGATTGAGGTCTCGGGAGATCCTGGTTGACAAGGTTTAGTGGAGGCACCATCCAGTTGAGGAGGCTACCTAGGAGACCGAGAGAGATATGCGGGCTCAGTATCCGCAGCTGTTCGAACCTTCAGGTACTTCCTTGTTCTTGACTTTCAAGAACGAAAGTCTTTTTAGTAGTGGATGATGTAATGACCCTTCCGATCATTTATGAGTTTTCACCTTTCTTGTATCGTTAGAGATTGTTTGTAGCGGCCCCAAGTCATTTAAGGCTTGTCGTGACCGGTAGTTCGGTGCCCGGGTCGTTTGTTTGGTCTTTATGGTCGTATGATAAGTTTTGAAGTCAAGCAGGTCGGCAAAAGTTATCGTAAGTTTCTTTAATAAATTTTCTGGACTTTGGGTCAAATGTCTCAGAGCTTTTATCTCAATATATAAAGTGTTAGAAGTCCCCCGACCTACCAAATCTAAGGTCTATGAGTCTAGTTTCCAACGCACAAAACCTCATGTCCAACCGATCTCGGAGTAAAAAGTTATGACTATTTTACCGTGGACTGTCTGGCAGAAATCAGGTCGCGAACCGAGTCGGGTCAAAATTGATTTAAAGCCTCCAATTCACATTTTAAAACGTCATTTTAGTTCTGAAACAGAGAGAAAACATAAGGGACTGTTCCAAGAGAGTTCTTGAGTGATCAAGGTGCATTTTTGGTGATTTTTATCGCTAAAGTTTGTCCCCATGCCTAGAAACGTGACCTCTACGCGTGGCAGCCATTTTCCCCTTCAATAAACCACATTTGGAGCTGGTTTCAAAAGATAGGAATTGGTATTTCTTGGTGGTTATTCAAGCTTTACACTTGGTTTTCTAAGGTAACCATCTCGGGGCTCTTTTATGATCGTTTTTATGAAATTCTACGGACGTTTTGTTAAGTTATGATTCTTTTGGGAAATCTGCCTATTTAATCTTAATTATGAACTATTTATAGGTGAGTATAAGCTGCGTATATATAGTGTTTGCGAAGCTTAGGACGTAAGGAACAATTTCCGTGAAGGAACTACGGGCATTCGTACGTTCGTTGGAAGGTATTTTTGTCATTTTAGAGCTTCTTGGAGTGGTTCGAGCTTGGACATCGTCGTCCTAGCAGCTTGTCATTGGACGGCAGGTAGGTTATGGTTTCAACTCCCTAGACTTAGTATATATCGGATAAAATTGTACTAGCTGGCATCCTTTGGTTGGATTATTAGGTTGATACCACAGACCTTGACCGCTTTATTCATGTCCGCCTACTTTTGTTCCTCCGTTGCTTGTAGTACTTGCCGATACATTTTATTTACCCTTGTGGTCCTGTGAGGCCTTGTTGACTCTTGAACATAAAAGGTGGGATATTGGGAATGTCCGCGAGTCCCGGACATAGAATTATCCTTCTAGGCTGGTTATGCTTGCTGAGTAGCTATGGTCCTGTGCAGGGTCGATAGGTTGATTGTGAGCTGTTGGGCAGCTATTGTGTTTGATCATACCATTTCCATGCATATAAAGAGGTTTTATCCATGTTTTACTACGGTTTTGGCTTCGGGCCTACTAGCACTATTTTCTAAACCTTGCATGACCCCGGGGCCCTTTTTTATGGAAATGAATTAGAAATGGTTTGATTTAACTTGTGAATATTCTTGGGTAAAAGAAGGTAAAATTATGATTTATATCACCAGTTTTACGATTAACGCTAGACTCGGCTGGGCCGGGGTGCTAGTTGAGTTTTCTTGCTACTTGAGATGATTTTAGCCTCGGTCGGACCGACCACCTGAGATGACTCTACTGTTTAGACCCAGTTATGCCCGGGAATTCTTGGAGGGGTTTTTGAGATATTTTCCCACTACTTTAGTCCTGTACAGGGTCTGGGCATGCATATTCGAGACTGGGGCTTCGTACTGCATGTGCCGGAGGAATGGTATATGATAGAGTAGAGGTATAAGGGCAGTGTCCTTCCATGGAATTACCTGCTGGGCCGGATCGGCACCGGAGGAGGTACATACAAAGATACCATTTCACTTGAGATCTTCAGGCATCATATCATTCATTGTTTGAGGCTCCACCCTTGTTTGTTGTTTGTTGATTATACGATCCGGTAGTATGGGATGCCGGAGTGTTTGTTTTCACTTGTTTGTATTCCTCGATTGTATGGGCCGCCGGGGGACTCTAGGTAGACTCTTGGTATTTACTTACAGAATTGTTCCCTGTTACGGTTAAATATGAAATTGGTTACTGCTAGGCTATTAGTTTCTGGATTTGAGATTTATATGATTAGTTGAGTTAGATTCCTATCTCTGAGCATGCCTATCATTACTCTTTTCCTCTTACTCTTACACTTGAGGTTACCGGTATACCGTCTATTTCGTAAACTTATTATGTATACACTGTTATTGCAAGGACCCCAGGTGCGTTGTTTCTTACTTTCACCTGTGCCTATGGTGTATATATTCTGCTTGCTGGCCTCACATGTGGTTCTGTTGACTTCCCTCTGGGCTAGTTCCTGTGTACCTTTTGTTGATTTCTTTGACTACTTGCTTCTATTTTGTCTGTTACTATGCTTTTATCTTATATGTGCCCAGTAGGCCTATGATACCTACTGGGTACCTTATACTTCACATTTGGTGCTCACCCTACCCCCTGCATCTTTTGGTGCAGATCCTAGCATGGGTCATCATCGTTAGATCACTGTGATTCGTGCTTGGAGATCTATTGGGGACTACTTCAGTCTGAGGGTGGCTCTTGGAGATCGGAGCTTAGCTTTAGTTTATCATTTGCTTTATGTACTTTATTACCATTCGGAGACATCTGTATACGTTGTTTTGGATTGTTTGTACTCCTTATATGTAGTTCTGGCTCTCTACTATGATACCAGGTCTTGGGGTTTGGTTTAGTTTCCGCATATGTATATATATATTCCTGCTATCTATTCTCATCATCTTGTTCCTTACTTTTGCTTATTAAACTGTTCTCCCGCTTATTTGTTAGATAGTAGCCCATTACTAATTGTCCTGGGCTACGAGGATTGGTTCTCTTACTTGGGGGATTGTAGGTGCCATCATGACCGATAAATCGGGTCGTAACAGTTTGATTATTATTGTATGAATTTTTTAAGGAGTAGTTAGGCTATTTTATGATGATTCTTCATCTTTTTCCCCGAGTACTTCATTATTTGATGAAATTAGATAGCTCAATTCTGGTAAGTTGACTACTTCGTTAGTTATAAGTTGTAAGGTTTAAGTCAAGAATAGGTAAGTACATTCCGGCTAACCTATGACTCCCTAAATAAGTATTTATGGTATTTATGATGACAGAGTCAGAGCAGCAGGCGTTGGGTAGGTTTTTGAGGTTAGCACCTCTGAGATTTGCTGGTACTTCTGGAGAGGATTTACATGACTTTATTACTACCTGTGAGGAGATGTTGCATCATTTGGGTTTGTTGGAGGTTCACGGGGTTGGTTATACTACCTATCAGTTGAAGGGCCCAGCGAAGTTATAATAGAGGGCCCAGGTTGCTTGTAGACCACCATCGTCACCTCCTTTGACCTGGTCTGAGTTTTATGAGGCCTTTATGGACAAGTTCTTGCCTCAGAGTGATCGTGAGCGTCACAGGGAGTAGTTTACTCACCTTATGCAAGAGTCTACGACTGTCTTAAAGTACGAGACCCGTTTTCATCAACTAGCACCATTTGGAACTATGATCATTCCTACCGAGACAGATAGGATTCGCAGATTTGTATGGGGTTTGAGGCAAAAGATCAGGCAGACAGCTGATATATTGATTGCCGATGGTCGGTCATTTCAAACACACTATGATCGCACACTATGCCTGTACTGTAGAGGACTTACAACGATATGATCAGGGGTCCAGAGATAAGAGGCCTCCGCACCAGGGTGGCTACAGTGGTTCCAGATATGGTGGTAGAGGTTCTGGCCAGTGGGGCCAGGGTTATCAGCCACAGCAGCACCAGGGTCAGTCCAGCCAACCGGTTCAGGCTTCCATTCAGACTTTCGGTAGTACCCAGTTCAAGCAGGGTCAGAGCAGCCATCAGGGCTATAGCAGCCAGTCTTCGAGGGGTACAGCTTCAGGGGCATCAGGCCGTGGTAGCTATACGGGGCCTGCTAGTTCATCCCGACTGAGTACGCCTCCATGGGCTTATTTTACTTGTGGTGTGATTGGTCATTTTGCTAGAGATTGGCCTAAGCAGGGTACAGTTCAGTCGGCCAAGCCTTTACGAGCAGTTCAGCCTCTGGCTAGAGGGGATGGTCGTCAGGATAGGGGTGGTGCTCCACATGGCAGAGCAGGTGGTAGGGATGGCGGTCGAGCAGGTGGAGGTCGTCGTCAGTTTTATGCGGTCCCTAGGAGACCAGAGGCAGAGGCCTCGGATGCTGTGATTACAGGTAGGATTTTTGTGTGCCATCAATCTGCTATGGCTTTATTTGATCCTTGATCCACTTGTTCATATGTATCTGCCTACTTTGTGCCTTCTTTGGGATTGGCTAGTGAGCTATTATCTGTTCCTATTTTTGTTCCGACCCAGTAGGAGATTCTTTAGTAGTGGATCAGATTGTGAGATCTTGTATGATATCTATTGATGATTCAGAGACTTGGGGTGATTTGATGATCCTTGATATGCTAGATTTTGATGTGATACTGGGCATGGACTGGTTATCCCCTCACCGTGTGGTTTTGGATTGTTATACCAAGACCATTACCATAGTTATGCCCGGTGTATCCCCAGTTGTGTGGCAGGGTTCTGTTAGCCATGCACCGTCTGGAATCATCTCTTGTCTTCGAGCTAGGAAGTTGATTTCCCGTGGGTGTTTATCTTATCTAGCATATGTCCGAGATGCTAGTGCTGACCCTACGTCTCCTGAGTCTGTTCCTATGGTTAGAGACTTCCTTGATGTGTTTCCTACCAACCTGCCAGGCCTTCCACCTGATAGAGATATTGATTTTGCTATTGAGTTGAGCCGGGCACCATGCCCATTTCTATTTCTCCTTACCGTATGGCTCCGGCTGAGTTGAGGGAGCTTAAGGAGCAGCTCCAGGATCTTTTAGCTAAGGGGTTTATTAGACCGAGTGTGTCATCTTGGGGTGCTCCTATTCTCTTCGTGAACAAGAAGGATGGGTCGATGCGCATGTGTTTTGATTATCGGCAACTGAATATGGTGACAGTGAAGAATAGGTATCCGATGCCGAGGATTGATGACTTGTTTGACCAGCTTCAGGGTTCAGTCATATTTTTGAAGATTGATTTGAGGTCCGGCTACCATCAGTTGAGGATTAGGGCGGAGGACATCCCTAAGAAAGCATTCAGGACACGTTATGGCCATTATGAGTACCTGGTGATGTCTTTTGGGTTGACTAATGCCCCCGCAACCTTTATAAAGTTGATGCACAGGGTTCTTGGCCTGTATTTGGATTCATTTGTGATAGTTTTTATAGACGACATCTTGGTGTACTCGCGTAGTAGAGATGAGCATAAGCAGCACTTGAGGGTTATACTCCAGACTTTGAGAGATCATCGGCTTTATGCCAAGTTCTCAAAGTGCGAGTTTTTGCTTGAGTCAGTTGCATTCCTAGGTCACGTGGTGTCTAAGGATAGGATTAGGGTTGATCCAGGAAAGATTTTAGCGGTTTGTGATTGGCCTAGACCCACTACTGTTACTGAGGTCCGCAGTTTTATTGGGTTAGCAGGTTACTATATATGCTTCGTTCAGTGATTTTCTTCCATAGAAGCACCTTTGACTATACTGACTAGGAAGGATATCCCATTTCAGTGGTCATATCAGCGCGAGGATAGCTTTCAGAGGCTTAAGGCCTTATTGACTTCTGCTCCAGTTTTGACTTTGCCGGTTGAGGGTCAGATCTTCTCCGTGTATTGTGATGCTTCTGGGGTTGGTCTTGGTTGTTTGTTGATGCAGCAAGGTCGAGTAATAGCATATGCATCGAGGCAGCTGAAGGTTCACGAGCGCAACTACCCCACTCATGACTTAGAGTTGGCGGTGGTAGTTTTCGCGCTCAAGATCTGGAGGCATTACCTATATGGAGTTCACTATGAGATCTTCACTGATCACCATAGTCTTTAGTATATCACGAGTCAATAAGAGCGGAACTTGAGGCATAGGAGATGGATCGAGTTACTGAAGCACTATGACTTCACCATTTTGTATCATCCGGTCAAGGAAAACATGGTAGCGGATGCCTTGAGACGGAAGGCTTGAGTATGGGTAGCCTAGCTTCTCTTTAAGTTTCAGAGCGACCATTAGCCTTAGACATCCAGTCCTTGGCTAATTGTTTGGTTAGGCTTGACTTGTCAGATCCTAGCAGAGTTCTCGCCACTGTTGAGGTTCGTTCTACTTTGATTGATCAGATTCAGAGCAGTCAGTTTGAGGATCAGCAGTTGTGTGACCTTTGTGATCAGGTTGTTTAGGGTGAGAACAGTCGGGCTACTCTAGATTCAGATAGGGTTCTGAGGTTTGATAGTCGCCTTTGTGTTTCGAGGGTTAGTGATTTGATTCAATTGATACTTCGTGAGGCACATTGTACTAGATACTCCATTTATCCTGGCGCAGCAAAGATGTATAGAAAATTGAGACAACTTTACTGGTGGAGTGGTATGAAGCGGGATGTGGCAGAGTTTGTATCTCGTTGCTTGAACTGTCAGCAGGTTAAGTGTTAGCACATGAGACCGGGTGGTTTGGTGCAGCGACTTCCTATTCCTGAGTGGAAGTAGGAAGGTATTACTATAGACTTCGTTGTTAGTTTACCTTGTACTTCTCATGGGTTTAATTCCATATGGGTGATTGTTGATAGGCTGACTAAGTCAGCACATTTCTTCCCAGTTCAGACTTCTTATGGTGCAGAGAGGTTAGCTCAGATCTACATTCGTGAGATTGTTCAATTACATGGGGTCCCATCTTCTATCATTTCAGACCGCGACACTCAGGTCATATCTCAGTTCTGGAGGGCTATTCAGCGAGATTTGGGTACAGAGGTTCAGCTTAGTACTGCTTTCCACCCTCAGACAGATGGGCAGTCCAAGAGGACCATTCAGGTCCTGGAGGACATGCTTCGGTCCTGTGTTCTTGACTTTGGAGGTTCGTGGGATCAGTTTGTGCCTTTGGATGAGTTTGCTTATAATAATAGTTTCCATTCGAGCATTGGCATGGCACATTTTGAGTCCTTGTATGGTAGGCATTGCAGATCGCTGATTGGTTGGTTTGATCGTTCTAAATCTAGGCCAAAGAGTACAGATTTGCTTCGATATTCCTTAGACCAGGTCCGAGTGATTCAGGATAGACTTCAGGCAGCCCAGAGTAGGCAGAAGAGCTATGCTGATCGTAGACTTCGTGCCTTAGAGTTCAGTGTTGGTGATTTGGTATTTCTTCGTGTATCTTCCATGAAGGGTGTGATGAGATTTGGTAGGCGGGGCAAGCTTAGCCCCAGGTACATTGGGCCATACGAGATTCTCCAGAGGGTTGGTAGTGTTTCCTATCAGTTAGCTTTGCCTCTGATGTTTTCATCTATGCACCCGATTTTCCATGTATCGATATTGCAACGGTATGTTCCAGATGAGTCTCATGTGTTGCAGTGCGAGACGATTAAGCTGGATGAGAGTATAACCTTTGTTGAGGAGACGGTAGCTATTTTGGCCAGAGATGTCAGGAGATTGAGGTCTCGGGAGATCCTGGTTGACAAGGTTTAGTGGAGGCACCATCCAGTTGAGGAGGCTACCTAGGAGACCGAGAGAGATATGCGGGCTCAGTATCCGCAGCTGTTCGAACCTTCAGGTACTTCCTTGTTCTTGACTTTCAAGAACGAAAGTCTTTTTAGTAGTGGATGATGTAATGACCCTTCCGATCATTTATGAGTTTTCACCTTTCTTGTATCGTTAGAGATTGTTTGTAGCGGCCCCAAGTCATTTAAGGCTTGTCGTGACCGGTAGTTCGGTGCCCGGGTCGTTTGTTTGGTCTTTATGGTCGTATGATAAGTTTTGAAGTCAAGCAGGTCGGCAAAAGTTATCGTAAGTTTCTTTAATAAATTTTCTGGACTTTGGGTCAAATGTCTCAGAGCTTTTATCTCAATATATAAAGTGTTAGAAGTCCCCCGACCTACCAAATCTAAGGTCTATGAGTCTAGTTTCCAACGCACAAAACCTCATGTCCAACCAATCTCGGAGTAAAAAGTTATGACTATTTTACCGTGGACTGTCTGGCAGAAATCAGGTCGCGAACCGAGTCGGGTCAAAATTGATTTAAAGCCTCCAATTCACATTTTAAAACGCCATTTTAGTTCTGAAACAGAGAGAAAACATAAGGGACTGTTCCAAGAGAGTTCTTGAGTGATCAAGGTGCATTTTTGGTGATTTTTATCGCTAAAGTTTGTCCCCATGCCTAGAAACGTGACCTCTACGCGTGGCAGCCATTTTCCCCTTCAATAAACCACATTTGGAGCTGGTTTCAAAAGATAGGAATTGGTATTTCTTGGTGGTTATTCAAGCTTTACACTTGGTTTTCTAACGTAACCATCTCGGGGCTCTTTTATGATCGTTTTTATGAAATTCTACGGACGTTTTGTTAAGTTATGATACTTTTGGGAAATCTGCCTATTTAATCTTAATTATGAACTATTTATAGGTGAGTATAAGCTGCGTATATATAGTGTTTGCGAAGCTTAGGACGTAAGGAACAATTTCCGTGAAGGAACTACGGGCATTCGTACGTTCGTTGGAAGGTATTTTTGTCATTTTAGAGCTTCTTGGAGTGGTTCGAGCTTGGACATCGTCGTCCTAGCAGCTTGTCATTGGACGGCAGGTAGGTTATGGTTTCAACTCCCTAGACTTAGTATATATCAGATAAAATTGTACTAGCTGGCATCCTTTGGTTGGATTATTAGGTTGATACCACAGACCTTGACCGCTTTATTCATGTCCGCCTACTTTTGTTCCTCCGTTGCTTGTAGTACTTGCCGATACATTTTATTTACCCTTGTGGTCCTGTGAGGCCTTGTTGACTCTTGAACATAAAAGGTGGGATATTGGGAATGTCCGCGAGTCCCGGACATAGAATTATCCTTCTAGGCTGGTTATGCTTGCTGAGTAGCTATGGGCCTGTGCAGGGTCGATAGGTTGATTGTGAGCTGTTGGGCAGCTATTGTGTTTGATCATACCATTTCCATGCATATAAAGAGGTTTTATCCATGTTTTACTACGGTTTTGGCTTCGGGCCTACTAGCACTATTTTCTAAACCTTGCATGACCCCGGGGCCCTTTTTTATGGAAATGAATTAGAAATGGTTTGATTTAACTTGTGAATATTCTTGGGTAAAAGAAGGTAAAATTATGATTTATATCACCAGTTTTACGATTAACGCTAGACTCGGCTGGGCCGGGGTGCTAGTTGAGTTTTCTTGCTACTTGAGATGATTTTAGCCTCGGTCGGACCGACCACCTGAGATGACTCTACTGTTTAGACCCAGTTATGCCCGGGCACTCTTGGAGGGGTTTTTGAGATATTTTCCCACTACTTTAGTCCTGTACAGGGTCTGGGCATGCATATTCGAGACTGGGGCTTCGTACTGCATGTGCCGGAGGAATGGTATATGATAGAGTAGAGGTATAAGGGCAGTGTCCTTCCATGGAATTACCTGCTGGGCCGGATCGGCACCGGAGGAGGTACATACAAAGATACCATTTCACTTGAGATCTTCAGGCATCATATCATTCATTGTTTGAGGCTCCACCCTTGTTTGTTGTTTGTTGATTATACGATCCGGTAGTATGGGATGCCGGAGTGTTTGTTTTCACTTGTTTGTATTCCTCGATTGTATGGGCCGCCGGGGGACTCTAGGTAGACTCTTGGTATTTACTTACAGAATTGTTCCCTGTTACGGTTAAATATGAAATTGGTTACTGCTAGGCTATTAGTTTCTGGATTTGAGATTTATATGATTAGTTGAGTTAGATTCCTATCTCTGAGCATGCCTATCATTACTCTTTTCCTCTTACTCTTACACTTGAGGTTACCGGTATACCGTCTATTTCGTAAACTTATTATGTATACACTGTTATTGCAAGGACCCCAGGTGCGTTGTTTCTTACTTTCACCTGTGCCTATGGTGTATATATTCTGCTTGCTGGCCTCACATGTGGTTCTGTTGACTTCCCTCTGGGCTAGTTCCTGTGTACCTTTTGTTGATTTCTTTGACTACTTGCTTCTATTTTGTCTGTTACTATGCTTTTATCTTATATGTGCCCAGTAGGCCTATGATACCTACTGGGTACCTTATACTTCACATTTGGTGCTCACCCTACCCCCTGCATCTTTTGGTGCAGATCCTAGCATGGGTCATCATCGTTAGATCACTGTGATTCGTGCTTGGAGATCTATTGGGGACTACTTCAGTCTGAGGGTGGCTCTTGGAGATCGGAGCTTAGCTTTAGTTTATCATTTGCTTTATGTACTCTATTACCATTCGGAGACATCTGTATACGTTGTTTTGGATTGTTTGTACTCCTTATATGTAGTTCTGGCTCTCTACTATGATACCAGGTCTTGGGGTTTGGTTTAGTTTCCGCATATGTATATATATATTCCTGCTATCTATTCTCATCATCTTGTTCCTTACTTTTGCTTATTAAACTGTTCTCCCGCTTATTTGTTAGATAGTAGCCCATTACTAATTGTCCTGGGCTACGAGGATTGGTTCTCTTACTTGGGGGATTGTAGGTGCCATCATGACCGATAAATCGGGTCGTAACAGTTTGATTATTATTGTATGAATTTTTTAAGGAGTAGTTAGGCTATTTTATGATGATTCTTCATCTTTTTCCCCGAGTACTTCATTATTTGATGAAATTAGATAGCTCAATTCTGGTAAGTTGACTACTTCGTTAGTTATAAGTTGTAAGGTTTAAGTCAAGAATAGGTAAGTACATTCCGGCTAACCTATGACTCCCTAAATAAGTATTTATGGTATTTATGATATCAGCTCAGTTTTTAATATATTCAGGAGCCTATAAGTATGCTCAAATTATTCTGTGCCCCCTATCTGTATTTACATTTAATATTTTATAATACTTTCTTAGTTATTATTTTCCTTGCATATGCAATGCATTATTTTTTACTGATGCCCCAAGCTTAGGGACGCTGTCACGACCCAATTTCTTGGTCATGATGGCACCTACAACCCCTTGTAGGCGAACTAATCCCCGTAGCCCAGTATATTTAGTAATGGGCTACTGTCTAACAAGCATGCAGAACAATAATGTAAATAGCAAAAGAAAAAAAATGAAGAAATAGGCAACAAGAATATATGTATAAGCAGAAACTAAACCAAACCCACGACCTTGTATCATAGTATAAGAGTCGGTACTAAATATGCAGAGGACAAAGGATCCAAAAGAATATATACACATCTGTCTCTGAATAGTAAAAAGAGTACAAGATACAAAAGATGAGCTAAAAGCTAAGCCATGGTCATAAAGAGCTCACCCTCAGTCTCCGATAGTTCAAAAATCAACCCGCATGAGACTCCACAAACTAGCGGTGATGGCCCACACTAGGATGTGCACCAAGAAGATATAGAGTGTAGTATAAGCACCAATTGCTAAGCAATGAGTACCCAGTAGGCATCATAGGCCAACTGAGCACATATAAGATATAAGAGCAGTAATGTAGCAGAAAAGAAACAAGTAGTCACAAAAGTAATGAATAGGTACATGGAGGCTAGCACAGAAGAATAAAAGAATAACACAACATGCTTGGCTAGCTGCTAGAAATACATATCTCACAAGCACAGGTGAAGGAAAGAAAGAACGCATGTAGGGTCCTTACAATAACAATCATTATAAGGAGAGTTTAAGAAAAAAGCTGTATACCGATAACCTCGTGTAGAAATGGAAGAATAAAAGCAAGTAAACAAACTCATGCTTGAAATCTAACTCTAACAAGTAAGTCATGCCAACAATTCAAGTGTAACCATGAATTATATACAACACAAACTCCCCAAATGTAAATCATCAAGAAAGAGCCCATATATAACCATAATTAGAACCAGAGATGCGATAGGATAATAATAAGTCTACCTACAGTCCCAATGTGCGCCTATACACCCTAGGAACATATACAAGTAAAGAAAAACCATCCGGCATCCCATACTACCAGAGTGTACACTCAACAAACAACAAACAAGGGTGAAATCTCACGCAAATGAATGATATGATGCAATAGTGAAAACTGGGTGGAACAGTAGCTCTGTATGTACCTCCTCCGGTGCCTATAGGCCCAGCAGGTAGGATCCATAAAAGGACATGGCCCATATACCTCAACTACACCATATACCCCTCCTCTGGCACACTCGGCACATAGCCCCTGGTCTGTATTGGCAAGGTCTATGGAGGTCATCGACCACATACTAAATCTCAAGTCTCAATATAACAGTCCGGAGTGTATCCGGATCCAAATAACTAACCAAATCTGAAAAATGCATGCTCGCGGTTCTACCCGGGTCTAAATCAATGAATTATATCTCAAAAACCCCCCAACAAGGGTGACCGAACATAACTGGGTCTAAAATAGTAGTAAAACAAGTCTGATGCTCGACCTGTCTAAGTCTAGTATTATTTCAAATAAATAGGAAAGCATGTCTAGAACCACGGCTCAACCGGGACTAGTATATGTGTGAGAAAAACTGTGACAAAATCATCTTTTTAACTCTCTCTTATCGCAAGAAGATCCATGAAAACAATTCCAAATCTTTTACAACCATTTTTACCAAAAATGGTCCCTAGGGGCCATGCAAGTTTTAGAAAACCAAAAATAGTAGGCCCAAAGCCAAAACAGTAGTAAAACATGTGAAAAACCTCTTTATATGCATGATAATGTCATGCCCAATCACAAACAGTAGCCCAATGGCTCACAATCAACCTATCATCCCTACACAAACACCAATCATTCAATAGCATATACAACCAGCTTAATAGTCAAATATCAATGTACGAGACTCACGGACTTTCCCAAATAACCCACCATTTATGATCCAAAATCAAATACAAGGCCACACAGGACCACAAGGGTGATACTATCAACTACAATTAATACTATAATCATCAGAGTGAAAATAAGATGGACATGAATAAGCGGAAGAAGTCTGGGGTACCAAGCTAATAAACCCAACCCAAGGATGCTAATTAGTATAATTATAGCCTATATACACAAAGTCTAGAAGAGTTAAATCGTAACCTACCTGTCATAAGATGACAAGCTGCTAAAATGACAATGTCCAAGTCCGAACTGCTCTGAGAAGTTCTGAAACAAAATCAAAATATCATAAAAATAAACTATGCGTTAAAATGAGACTAATGATACCCATACTTATAAAAGTATAGTTGGGTTAAAATTTGGGTCACCGGTGGGCCCATGGGCCCCGCAACCCAAAGTCAGAAATGAAAGAGCGTACAATGATCACCACACTCCCATGAGTGTTTGCTGATGTGAGGCCAAAAATACCTATATTTATAGATTATTATTATGCTGGGTATTTTATGTGTAGGATTTAAATGGTATGAAGATGATCAAATTTGGAGAAGAAATGAATTAAGAACGAGAAATCATATAAGGAAATGATTAAAGTGAATATTATATTATATTTATGCAGAATGCAAATTGAAATTGCAAAGTTACTGCCACGTGGTAGTTGATGAAGATAAGAGGAAAAAGTTGAGGTGGCTGCAACAATAATTCACCGAGGCGGCGCACGAATCGTGTTTCCCAAGTTAACTGGGTTTTGGTTTCCCAATTTATTTAGAACTTAGTTATTTTATTTGGAGCTTTTTTTCTTACATCTATAAATAGCCCATAAGAACAATTTTTGAAAAGGTACCCCGATATACTTTTTTACTTTTGACTTTGTAAGCTAGGAAGAGCTAAGAACCATCGTGGAGGCCGGAGAATTCTAGTTTATTATTTTCTTCTCATTTATTATTTATTTGTGTTCTTGAATTATTTGGCTACTTTGAAGTAATTTTCATTGTTAATACAAGTAAGTCTTTTATTATGTATTATTCTATGATTCATGCAAGCATGAGTAGCTAAATACCATAACTAGGGTTGTGAAAATTATGATGAATTAACAAAAATGTAGGTTAAACAGTTAATGATTCTAGGAAGGTGTTTATGCATGTATTGTTCTTCCCTTCGCTTTTATTGCTTTTTTAATGATGCGCAATGTTAGAACTCATCTTATTCTTACTTGCCAGACCTATGGGGTAATGAATGGGAAAAGGGATGTTACAATGGAGAATTGAGGCTATCAACCGTCATCTAATAGCTTGAGCTTGTCCAGAAATAGCTAATTTGGGATCAAAGGTAAGGGTTAATAAAGCATACACCCATAGATGGACCAAGTTGCATGGTGAAATTCTTCTATCTAGGGGACTAAACATTTAGTTGAATTTAACTTATCGATCTTGCATGCTAAGCACCAAAATAGATCATTAATTATGTATGCCTGCTAAGTTATGAAATCATGGTGAACACAATCCTAGTTACTTTAATTATCTGAACATAATTAAATATTAAATTATTAATAATTCCTATCTTACTTTTGAATCATAACCCCCCCCCCTTTTGAAATAAAGACGACTGATTAAATATTCACTACTGATGTATTTCTTCCATATTCCTCGTGGGATCGACCCTAACCTTAGTTAGGTTCTATATTTGACAACGACCGCTTTATACTTTATAAAAGAGGTGTAATTTGGGAGTTATCACATGCTCAGATTAATAGAAGAAATCGACCATGGAAATGGCCCAAAACAGCCTACGATCCATTAGAGTTAAAGAAAGAGATTAAAGAGGGGAATTACGTAGATAACAAGGAATTTACCGGATTGAAGAAAAAAAGATGATCATGGAACCAAGAATTATCACCCCCACGTCTGGAATTGAAGCTAAACAAAGAGATATGCATCTTGAGCTGAATATTAATGGAGAATTCAATTTTTTGGGGAGTTAAAAATGAAGAAGGAAGTTTATATATTGCCCACTGGTCCTTCTTCTCAATTGCGAAGAGACCCCACGCGGTTATGATGGCCACGATGGCTAGACCATTGCGATCATGATGGCTAGCCACGCGGTTGTGAAGAACAAGGGGGAAGGCCCTTTATGGAAGTCGCGAGAAGGAGTCCCCCGATCACCTAGAACAAAGAGGGACGGGTCTATAGGCCCTGCATCGTGATTGCGTGAAGGGACCCTTGCGGTCGCGATGACTAACGAGGTAGACCATCGTGATGGCTTCCTTCGCAGTCGCGATTAAGGTCATAGGCATGCACCTGCAACAACAATCAGAAGAAAACCCAAGGGGGAAAAGGTCTCTAGATGGGCACACAAGTCTCATCCGAGACCCTGCGCGCCCAAACAAACTATGCTACCACACCAGAAATAGCATTTGGAACTCAACGGAACAGATGGAAAACCCAACAGAGGTTGGTTTAATGAAAAGTGGGCCCAATGCCCAAAATGAACCTTAAGCCAAAATGAAACTCAATACCTCAAAATGAATCTAAATGCGTCGGGACCCAAACTAAAGGTCCCTCTAGACCAAAGTTGACATTCTAGAACTAACAGCGCTGACGAAAATCCCATCCGAGGCCGTCTTCTCTGAATGTTGACCAAAGTCAATATTCCAAGTTTAACTGGCTAGAAAACACAAAAAGAAACTCAAAACCACACCAAAAGATGCAAGACCCCGACCAAGGGTCCATTTAGACCCAAAATCCATGCTCCTGAGCTAACAGAACTGTTGGAATTTGATTTTGAGCATGTTTACCAAGAATGTTGACTGAAGTCAATGATATCCTAAGTTAAAGCTCTAAAACAGAGAAATAGCCATGAAGACCAAATGAATGGCCAGGGCACCGAACCACCAATCCTAGCAAGCCATAAATGACTTAAGGCCTCTACAAGAAAGCTCTAACAGTACAAGGAAAGCATAAATGCGGGAATGGCTGGATGGGTCATTACATCATCCACTAATAAAGAGGACTTTTTTTCCTTGAAAGTCAAGAACAAGGAAGTACCTGAAGGCTCAAACAACTGTGGATACTGAGCCTGCATCTCTCTCTCGATCTCCCAAGTAGCATCCTCGACTGGATGGTTCCTCCACTGAACCTTAACAATCCAAAACTCTCTAGATCTCAATCTCCTGACATCTCTCGCCAGAATTCCTACCGGCTCCTCAACAAAGGCCAAGCTCTCATCAAACTGAATTGTATCCCACTGCAGTTTGGAACATGTTGTCTCAACATCGATACATGAAAAATTGGGTGCATAGCTGAAAATATTAGAGGCAAAGCTAGCATATAGGAAACGCTACCAACTCTTTGAAGGATCTCAAATGGCCCAATGTACCTGGGGATATGCTTTCCTACCTACCAAATCTTATCACGCCCTTCATGGGAGATACACGGAGGAATACCAAGTCACTAACACTAAAGTCTAAGGCATGAAGTCTATAATCAGCGTAGCTCTTCTACCTACTCTGAGCTACCCAAACCCAAAGTCAATCTTGAATCACTCGAACTCTCTATAAGGAATTGCAAATCAAGTTTGTACTCTGTGGCCTAGACTCCAAACTATTAAACTAACCCACCAGTGATCTGCAATGCCTACCATAAAATGCCATGAATGGTGCCATGCCAATGCTTGAATAAAAACTATTATTATAAGCAAACTCGGCTAAAGGCACAAACTGATCCGAAGAACCTCCAAAGTCAAGAACACAAGCCCAAAGCATGTCCTCCAGGACCTGAATGGTCCTCTCAGACAGGATATCTGTCTGAGGGTGGAATGTGGTACTAAGCTGAACCTCTGTACACAAGTATCGCTGAATAGCCCTCCAAAACTAAGATGTGAATTGAGTGTCGCGGTCTAAAATGATAGAAGCTGGGACCCCATACAATGGAAAAATCTCACAAAGGTAAATATGAGGTAACCTCTCTACACTATAAGTAGACTGAACCAATAAGAAGTATGCTGACTTAGTCAGCTTATCAATGATGACCCAAATGGAGTCAAACCCTCGAGATGTGTGTGGCAACTGAACTATGAAGTCCATGGTAATCCCTTTTCCCACTTCCACTCAGGAATGGGAAGTCACTGCATCAATCCACCAGGTCTCATGTGCTCGAACTTAACCTGCTGACAGTTCAAGCACCGAGATACAAACTTTGCTACGTCCTACTTCATACCAATCCACTAGTAAAGCTATCTCAAATCTTTATACATCTTGGTTGTGCCAGGATAGATGGAATATCTAGAATAATGTGCCTCACAGAGAATCAACTGAATCAAATCACTAACTCTTAGAACACAAAGATGAGTATCAAACCTCAGAACACCATCCGAATCTAAAGTAGCTCGGTTAGCCTCACCCCAAACAACCTGATCATAAAGGTTGCACAACCACTGATCCTCAAACTGACGACTTTTAATTTGATCAACCAAGGTAGAATAAACCTTAATACTGGCGAGAACTCTAATAGGATCAGACAAGTCAAGCCTAACCAAATGGTTAGCCAAGGACTGGATGTCCAAGGCCAACGACCACTCTAAAATTGAAAGTAAAGCTAGGCTGCCCATACTTACTACCTTCCAACTCAAGGCATCCGCTACCACGTTTGCCTTGCCCCGATAATACATGAAAAGTGAAATCACAGTCCTTCAGTAGCTCGATCTATCTCATCTGCCTGGAGTTTAGCTCTCACTAATTCGTGATGTACAAAAGACTATGGTTATCATTGAAGATCTCACAATGAATCCCATAGAAGTAGTGCCTCCAAATCTTGAGCGCAAAGACTATCGTTGCCAACTCCAAGTCATGAGTGGCGTAGTTGTGCTCTGGAACCTTCAAATATTTTGATACATAATCTATCACTCGACCCTGTTGCATCAATTCACAACCAAGACCAACCCCTAAAGCATCACAATATACCGAGAAACTCTGACCCTCAACTGGCAAAGTCAACATTGGAGCTGAAGTCAACAAGCCCTTAAGCCTCTGAAAGCTATCCTCGCACTGACCCGACTAATGAAATGGGATATCCTTCCTAGTCAGAATAGTCAAAGGTGCTGCTATGGAAGAAAACCCCTCAATGAACCTCTTGTAGTACCCTACTAACCTAATAAAGCTGCGAACCTCGGTAAGAGTAGTAGGTCTCGGCCAATCACGGACTACTGATATCTTCCCCGAGTCTACTCTAATCCCATTCTTAGACACCATGTGTCCTAGGAATGCTACTGACTCAAGCCAAAACTCACACTTTGAGAACTTGACATAAAGCCGATGATCTCTCAAAGTATAGAGTATAATCCTCAAGTACTGCTCATGCTCATCTGTACTTCACGAGTATATCAGTATGTAATCAATGAAAACTATCACGAACGAGTCCAAATACAGGCTAAGTACCCTGTGCATCAAGTCCATGAAAGTTGTGGGGGCATTAGTCAACCCAAAAGACATCACCAAAAACTCATAGTGGCTATAACATGTCCTGAATGTTGTCTTAGGGATGTCCTCCGCCCTAATCCTCAACTGGTTATAGCTTGCCCTCAAATCTATCTTTGAAAACACGGCTGAACCCTGAAGCTGATCAAACAAATCATCTATGCGCGGCATCAGATACCTATTCTTCATAGTAACCTAATTAAGCTGCCTATAATCAATACATATCCGCATTGACCCATCTTTCTTCTTCACAAATAGAACTGGAGTACCCCAAGGTGACACACTCGGCCTAATGAAACCCTTAGCTAGCAAGTCATGTAGCTTCTCCTTGAGCTCTCTCAACTCAGCTGGAGAGATACGGTAAGGAGAAACAGAAATAGGCTTGGTGCCCAACTTTAACTCGATAGCAAAGTCAATATCTCTCTCAGGTGGAAGGCCTAGCAGGTCGGTAGGGAACACATCTAGGAAATCTCTAACCACAAGGACCGACTCATGGGAAGAAGGGTCGATACTAGCATCTCAGACATATCCTAGATAAGCCAAACACTTGTGAGAAATCAACTTCCTAGATCAAAGACAAGAGATGATCCCAGATGGTGCATGACTGACAAACCCCTACCATATAACTGGGGATACATCGGGCATGGCTATGGTAATGGTCTTGGCATAGCAATCCAAAACTGCACGGTGAGGGGATAACCAGTGCATGCCCAGAATCACATCAACGTCTGACATATGAAAAATCATCAAATCACCCTAAGTCTCAAAATCACCAACCAAAATCATACAGGATCTCAAAATCCAATCCACTACTAAAGAATCTCCTACTGGGGTTGAAATAGATAAAGGAACAGATAACGGCTCACTAGCCAACCCCAAACAAGGCAAATAGTAGGCAAAAACATATGAACAAGTAGATCCAGGATCAAATAAAGACAAAGCTAACTGACGGCATACATAAATTGTACCTGTGATCATAGCATCTAAGGCCTCTACCTCTGATCTTCTAGGATTGCATAAAACTGACAATGACCACCACCTGACCGACTGCCATGCCTACCACCTTCCCTGCCAAGCAGGGCACCACCACGACCCTGAACACCACCTACTCTAGCCGGTGGCTGAACTGCACAAATAGGCTAAGACGGCTGAGCAGCTAGCTAAACTGTACCCCGCTGGGTGCAATCTCTAGCATAGTGCCTAATAACTCCACATTCATAACAAGGCCCTGACAGCCTACCCTGCCTGGATGAACTAGCTACTCTAGTGTGGCCACTATGGCCTGATTCCCTAAAATATGTACCTCTCGGAATGTGACCACCATGACCGTACTGGCTACTCTAACCCTGCTAAAACTGAGAACTACCAAAATCTTGAAGTGAAGCCTGAACCGGTCAACTAGATTGACCCTAGTGCTGCTATGGCTGATAACCTTGGCCCCACTGGTGATAACGGACAAAGAGGGAAGAACAAGAAGGAAAGAAAAAGAAGGATATGTGAGTTAATATTCAAACTCTTGAATTTATGAGCAACAAGGGACTTGATACCCTCACCTCCCAATTGAATTCAATAATTCAAACACAAACTCTAGTTTGAGAAAAATCAAAGGAACTCAAGAAACCACAAATGAGCAACCTTCGATTAACCAAACCAAGAAGTTCACCAACAATTCCAAGATCCACACTACTAAAATAACCAACTAATGCTAGGTTTCACCTAGAAACTACAAGCTAAATACCTAGAAGCTACAAGCTTCAAAGCTCAATATTCAATATTCATCAAAAACTAATCTTCAAAATAAAGAAAAGCTACTACATATACTAAGGAAATAAGAAGACATTGAATTTTTACAATATTGCCCTTAATGAAGCAAGGTCCTTCTTTGGTTGTCTTCTTTATGGATTCTTTAATTTAAAGCCTAGCCACTTGCACAAATGACCTCTTTTCTTCATCCACATCACTCTCACGGACTCATAAGCTTCCCTTTGCATGAACATCATATGTGTTATCTATGCCATCCATGCTCGTATCAACCATGCTATCCATGCTAGTATCATCCTCTCCTTCTTGAAAATGATTCGTCCTCAAATCCAAACCTTAAAACACATGAGAAGGACAACAACCAAAACATCCTCAAAGCATGAGGGTTAGGACAAGGGTTAGCAATAATATCATCATGCCAAGGAGGCACAAATTTGAGGTACAACCAAATATCCTTTGCTTCCAATAAAAGCAACTCATCATACAAGGTGCAAAGGTTTTGGTTATGATAAAAATCAAGAGACAAGGCAAATACAAAGGTCTTCGTGGCATCAAGAATTCCAAAAGATGGTATCATATTTAACTTTGGAGCCATAAGACACAATTGTTTCATTGTCTCGCAAGAAGGCCACACCAAAAGTGGTGCAATCACCCATAAGGGTTCATTGGGGTGAAAGAAGTAAAAGACCCACATATCGTGGTCACAAAGATAATTGAACAAATTAAAGGAACCCCTATCTCTATAGAAAATAAATTTTATACAAACATACACATCATCATATGCAAAGAGGTAGTAAAGAAAGGTGTCAAGATTGTCAATCCTCCTCAAGGTGCCCTCACATGCAAGATCACAATTTGGTTCATGAATCTTATCAAGCACATCAACACATGTTGGGACACATGAAGAAGACAAGATACTTTGTAGGAAAAAGTCACCTTCCTTCCTCAAGTAGCAATCCCCAATTTGACCCACACCACCATTAAGACCAAAGAGATTAGAATTCGAGCCATTGCATGAATTAACTAACTCATCTTCATATTTAACAAACAAAGGTGGGGTGTCATACAAAGGATCACAATTATCATCAATTTCATAAGGATAATCACTAGTTGTGTTTTTCAAACCATCAAACAAATCAATGTTATCTTTATCCCAAGGATCATCCCTTTTGAAAAGTGATAGGCCGATGTCTTCAAGTGGGTAGATAGTACAATCTTCACCCACATCTTGCTTGTCATTTTGACCAAGCTTCACCTCACAAGTAAGAGGTCCACAGTCCCTCAAGAAGGAAGTTCCTTCCTCAGGAAAGGTGTCATCATCCCATAGTGGATTACCAAATAACTTGTAGCCTCCAAGAGTAGCTACACTTTCAACATTATAAGAGCTACCACTATGCACACTTTTAATAGTCATGTCATCATCAAATAAGATATTATCCTTAACAACATATTCCATCACATGAGTTCTTTGAGAGACACAAGTAGTTGAATCACTAATCAAGGAATCATTATCTAGAAGTAAGGAACCTACATGACTATTCACATGATCAACTACATCAACATCATCACTAAATTGAGGTTCCTTTAGCACATCACAAAATTCCTCATTTAATGGACAAGTATCACAAGAAATTTGATCACCACAATTTGCAACACACAAGAAAGAGCTATTAAGCTAACCACATGGTAAAGGCTCATTAAGATCATACAAAGATAAACTATCACTCACACTCAATTGGCTATTAGTCACACAATGATCCATCAAGTTTAATTAAGTGCAAGAGTTAGCTTTGTTACCTTGTAGCTCATAGGAAAATTGCCTTCACCTTGGTTATCAACATTTAAGTACAATTTCTCTCTTTGGAAGCTTTCAACCACCTTATGATGCTTCACATTTTGAGGTTCCACAATAGGTTCGCTTTCAAGAATACCTGCACAAGTATCAAGACAACTAGAGAAACAAGAAATGTTACAAGAGTTAAGATAAGGTTGTGACAACCCTCTCACATCACTCCACACAACCTCTCCTTTTTTCACTCTAGAGTTGTCACTTATCATACCCTTACTCCTCTTAATCTTTTGTCTCTCAATTTCATTGGAGTTAGGACAAGTGCCAAGTATCCCTTGCGAAGGGTTAGATGATTCCTTCACTTCAAGCTTCCATTTTGGTGCATAAGGAGTGGATGTGTTTTCTTCTCTAGGAAATATAGTGGAAAGAGAAGTTCCCCTTTGCGATCCATGATATACTTGTACCAATCTTGTGCATGTGGAATCCTATGACTTTGGAACCAAGGATTTCCCAAACATATGTGACAAGTATCCATGGGATCTATATCACACCAAACCTCCTCTTGATATTTCCCAAGTGAAATAGGTACTTGCACCCTTTTATTAACATGATACCCTTTTTGAGTAACAAAGGAGTCTCGCTTCGGCCAAAAAGGTATCCCAAATAATTCAACCAATTGAGGGGTTATAAAGTTAGAAACACTATGATCATCAAGGACAAGATCAAACCCCGTAGTACGATAAGCATTCACTTTTATTTCAAGACTTCGCCTCTCTGGGTCTTGCCTATCTTGAAACATCAACTTGTCTCTACTCCCTTAATACCATTTTTATATGGTGTACAAGACACATTGGTATTAGGATAAGAATCGCACATTATCATATTTCGAGAAGTAGGAAATGTACCTCTTCTATAGCCCATACGATATCTTCGAATTGGTACCAACCATACATCAATACCTTCTCTTTTAGGATAGAAAGTCGCACAAGATGAGGAAGGACATTCAACCTCACAACTTCTATTTTCATCAAGATTTCCCTCAAAGGATTCACAAGACATACGGAAGAAAGCATTGTACCGCACATCACCTTCATACTCATGGTGTGGAAAATGAGAACTTTCATAACGTTCTTTTCCACTATAATATTCTACACAAGGTTCATCTACCCCTTCAACATCATCACAAGAGCTATAAGCTCCATTCATCACATATTCATCTCCGGAGTAGTAGTTCTCTCCATCATAATGTTCATGAACACATGATCCTTCATATCCCTCATTGACTCCATCATAGCCTTCATAGGCCTCAACATTAGTATCATAGCCTCCATCGCTACAAATAGAGCTTTTCATGTCATCATCACAAGTATCCGAAGCTATGGATGACATGCTACCTTATATCTCCTTTTGTACCTACAAAACTCAACAAACAAAATTAGTAGAAAAAGCCTCACATCACTCGTATGCAAACTCTCAACTCACCTCCTAAAATGTCATCTCAAAATTGGTAGTGAACTAGCTTTGCTTGATCAATTCAAGATCACCTATCCTTTGTAGTGGAGTGGATTTTTGTGACTCTTGAAAGACGGACGACTCGATTGAAGGTAAAAAGACTTGAATCAAGAAATTTATCAACGAATTAAGATGAGAAAAGTTGAAGAAAAAAAGCACGAAAGAAAACGAACTCAAAAAAAACTAAGTAACAAAAGTAGAAAAGTTACTTGTGTTGCTTAATTTGAAGAATCAAAGAGATGATTTGATGATTAAAACTAGTTAACAAGTAATTAAAGATGTTAATTAGTAGAGAAATAGAAGAAAAATGAGTGTAGAAGAAGAAATTTGAAGTTTGGACACTTAGAAAAATTTTGAGGTCTTAAGAGTTCCAACACTTAGAAAAATTTTGGGGTCCCAAAATTTGAAGCATTCTGTCCAAGTTTGCAAGTGTGCATTTCAGCCCCCAAAACTTTTTCTAAGGGGCAGATTTGGTCCTTTGAATTTTTTTTTTAAATTCCACTTGTGGACCCAACAAACATCTTTGACCACTTTGACTTGGAAAAGTTGGATCAAATGTACCTTTTGGCTTCTTCTTCTTCAAGATGTTCTTGATGAATATCAAAAACACCTAGAACACCAAGAACACACACTAAACACCAACACCTTCAAATCAACTCGAAATTGGCTCAAACTTTAGGATTAGCTTCCCCTCGACTTAGGGAACAAACCCCAATAGTTTTTAAGCTCCAATTTCTCCCCAATCCAAAGACCCACTTTTCAAGTTTGCAAGTTTTCAAAGCTTCAAAGTCCTTCAATGGCAACTTCACTTCTACAACTCCAAATTGAATATAATTTGAAATCTAGACTCAAAAAACACTAGGGAACAAGAATTTAGTGTCAAAAATAAGAAATCAAACAAGAAAAAATTTCATTTTTTTTTTGGACGATTTTTTTTTTTTGGATTTTGAAGATATCAAATTTCCAAGACTTAGATTTGTGGAAACAAACCTAAACCGAGCTCTGATACCAAATGATAATGGACAAAGAGGGAAGAACAAGAAGGAAAGAAAACAAAAGAAGGATATGTGAGTTAATATTCAAACTCTTGAATTTATGGGCAACAAGGGACTTGATACCCTCACCTCCCAATTGAATTCAATAATTCAAACACAAACCCTAGTTTGAGAAAAATCAAAGGAACTCAAGAAACCACAAATGAGCAACCTTCGATTAACCAAACCAAGAAGTTCACCAACAATTCCAAGATCCACACTACTAAAATTACCAACTAATGCTAGGCTTCACCTAGAAACTACAAGCTAAATACCTAGAAACTACAAGCTTCAAAGCTCAATATTCAATATTCATCAAAAACTAGTCTTCAAAATAAAGAAAAGCTACTACTTATACTAAGGAAATAAGAAGACATTGACTTTTTACAATATTGCCCTTAATGAAGCAAGGGCCTTGTTTGGTTGTCTTCTTTATGGATTCTTGAATTTAAAGCCTAGCCACTTGCACAAATGTCCTCTTTTATTCATCCACATCACTCCCACGGACTCATAAGCTTCCCTTTGCATGAACATCGTATGTGTTATCTATGTCATCCATGCTCGTGTCAACCATGCTATCCATGCTAGTATCAACTGGCCTGACCCTCTACCACTATAATAGGAACTACTGTAGCTGCCTTGGTGATGTGGCCTCTTATTTCTGACCCCCGAATCATGATAGTGCAAATCCTTCATAATACGAGCATGATCAGCTATAGCCTTGAAGGATCGACTACTAGAAACTAACACCTCAATTATCTATCTGAACTCTAATCTTAACCCCCAAAAAAATCTATGAAACTTTGTCTAGCTAGATAGGGACATTCATGTCCCCAAATGGAGCAAGTTGGTGGAAGTAAGTTTCATACTCAGATACGGTCATAGAACCCTGCATAAGTCTAGTGAACTGCTTCTTACGATGCTTTCTATCGCTCTGAGGTAAGAACTTGGCCATAAAGGCCTCATAGAACTCTAACAAAGGTAATAGAGGAGACGAAGATGGTCAACAAGAAACCTGGACCCTCCATCACAACTTAATTGGACCCTCGAGCTGATAAGTAAAATACCCAACTTCGTGAGTCTCCAATAAACCCAAATGGTGTAACATCTCCTCAGAAGTAGAGATAAAGTCATATGGATCCTGACCAGGTGAACCAGCAAATCTAGGTTGATACGATCTTGGTTAGCTTGGAGCATAATTGGAGGGGCTTCTACATATGGATAGTAGCTTGGAGCCCGGAAGAAGCTATGGAGAAACAAATACACAAGCCCATGGGTGATCAAGATGCCATTTGAGCAATCGAGAAGGGCCCTTGTGGGTTATTTCCAAAATAGTCACTTTTAAGCTATTTTTGTAATAGGCTATTTGTGTAAAAGCAATAACTATAAATAGTTGTCTTAGCCATTTTCATACTTAGATTTTTAATGATTGAATTGTCTTGAATAGACTTGATATTTTAGGTTAGAATATTGATTGGGTTCAATTCCAATTATTAGTTTAGAATGAGTGATTAGGGTGGATTCCTGAATTGCTTGTGTTATCTTCTTTGCTTAATTGATCATCGAGTTATCATCTTGTGGATTCAATTTGGTTTCTCATGCTTTTGATTGAGTTCTTTTCTCCCTTGGTTGATTGTTGATTCAATTAGCCTTTATTTCTTCTATTCTCATCTTAATTTCTTCTAGTTTTCATCTTAATTTCTCCACTATCTTTATTTTGTGTTGTTGAATTCTGGATTTTCGATATCGATTTTAGTCACTCGATTGAGATCGTTATCATCTTGGTATCAGAGCTTAGGTTTTAAGAGTTGTTCCATCAATTCTTAGGTCTTAGGTTCATAAAAAAAAATCATCAAAAAAAATGAAATTTATTGTGTTTGATTTATTGTTTTTGACACTAGATTCGTATTCTCTAGTGTTTTTTGAGTCTAAATCCAAGATTTCAAGTGATTTTGAGTTGTAGGGAAGATTCTACCATTAAAGGAGCTTGAAGGTTTGAAAACTTGAAAATGGGTCTTGAAGATTCGGAGAGATTTGAGCTAGAAAAAGTAATGAAATTTGTTCTCTAGCTTAAGAGGAAGTTTTCTCCTAAAATTTGAGACGATTTTGAGTTGATTTGGAGGTGTTTCAAAATTTCACCATTGTTGAGATTGAAAAAGCTTGAAGAAGGTGAAGTGGGTTTGTTCTTTGATGCTAAATTTGAGCTTGAAAAGTATTGGATTTTGTTCTCTATAGAAAGGGGAGCCTAAATCTCAAATTTCATGAAATTTGAAGCTAAAACAAAGAAGTTATGAAGATTTGAAGTTCTCTTGTTCATGATATTCTTCGTAGTTTGAAGATGGAGAAAATGAGTTTATTTTTGGCTTGATATTGAGGGATAAAACTTATTGGGGTTTGTTCGTAGTGTCGAAAGGAGCTCGTGTTTAAAATTTGGTGAAAATCGGAGTTAAATTGAGGGAGTTATGAATTTTTGAAGTTCATCAATGTTTATGGTGTTCTTCATGAAATTCATATGTTGTTGAGGAAGAATCTTCAAAAAGGTAGTGTTTAATCCAAAAAGAAAAGAAGGGGAAAGAGCAAAGGTGTTTGTGGGGCCAAAGGAATACAAAAATATCTGAAAATTGACGAGAAAAAAAAAAGAATTTTCAGCAAATTTCGTGGACCAATCTGACGCAGCCAGCTGTCCAGGTCCCACCCGTGCAAGCCAACCATGTCAGCTCCAGCGAAATTGAGCCGTGAGAGGATCATCTTTCGCGTCTGAGCCGATAGAATGCGGCTTCCGCGTTAGCAAGCTGTCAACAATCCGGCTTTCGCGCCCAGCCGGTGGCTTCCGTGTCCATCCGATCTACTCCATCAGCTTCCGCCCCAGCCAGCAGCTCCAGGCCTCCTCCATTGGCTCCAGCATGGTCCAGCCAGCTCCAAACCCCTTTAGCGTCGGCTCTGGACGCTTTTCAAGCAAATTTTAAGTTTTCCTCCATGGATTTCAACCAAATTTCTTCCCAAATGATTTTTCTAGTCCAAATCTTGGTAAATTAATTTCTTTTTCATTAAATCTACCTTCTTTTAGGTTCATAACTTGATTTTAATTAGTAGATTACCCTACTAAATATTATCAAGTTCTTTGAGTCCATTTTTTTTCTTGTGCGTTTCTTTGTGTGCTTTTCTCTTTTATTTCTTAGCTAATTTCTTGATTCAAGTTCTTTTAGTTTTGTTTGATTCATCCTTCTTTCAAGAGTCACAAGGATCCATTCCTCCACAAGGTTAGATAACCTTGAATTGATTGAGCAAAACTAGTAACTCTATCAATTTGGGAAAGAAGCCATAGTAGGTGAGTTGAGATCTTACATAAAGAGTGGCGTGAGGATTTTATTACTAACTTGTTTGCTAGTTTTGTAGGTACAAAAGGAGGTATAAGGAAGGATGTCATCCATAGCCTCAGAATCTTTTGAAGGGGAATCTTATGAAGGCTATGATTGTGATCATGAGTTATATGATTGTGAGAACTTCTACTTCGAAAATGAATGTGAAATGAATGGGGCTTATGGCTCTTATGATGAACATGAAGGAGTAGAAGTATCTTAAGGTAAATCCTATAGTGAAGATGAAGAGTATGGGGATTCTCATATTACACACCATGGTGATGAAGACGATGTGAGGTACGATGCTTTCTCCCATATTTCTTATGAATCATTTGAGGAATATTATGATAGAAGGGGATATTGTGAAGATGAATTACCATCCTTGTCTTGTGCTACTTCCTATCCTAGTCGAGGGGGTATAGATTGTGGGTGCAACTAATTCGAAGACGTTGTGTGAACCATAGGAGAAGAACATCCTCTACTTCTTGGAATGCAAGAACTTATACTTCTTATTCTCCTTATAATGTGACTTGTTCTCCTTATGGTAATGATGTTGGAGGTAGAATTGAAGGATCAATAAGCCATGAAAGTAGAGTGAAATCAAATGAGCCCCTTCCGGTGAGGGATCTTGAATCTTTAAGAATTATAGAATTAGGGGATGCCATACAAAGAGGAGTTGACAAGGTCATTCGATGGGTTGCCAATCTTAAGCCCGAGGAGTTACAAAAGATGTTGAAGAAAACTACTCCTCATGAAGATGAACCCACTAAGGAGTTGAACATGGAAGTCAAAACATCCACACCTTGTGCACCAAAGTGGAAGCTTGAAGTGAAGGGATCATTAAACTCTTCACAAGGGATACTTGGCGCTTGTCCAAACTCCAATGAAATTGAGAGACAAAAGATTTAGAGGAGTAAGGGTATGATAAGTGACAACTCTAGAGTGGAAAAGGGAGAGGTTGTGTGGAGTGATGTGAGAGGGTTGTCACAACCTTATACTAACTTTTGTACCCTCTCTTCTTTTTCTAGTTGTCTTAAGTCTTGTGCAGGTATTCTTGGAAGCAAACCTATTGTGGAACCTCAAAATGTGGAACATCATGAGGTGGTTGAAAGATTTCAAAGGAAGCAATTGTGCACAAGTGTTTGTAACCAAGGTGAAGGCAATGGGGGTAATCAAATGCTAGTTGTCTATAATGATGGTAATCATGTGTGTGATTCTTTTGAGCTTGATATGCTACCAACTAGTATTCATTGTGGTGTTGACCAATTTGCTTGTAATGATGACTTACTAATTGAGGAGTTGTGTGATTTGATAAATGAACCTCAATTTAGTAATGGTAATGATATAGTTGGTCATGTTGTTAGTCATGTAGGATCTTTACTTAGAGGTGATGATTCCTTGAGTGTTGATTCCATTTCTAATTCTTGTCATGAGGATTTTGAGGTGGAGTATGTTTTTAAGGACAATCCCTTGTTTGAGCTTCACATGACTAATGAAGATGAAATGCATAGTGATGTGTTTTGGCATGATGGAAGTGTAGCCCCTCTTGAAGGCTACCAAGTGATTGAGAATCCACTATGGTATGATGACACACTTTCCAAAGACGAAACTCTCTTCTTGAAAGATGATAGTACGTCTATTGAAGGGGTTAGTGGTCAAAAGGAAAGGGGTGTATGTTCTCTAATGACCCCTTCATTCTTGTGTGACCCCACTCTTGATCAAGGCCTTAATGCTTGTGTATCAAAGGGTGATTATATATGTGGGCACACCTTGGATGAAGTTCATTTAAGTAACACCTTTCTCTACTACCTCTTTGCATATGATGATGTCCATGTTTGGATGGGATTTATTTTATATAGAGGTAGGTATTTCTTGGGTTGGTCCATTTGCCTTTGTGACCAAACTATGTGGGCCTTTTATATCTTTGACCACGGTAAACACTCATGGGTGTTTGAACCAATGGAGACACCACATTTGGTATGGTCTTATGGGGGAATAGGGAAGCAATTGTGTCTTAGGACCTTTGAGGTTTCTTTGTTCCATGATATTTCTCATAGTTGGATCCTTTGTATGTTCTACAATACATTGCTCTTATTTAACACAAAGGATAGTTGGTTGTATTTTAAATGTGTGCCTCTTTGGCAAGTTGGTATGGTTGATAACCCGTGTGCTAACCCTCATGCTATGAGGATATGTTTGTTGTTTGTCCTTCTTATGTTTTTGCAAGGTTCGGAATCGAGGACGAATCCTTTTGAAGAAGGAGAGGATGATACGATCTTGGTTAGCTTGGAGCATAATTGGAGGGGCTTCTACATATGGATAGTAGCTTGGAGCCCGGAGGAAGCTATGGAGAAACAAATACACAAGGCCATGGGTTATCAAGATGCCATTTGAGAAATCAAGAAGGGCCCTTTTGGGTTATTTCCAAAATAGTCACTTTTGAGCTATTTTTGTAATAGGCTATTTGTGTAAAGGCAATAACTATAAATAGTTGCCTTAGCCATTTTCATAGTTAGATTTTTGATGATTGAATTGTCTTGAATAGACTTGATATTTTAGGTTAGAATATTGATTGGGTTTAATTCCAATTATTAGTTTAGAATGAGTGATTAGGGTGGATTCCTGAATTCCTTGTGTTATCTTCTTTGCTTAATTGATCATCGAGTTATCATCTTGTGGATTCAATTTGGTTTCTCATGCATTTGATTGAGTTCTCTTCTCCCTTGGTTGATTGTTGATTCAATTAGCCTTTCTTTCTTCTATTCTCATCTTAATTTCTTCTAATTCTCATCTTAATTTCTCCACTATCTTTATTTTGTGTTGTTGAATTTTGTATTTCCGGTATTGATTTTAGTCACTCGATTGAGATCGTTATCATAGGTGGAGACAATCTCAGAAAGCAACCCAATTCCTTCTGCTCGATCTCTGTCATAGCTGGACGAGGAGCAAGAGGCTGTGCAGTAGATGGTACCAGAATAACCTCAGCATAGGGAGCCACACTAGCAGGTTGTTCTCCTAAACTTTGAACACCCAGGGCTTCCCTCTGAGCGGATGTCTGTGCCATATCTGAAGGTTGTCCCTCTATCATACCTAATGACTGAAGAAGGAAACCCCAAATATCTTACGAAGGAGATGGAGCTGAAGCTGGCACAGAAACTAGTGCTGGCACTTGTTGTACCTGGGATATTCCTAGATCTATAGGCTGATGCTCTGGAATAATCTTGAGCTCATACTCGGGCTAAACCTTGACTCGAAGAGCTCTAACTGATGTTGCTTCTCCGCAACATCCCCTAGCTCTACCTCTGCAACCTCCCCAGCCCCTAGCTGGAGTCGGGTGTGCTGGAGTCGAAGGCTCACCCCTGCCTGATGTCGATGACCTCGTATGAACCATCTACAGGAGAATGAATTAGAATAACTGAGATTTCAGGAAACCATCAAGGATAAGATGCAAGATACAGAATCAAGAAGAGAGTCATATTTCCTAATATGCCATTGTATCCTCCCGAAGATTAAGTACGGCAGTCTCCACCTTGATCCACAGGACTCTACTAGATATTCTCTCCTATACCGAAGACACAGGTGAACCTAGGCTCTGATACCAAGTTGTCACTACCCAATTTCTCGATCATGATTGCACCTACAACCTCTCTATAGGCAAACCAATCTATGTAGCTCAGAACGATTAGTAATGAACTACTATCTAACAAGTATGCAGAAGAATAATGTAAATAGCTGAAGCAAAGGAAATAAATAAAGAAATAGGCAACAAGAATATATGTATAAGCAGAAACTAAACCAAATCCATGACCTGGTATCATAGTATAAGAGCTGGTACTAAATATGCAGAGTACAAAGGATCCAAATGAATATATACACATCTATCTATGAATAGAAAAAGGAGTCTGAGATATAAAATATGACCTAAAAGCTAAGCCTCGGTCGTTAAGAGCTCCCCGTCAGCCTCGAATAGTCCAAAAATTAGCCTGCACAAGTCTCATAGATCAACGGTGAAGGCCCACACTAGGATTTGCACCAAGAAGATGCGGAGTGTAGTATGAGCACCAATTGATAGCAACGGGTACCCAATAGGCATGATAGGCCAACTGAGCGGATATAAGATATAAGAGAAGTAATGTAGCAGAAAAGAAACAAGTAGTCACAGAAGCAACGAATAGGTACATGGAGGCTAGCACAGAAGAATACAAGAAGAACACAACATGCTTAGCTAGCTACTAGAAATACATATCTCACAGGCACAGGGGAAGGAAAGAAAGAATGCACCTGGGGTCCTTGCAATAACAATATATATAAGGAGAGTTTAATAAGAAGGCGGTATACCAGTAACCTCAAGTAAAAAGGGAAGAAGGAAAGCAAGTAAACAAAATCATTCTTGAAATCTAACTCTAACAACTAAGTCATGCCAACAATCCAAGTTTAACCATAAAGTGTATATAACACAAGATCCCCAAATGTAAATCATTAAGTAAGAACCTGTATATAACGATAATCAGAACCAGGGATGTGATTGGATAATAATAAGTCTACCTATAGTCCCAATGGGTGCCTATACACCCGAGGAACATATACAAGTGAAGATAAACCCTCTGACATCCCATACTATCAGAGAGTATACTCAGCAAACAATAAACAGGGGTGGAATCTCAAGTAAATGAATGATATAATTCAATAGTGAAAACTGGGTGGAACAGTAGCTCTGTATATACCTCATCCGGTGCCTATAGGCCCAGCAGGTAGGATCCATGGAGGGACACAACCCGTATACCTCAACTACGTTGTATACCCCTCCTCCGACACACTCGGCACATAGCCCCTGGTCCAAATTGGCAAGGTCCATAAAGGTCCTTGACCACATACTAAATCTCAAGTCTCAATATAACAGTCTGGAGTGTATCCGGATCCAAACAAGTAATCAAATCTCAAAAATTCATGCTCATGGTTCTACTCGGGTCTAAATCAATAAATTAAGTCTTAAAAATGCCACAACATAGGTGCCCAAACATAATCGAGCCTAAAACACTAGTAAAACAAGTTTGATGCTAAGCCCATCTGAGTCTAGTATCATCTCAAATTGATAGAAAAGCATGTCTAGCACCACGGCTCAACCAGGTCTAAGTGTGAGAAAAACTGTGATAAAATCATCTTTTTAACTCTCTCTTAGCCCAAGAAGATCCATGAAAATAATTCCAAACCTTTTACAACCATTTTTATCAAAAACGGGCCCTCGAGGCTATGCAAGGTTTGGAAAACCAACAATAGTATGCCCGAGGACAAAATAGTAGTAAAATATGTGAAAAACCTCTTTATATGCATGATAATGGCATGCCCAATAATAAATAGTAGTCCAATGGCTCACAATCAACCTATCGGTCTTGCGCAGACTCTAATCATTCTACAACAGATACAACCAGCTCAATAGTCGAATATCAATGTTCGACACTCATGGAAATTCCTAAATAACCCACCATATATGGTCCAGAGTCAAATACAAGGCCACACAGGACCACAAGAGTGATACTATCAACTACAATGAATACTATAATCATCAAAGTGAAAATAAGACAGACATGAAGAAGCAGACAAAGTCTGGGGTACCAAGCTAATAAACCCAACCCAAGAATGCTAATTTGTACAATTTTAGCCTATATATGCAAAGTCTATAAGAGTTAAACCATAACCTACCTGTCGTCCGATGACAAGCTGCTAGAATAATGATGTCCAATCCCGAACCACTCTGAGAAGCTCCAAAATAAAATTAAAGTATCATAAACATAAGCTACGCATTAAAATAAGACTAACAATACCCATATTGTTAAAAGTATAGCTGGGTCAAAATTTAGGTCATCGACGGGCCCAGCAACCCAAAGTCAGAAATGAAAGTGTACATTGATCACCACACTTCTGTGAGTGCATTCTTAAATTATTAGAAGAAATCGGCCATGGAAATGGCCCAACACAACCTACAATCCATTAGAGTTAAAGAAAGAGATTAAAAGGGGGAATTTACGAAGATAACAAGGAATTTACCAGATTAAAGGCAAGAAGATGATCACAGAACCAAGAATTATCACCCCCCCCCCACATCTGGAATTGAATCTAAACAAAGATATATGGAGCTTGAGCTGAGAATTAGTGGAGAATTCATTTTTTTGAGAGTTAAAACAAAGAAGGAAGTTTATATACTGCCCAGGGGTCCTTCCTCGCGATCACAAAGGGACCCCATGCAGTCGCGATGACCATGCTGGCTAGACCATCACAATCGTGATGGCTAGCCATGCGGTCTCTAAGAAAAAGGATGAAGGCCCTTCATCGCGGTCGTGAGAAGAAAACTCGCGATTGTGTAGAACAAAGAGGGATGGGTCCACAAGCCCTTCATCACGATCATGTGAAGGGACCCTTGCGGTCGTGATAGACAACGAGGCAGACCATCATGATGGATTCCTTCACAGTCACTATTAAGGCAAGGCCTGCACCTGTAACAGCAACCAGCAGAAAACCCAAGGGGGGAAAATCCTCGGGATGGGCCACAGGACTTATCCGAGACCCCATCTATGCAGATAAACTATGCTACCACATCAGAAATAACATTCTGGACTTAATAGAATAGACAGAAAACCCAACAGAGTTCGGTTTAATAAAAATTGGGCCCAACGTCCAAAATTAACCTTAAGCCAAAACAAAACTCAATACCCCAAAATAAGTTTGGAAGCCTCAGGACCCGAACCAAAGGTCCCTCTTGACCAGTGTTGACATTGCAAAACTAATAGCACCAACATATATCCTATCCGAAGCCATCTTCTTTGAATGTTGGGAAAAGTCAAACTTCCAAGTTCAACTGGCTAGAAAATAGAAAAAGTAACTCAAAACCACTCTGAAAGCTCCAAGACCCCGACCAAGGGTCCATCTAGACCAAAATACATACTTCAGAGCTAACAGAACTGTTAGAATTCAACTCTGAGTATGTTTACCAAGAATGTTGACCAAAGTCAATGATATCCTAAGTTAAAGCTCTAAAATAAGGAAACCATAAAGACCAAATGAATAGCTGGGGCACCAAACCACCGGTCCCTACAATCAATAAATGACTTGGGACCAACACAAGTAAGCTCTAATAGTATAAAGAAAGCATAAATGCAGGAATGACCAGAAGGGTCATTATAGGTGTTGAACTCATGCTTTTAGGTCCTAACAAACAGGTAGACAGGCTTTCTTAATAGTGTTGTCGAGTTCCAGTAGATTGCCCAACTCCACTTCTTTCAGAGTTTTCATATTCAAAGGTTTGATACTCTTCTACTATAGATAGTTGATGAGTATGTCAGGGCCTTATCTCAGCTAAGTATACCACTATTAGAGGCTTGCCGATTCGGGATTATATAGTTTTTCATCATTGGTTGTGTTAGCCTTATTACTTTTGTACTATCAGCCAGACGACCTTATAGGCCTTTGTATACATCTTTTGTGATTCTAGATATCATGGTGTCCTCGATGCCTGAATAGCATAATGTGATTATAGACAATATGGTAGTCTTGTCGTCCCATATATAGATTTGTATTTTCTGTTGTGAATTCTTGGGTTAGCTGAATTATTATTACTGTGGGATTCTCTAATCGTGGACTAAGCTGACTTGGGCTTTTAATAAGCTGAGATATATTTGTTTGTATTTATTGCATACAAATAGCATACACTGGTAATGAACATGTCAGCAGGGTTGACTCAAGGTCAAAGGGGGCACCAGGTTCTAGTCACGCCTCTCAAAGTTGGGGCATGACAAACTTGGTATCAGAGTAATTTGTATCCTAGGAAGTCTACATGATGTGTCTTGTAGAATCATGTTTATAAATTTGTTGTGCACCAATTTTATAAGTAGGAAGCTATGGTGCATGTAAGTTTTGTCATATTTCTTTTATCTAGATCATGCAATGAGGCTAAGTCGGGAAATATTATTTGTGATTCACCCTCAGTTAAGAGTCACCTAGGTTTTGCCTATTAAGGGAAAACTCAGACTAATCCAAGAGGTCAACTTCAACTACTGCCAGAAGAGTAACTCTTTATTTATAACTACTAGTTGAATGGGTGATTGTTGCAGATTGCATTCTTCAGATATCTTAGGCTGGATAGTGACCTATGTGGGTCTATTTATATCAAGCTTAAAGGTAAGTATTTCAAAATTCCTTAATGATAATTTTTATGTAAAGTTTAGTCCTATTATGTTTTTTACCAAAGTTTAAAGGAATTATTGCTCGGCCTAAGTTAGTATGGAATAGAATTAAGGGCTACACTCAGTTAAAGTGTATAGAGGTGCCCAGATTAGCTAGATGTATAGTAGTAGACAATTATTTAGGTAAATAATAATTATATTTGATATTTTCCATCATAGTACATATATATATATATATGTGTGTGTGTGTGTGTGTGTATATATCAAGCAATGTATTTATGTAAAAGTAAAAGCTTGAGGTAGGGGATAATTTCCCTTAAGGGATATAAAAGAAATGGCGTAAGTGGAAGGGGTACCAATTGGTTATTGAGGTAAGTCAATATAAGTTTGTATGAAGTATGTGGTTTATAGTACATCGGTGGTATGATGCATGCTTTAAAGTTTATCAGTTTATGTGTTTCTTTTCTTATAGTTTAGCCAATTCATATCACTTGCTTTATAGCTTTTTAGTTGCATTCTAATTGCTTATTTTTGCTCTTGCATGATATTGATATTACGAGTAAACTAGCCGTAGAAAGCGTGCTACAGTAGGACAATTAAGTATGTCTTGGATATATTTTTTTCTAAAATGCTTATGTACTACATGATGACTTGCATGCTAGATATATTGTTTGTTGGGTTATGACATAATTTTTAGTTATAGAGGCAGTAGAGGGACCTGATTAAGTCATTAAAGAGTCTAAAGGAATGTTTTCTAGCTTGTCTACTTGTAAAAACATTTGTGCTGCATAGTTTATGACCTAAGGGCTAAGGTTAAACATGTCCCCATATTTGTTATCAGCATGTTAACTTGCTAGATATGGGCCCTAGGGGGAGGGGGCCGATCAATTGCATTTTGTTGCATCATGAATCCCTTGGTAAAAAGGTATATTGTACATGCTTTAGTGATTATATGCTAATATGTCATGAAAAGTAGGCACGGTTATCATGAATGCTTTGTTGCCAAAATATGTTGAACGTTTTAGCAAGAATATGTTGTTATGCTATTTGTCTTGCATCATCTTTTATTGATAAAATTTTGTATTGCATAAACCGATTTTTCATAAGTCAAGTGTCCAAAAAATAAATATCTGCTTATTTCATATTGACCTATGTAGGGCATGATGAAATTTTTTGACTCATGATTAAAATAGCTCTTTGGAGTGCTTCATAACTGGCAAAGACATCAGCCGCCTATATGGACAAGTTGCCAGAAATCTATATGTGAACATACCATGGTGCATCATTGGTAAAATTATATATGCATCACAGGCTTCATGATGTAGGGATGTATATGCTACTATCTTCCTAAGTTTATTGGCATGTATGTTAAGTACCCTTTAAAGGTCAAAGATTTATGAAATTATCTATTTTATGGGTTCCCTGTTTTTCACATGCTACATAAAATACTAAGTACATTCTATTTGTTTATATAGAAACTACTTACCTGCTACATGTTGCATAAAGGGCTACATATGTGTGTCACACTCTACAGTGATATTCCTCATGGAAGTTTGAGAAAATTTGTGTCATAATTATTTTATTTATTAGATTGAGCATAGTTATCTAGCTTCTCATTATAGCTCTATGTATTCAATTTGATAAGCATGAGCAGTGTTCTCAATTATTTGCAAGAGTGTTGATTTAAGATGCATAAGTGTTTATAGCTTTTAATATTATAAAAGGGAGTCTGTGAGGAATTCAACCTTAGGTTGTTAAGGTATTAGCTATAAAATGTTTTTATAGGGGCGAGTTCCAAGATGTCATTAGTTTTGAGTCTTTCCTAAAAAGAAGATTATGAGGGGTTACTCTGTAAGAGTCTTATGTGGCAGTAATAGGTGCCTTCTAGTGACTATTTATATTCTGTTAATTCACTAGGGCCTATTTAAGTCATTAAGAAGGGTCTATTTATGTGCATGTTAGAAGTCATATATTTACAAGCTATGGGGAGATTGTTGGCAGGTTGTAAATGTTCAGTTCGTCAATCGACATGATATGAGCCCAAGGATCATATGGCTAAGCAGTATAACCCTTCCCAATTCATATAGTTAGAGCGCCTGAGTTTGACTGCTTATATTCTGCATGATTAGCTGTTGTAAATGCCAGAATGCGGTCGTTCATAGAATGTAGGTTATATGTGGTATATTTCAAAAAAGGAGAGAATACATGTAGTTTATCTGTTAGATGCTTCATGAATTATTTGTCTCTGTGATTATTTTCTCTATGAAAATATGTGCTCATACATAGATTTGTATCAAAGACTAATTACGCATATGTCAGCAAGTATTTACTTCCCCTTCATTAGTATTATTAGTCATTTGATTATAGGCTAGATGTTGCATGCCCTACAAATTATGTTCAAAAAGGTGGGAAAAATAGAGTTCCAAAGTTAAGTATTGTGTTATGTAATGGTTACAAATGTATAGATTGTCAATTTAAGCATATAAGACTTATGTGTTGTACTTGTATATATGTATGCTATAAGTTGTTATAGCCTAAGAGTTCACGAGGTTATGTGGAGGCCCACAAGCTTACCATTACCATCAGGGCTATCTATTAGATGGCATGATGAGCTTTAGATCATAACCAATTTGTCTATATGCCACTTGTTCCAGAGGTTATAAGTTTTTATGATGTCGTACAATTCATGACTCAATTGCATATAGGATCATATGTCCTTACAATCTACTTGTATTGTGACACATGCCTAGGAGCTTACATGATTATCAAGTAAAGAGGCTTCAATAATAAGTGCCCATGTATGTTGTTATATACTTGTTTGCTTGATAGATATGAACTAAGTGTGATATGATTGCTTGTATGCTAGATACCTTTTGAGGTAGGCCCACGTGAGTAGGTAGAAGATGGTAAGTTGCCATTTTAAGTTATAAATCATATAATATGATAATTAGGGGCATTTTTGTTGAACTTATTTTGTGGGCATAGATTATATAATCTTAGGCAGTGCATAGGTTCGATTTAGTTGAGTTTCATATTTCAAGGAAAGGGGTACAGTGGCCCTTTGAATTTTTAGATTTTGAGTATTTGATATGCCTTGTTCAAATGTTTGTTATGCTGAGTCATGTTTAATAGAATTTTATATCTCTTTGTTAGGCATCTGGGCTATACTTTTTTGCATTTCAGGTTTCTGGGTAGTCCTATTACAAAGGAGACTCTGTGAAATTTCAGCAAATCCTTTAGACTTAGCTTTATGAGTCTGAGTTTTTTTTTAAGAAGGTCAATTTCCAGTCCCAAGAAAATTCTCTCTAGCCTTAAATCCTAGTGGCCGATGTAACCTACATTTGCCTATTTTTTTCGGTGGTCATGGCCACTACTTCAATAGGACAACCTTCCCCCGAGGCTACCCGAACCCAAAATCGTATGCAACAACTTGATGCCAACCACGATCACCAAAAAACCTTTACCACTCAAACCTATTGCGTACCAACACGGAGACCCTAGAGTCATATAGGAAGAAAATGAAGTCAACCAAATGATACTAAATTTAAAATATGAAATAGTAGGGAAGTTCTTATATGGATAACCTGACATTCAGGATATGTGTACCATGATCTAGCAATGTGAGCTAAAAGGAGAGTGCAAGATTGGATTACTTAGCAATAGGCATGTTGCAATTCGGGCAGCCAATTTGGAAGACTATGTCTATCTTTTTTCTAAGCCTGACTTCTACTTGACACAATGACATTGGACATATCTCATGTGAACGTTAAAATGGGATCCATTGTTTGAAATGGAGGAGGAAATAACTACTGCAATTACATGGATCTCTTTCCCATCCCTTCCTCTCAATTTTTTTGGGAAGGAGGTTATTTTCTCTTTGGCCACTGCTATTGGGAAACCATTATAGGTTGATCTTACAACGAGAAATAAGACACAGCCCAGCTATGCATGTGTGAAAGTGGAGGTGGATCTATTAGGAGAATTTCCAAAAACAATCAATATTGGAATGACGAAAAAATCAGGGGAAGTTTTTGAAAAATGGATTCTAATAAAGTATGACTATATTCTCAAATACTACTAAAATTGTAGGATCCAGGGGCATGATGAAGAAAAATGCTATGTAATTCATCCTGAATTATACCTTGGGAAGGAGGAGATTAAGAAAGAAAAAGAGAAGGAAGACAACACAACAAAGACAACTAAACCATCAGGGTCCACAGATGCTTCCAAAAGAATTCCCCCTCACGGGGAACAAGGGGTTCAACCACAGAAAGATGTCACAGAGGAATATCGGGAGAAGAAAAATAAGAAAGGTCAAAGAAAAGGGCAGCCACAAGGAAGATGGAAACAAGAGTATGTGTTTTACCCAAAGCAAAACAAAAAAGAGTAGAAGGCATTTGGATCCATTAATCAGTTTGAGGCTCTTGGTAATGATGATCTGTAAGGAGATAGTGGAAACAGTATGGAGGCTACCATAGGTATGGATATGGTGGAAGAGACACAAAAAGAGGCAACGGAGATAAACTCTACCAAGCAGCAGAAACACAAAGAAAATAAGACACAAACAAAAGAGTGGGTGGAGAACACATTCAATAAGAATCCTACTACGGACAAGGGTACCAACAATAATGAAGCGACTCTAGCTATTTGGAAACCAAAATAGGAGGCAGAAAATGAGAAGAAGGAAGATGAACAAAATGTGAAGATAGAAGGCTCCCAACAACCCATACAATCAATTTTCCCAGTGGAGACCAGCAAAGAGATACCTGATCTGCAGGAACTCATAGAATCACAGAAAATACAAAAGCAGAACACAGAGGAAGATGAGGAGATGGAGGAATGTATTCATAGTGCTAGAAAGGGAGGGAAATTATCCCCTAGACACATAGAAGGACTCAAGAGTGGAATAAAGAAACACAAAGCAACTTTGCCTTTACAAGTCAAAACAAGGAGCAACAAGGAAAAACTAACTATTAGTGATCTATGATAGAAAAATTAATATTTTGGAAGATAAGATCTGTGAAATCTCAAAAGGCTTTTGAAAGATTAGTAGATCTTCACAGAAGGCATCACTACTCTTACATAGCTCTTTTGGAACTATTTCAGCGGCCAAAAAAGTTAGAACAATACAAAAGACAACTGGGTTTTCAAAATGATGTGGCAAACTATTCTTCCAAGATATGGCTATTTTGGAATGAGGAACTATTATTTCAGATGGTAGAAGATAATATATAGCAGCTCACTTTGAAGTTCAGGTATCATAATAAGGAGATAATGATCTCAGCAATCTATGTTAGATGCACAACACTAGATAGAATGGAGCTATGGGAAAATCTAGAAGATATTGTTGAAAACAATCATTTGACATGGCTAGTATGTAGGGACTTCAATGTTGTTCTGAATGAAAAGGTAAAACTGGGGGGACTTCCTTTCACCCAAGTTGAGGTATTAGATTTTTCTCACTATATCAACAATTATGCCATAACAGAGTTGAAGTCTACAAGAAGTAAATACACACAGTGGAATAGAAGGATTGAGGATGAATGCATTTTTAAAATACTGGACAGAGTTATGGGCAATTAGGAGTTTTTTTAATTACTTCCATCAAGTGAGGTACAACATTTGATTAGAAAGGGTTCAGATCATGCCCCCCTCCATGTCACATGCAACTCAGAGGAGGAACATATTGTCAAGCCATTTAAATTCCTTAATTTCTGGACTAAGCACCATAATTTCCAAATCTTGGTAAAGGAAACCTGGAAAGTTGACTTCAGTGGAAATCCTTTTATGGAGTTTGTAACACCCCGAAATTCAAATCATCTTTCAAACTTAGAATTACTGAAAATTCTAAACTTTCTAGGAACCACGAGTCCAGACCATGAGTCATGGACTGAACCATGAGCCATGAAAGGAACTCATAGAAACTGTTCTCCAGACTCCTTCTCAGGTCTGAGAACCACGATTCGGATTCATGAGTCTTGGATGGTTCCATGGGTCGTGGAACCAGCTCGTGGAAATCAGACTGAGGCTCAAGTTTTCCCAGTGAACCACGAGAGGTTCCTATAACTTGTGGATGGTTACACGAGCTGTACTGTTGAGTCATGGAATGTTATCCGCAGCTTGAATTTTAGGTCAGAAACTATGAGAAGGAACCACGAGTTATGGTTGGGTCTACGGGTCGTAGACCTCACTCGTGGAACCTGAAACTGAGTTTTGAAATTGGTTCTTTTCCAATTTTTACCCAGGGGTATTTTTGAAACTACCTACCCTTTTAACTCTTAAGTGAGGTTGTTTTGGCCATTTTTAGTAGGGTTTCATCCCTAATTAGTCTAAGTATTTCATTGTTCCACATTCATCTCCCAAAAGAAGAAAGAACTTTATCAACTACAACTTTCAAGCTCCAATGCAAAGGTTTTAACTCCAAGTCTCCATTCTTCCCATTCTTATTTGGGCAAGCTTTAAATAAGGTATGTGGATATTCAATAAGGAGATTCTTCCACCTTTATGCTCAAAACCCCAATTCTCCCAAATTGATTTTGATAAAGTTTCAAGTTAGGGTTCATACCCAATTTTCATGGGCTTTTCTATTAAGTGTTTCCTTATGATTCTTCAATAAATTCTATGTTTAATTTCATAATTCACATGGGTTTTTGATAACGCTCAAATCGTGCTCCCCGGGTTGGAGGTCACAGCGATCGTCAGAGCAAAACACATTTATAATTCCCAACGAGTGTTGAGGTCGTACTCAAGGGAATAATGTAGTCGCGATCGAGCTAATAGAGAATCCAAGCAACTTATTAAAGTTCAATTAACAAAAAAGCGAAAAGATACCTAAAGGGGGGATTTAGACTAAAACTAAATATAAAAGATAATCAAATAAAATATAGATTGATCAATGGCTTTCACTTTGCTTTCGCCAAGTAAGGATAACAAAGGAGAATTGGGAATGGGAATTCAATTCACAAGAATTGGACCTGATTAACACCTGGGTAGTCTTGGCTAAAGGTGCACTTAACTGTCTTTTGACCAATCAAGCAACAATCCTCATGGGTTCTCTCGAACCACCATAAGTAAGCAATAACCAACCAATTTAACTTGGGTGAGTTGGGTTATCTCTAACCCCAACTCTTAGATAGAAAATTCCGGCAACCAGACTATCTTTAGCCTTGGTCTAGAGTGGAAACCCCAAATCCCCACTTTAGAACCTTCCCGAATTTAGGGTAATCCTTTCTCAAGCAAAAAGCCAAATTAGAAAGCTAAGTCAATGTTTGCAACCATTGACTATAAATTCAAGCATGGAGGATTCAATAGACCCAAATAATCAAACAAGAGCAAAATCTATATATGAATTCAATACCCAAACAGGTATTATCTCTAATACAAACCTAAATCTCAATTCAACAATTACACCAATAAAATAGCAATTAAGAACAAGAGTTGAAGAATGGAAACTAAAGATTTTACAATAAAGACCATCCAAATCTTCACTCCTATGGTGTTGGTTGATGAACTTGCTCTCCAAGCTTGCCAAAAGTTGTGAAAATATCCAAAGATGTGTTCCCAATTGGCTGGGAAGAGTTTTATGGCAATTGGGGTTTCTAAAAATGGGAATTTCCAAATCAGTCCTGTAGCTAATGACACCTTCATCGCGATCGCATGCATGACCTTCGCGATCACAAGGCCCTACAATTTCCTTCCACGCGGTCGCATGACTCCACACTCGCGGTCGCATGGCTTTGAGTTCTACCAACTCATCACTCTAGCGTGACTCACTCTCGCGGTTGTGATGTCCAATTTGATGTCAGTGCACAGCAGCTCCCTTTTGCTCCATTTGACTTGTTTTCACTTAAATCTTTCCCGAACACTTCTACAACACAGAAATCTGTAAAATAGAAGTAATTCATGTCAAATTGCACTATTTATCCACTTCATTCTAGCAAAAGCATAAGATTAGAAGCTAAATAAGTAGGTAGAATCCCAACTTATCAAACCCCCAAACTTGAACTGTTCCTTGTCCTCAAGCAACTTAAAAATTCTAACTCAAGAGGAATACAACACAAGTGCAAATGACAATACTACAAGCCAAGGAAAACCCATTTCAAGCACCAAGCATGACTTCGGTTGGTACTAACAATTAGTCAATCGCATGATTAATTACTCTAAACATTCCCTTCAATTTAAAAAACAATCAATTATACAATGGAAAAATAAGAACAAGAAAGTGACGACAACCAATCCTCAAGATGTGACTCAAACCACTAGCTTACCAAGTCATGCTCCTTTGATTCATTTTTTGGAGTTTACCAATGTCACCAACTATTCTAATTTGCATGCCCTCATAAGAACGAAAGTCCCAAAAACACATTATGTACAAAGACAATCATAAGGGACAAATACAAACACTCACACTCATAAGGAAGTTCAAGTACACACGTCGAACCATAGGCTTGCCCTTTATGTAAATCTCCACTAATGTAGGGTAGCCAAGCTAGGAATCACAAAGGACTTGTGGGTTATGGTGTTGGCTAGGGTTAAGGTGAGGATCTCATTTGGTTCAAGTGACTACACCTCCCTAGTGCTCTTTATTATTATTTCGAACGCCGCTCACATTTTCAATTTCAACTTCACCTTGTTTCTCCCTCACACAACCCAAGATTCTCCTTTATAACTCATGATCATTCAACTCCTTATATCACCTTTACTTGGTAGCACCTATTTTTGCTTTTCAATTTGCTCATTTGATTGATCTTTTGGAGCAATTTTCAATTCAAAATTAATGTGCTACCTTGCATTTGAAGTGCACTTTTTTTCTTCTCCTTATTTAATCACATGCACCCCAAAACTTAGGCATTTGCCTATGTTATATTTTGTTTCCTCCCCAAACTTAAGATTTTAGCCTACATTTCATTTTCAAGCAATTAGGGAAGACGGGTGCCAAGATAGAGGTTCTAAAAAGGTCAAGGTGTTAACAAGGTTCCAAAGAACGGTCACAAGCTCAAAAGGGGCTCACTAGGGTTGATATCATGGGAAGTCATTTGGGTGAAGTGGCTATCAAAAAGGGCCTAAGGTCATTTTCCAAGATCGGTTACACCTACAATTTTGCCTTGAATCACATTCAGGGCAAGTTCTAAATGACACGCATGCACGAGAATTATTCAACTAAACCTCACCACACATGATATTAAATTATTCAAGAAGGATCAATTTTAACTTCCTAAACAAGAACCAAGAGGAGCCATTCTATATTATCACCACTAATGAGCTAAGAGTCACAAAAAGATAAAAGGAGTTGTCACAAACATCATTCTTCACCATGCATTTTTCACAAAAGTTTTGGAAGGGTCTGCCTATTTCACTTAGCATGCGATACTACTTCAGCAATACCAAACAAGTCAATTTGTAACCAAAACCTCAAAAGATGATGATTTGACCTTAAGAATGATGTCACTCAGTCTATTATTAGGTCAATTCATCTATCTAAATCAGTATGGTTACACAAGGTGGATCAAAATACCCATCACACCTACAGGCACATGCGATTCGCATAGCTCGAAGTGTGAGTCGCACGTGCAATGCACAGTCCAAATAGTAGGCATGTACAAATCTCGTGTGGTTCGCACATCAACATATATGGTACAAATATTCCCCCGCTCAGACAAGCTCTATCTAGCCTAACGGGTACTCAGACTTCCCTTGGCTCTACTACATCTAATATCAACTATAAAAAGAAATCAAAGAAGTTACAAATAAAGAAACTAACAACCTAACCCATCAATTCCATCCATAGCAACAAACAAAAACCGTTGAGGGCACAATAATATCTAACAATAAAAACAAGCCCGATAAGAGTGCAATATCCAAAATAAAATAACAGGCTAGATAGAGTACCAACCACCCCCAACTAAGAACGTGCAGTGCCCTCACTACAATAAAATAAGAGAAGAGTTTGAGGGGGATCCCTGAAGGGTGTATCACTAAAAACCAGAACTGCTAGGTCCTGAAAGGATCCAGTCTCCCTCATCAGCATAATCCTCAGCCTCAGACCCACATAGCTTCCTCAGAGTGCTCATCAACTTCGTGAGAAACTTGCTTTGCTTCCTATCATCGTCCCTATGCTTTTTCTGTCGCCTTTCTACCTTAGCCAACCTCTTTTTGATATGTTGTTATTGGCTTGCTACACTAGCTAGTTTAGGGCCACTAGGAGTAGAGGAAGATGAAATCTCGGATGCCGGTGTGGTGGAACTCTTGCCCGGACCTAAAGGTAAGCCTGCTACAATCTGGTGAAGATGTGCATCCATGCCATAGACTTTGCTGGAGATATGGCAGAGTGTACGGGGTCCAATCCTGAGGGGACTAATAGCTTCAACAGCAATGGCTGACTCATGTGCCTCTCTGGACTCAGGAAATAAACCAAATGATGGTGAATCCACATCTATTTTTCTCTTCTTTGATGCTTAAATGGCTCTTCTCTTCTTTAAAGGGTGAATCAATTTCTCGGGCTTCCTCTCATTTTCACCATCCCTCTTTGCAACCCTGGCTTCATAGCATAAGTGAGTGATCAATGAAGGGAAGAGCAAACTTTTGCTACCATCAAGGACCACTTGTTGAATTTCTTGCACGATCAGTTGCCCTACATTCACTGAAAGACCCTCCATCATAGAACAAATGACCTTTGCTTTATCGGTGGTCACATCGGATTCATTCTTTGAAGGCATAACTCAGGCACAAATGATCGAAAGCCAAGTGTGGGCTTCAAGGTTAAACTCGGAGGACTCACTCCTCATATTCAACGATATCTATTGAGGGACCGTGCCATCATGTAGGTGCTCCACAAACCAATTGGTCCCTTTTTCTGTGGCTCGGGCTTTGTATATGGCATTGTCGACATTTTAGAGGTGGTAGTATCCATTGATCAACTCTAGATCAAAATGAACTAACTTGCCCCAAACCATCATGACCAAGTCATTGGAAAAGTCCATCTCAGCTGAATTAGCATAAAATTCATGGACTACGACAAAGTTTGCCTTGATGGGCTCGACGTTGAAGCATATCCATCCACTAGTAACCAACTTTCCATGGAAGTCAGCCCACTTCTCTTCCAATACATCCAACATAATACCTTGCTCCCTCGTGATTGGTTTTTTCAAGTGACGATCATATAGTTGGGAGCACTTAAGGGAGATGAAGGTTCCTTGGTCAAAGTACACTTCGTCGGCCACTTAATTGCCATCTTCATGTTCAATTTTGGCCATTTTCAAGCTTCAAGTACCTACACAAGGAACAAAATCATCAAACATGAATATAGGCACATAAAATAATGTGTTGGGATGTGATTAGGTAAAAGAAATGAGTCGAAACAAGCTCGAACAGAGCTGGGCAGAGTTGATGTTTTTGGGACTGTGAAAACTGGTCATCGTGATTACGAACCTAACAATTGCGATCACGAAGACAAAATTATTTTTTTAGAAAATTAAAGCATCGTGATCACAAAATGGGGCATCGTGATAGCGAAGCTCAGGGAAGTTGGTCATCGCTATCGCGATGGTCATCTTCTTACCCAGAAAAGTTTCTTTCAGATATTTCGTCGAGAAAGTTCTTTGCAACCCTTAGTTCACCATTTTTATACCACATGGGCATCACCTTTTATCCAAAAAATCAGCAAAACCAACAGATTTCTAACCCCCAACCAGATTTCACCCCTAAAATTATAACACACACCCAATTCACACATGTTGTAAGCAAGAAGGACACTACTTGAGTGTTTAAAATCACTTACTTTAGCATAATAAGGGTGGATTGAAGAAGATAAAATGGAGATCATACCTTAGGAGTTGCAAAGATGCTTATGGAATTGAAGTTTATGGAGTGTATTATTCTTGCCTTTAGGAGAGAAAAAAAACAAGTCTTAGAGTAGTTTTTGCTTTTGAAACGGCTTGTTTGAACTTTTAATACCTGGTAATTATTCAGTACCTCATGGTCACAAGTCTCTATCATACGATCGTGAGGAGTTAAAATCACCCAACTCTACACAATCGCGATGTGTTCATGCAGTTGCAAAGAGTCAGGATCAATTTACCTTATCGCGATCGCGAGGGTCAGGTGTCGCGATCGTGATGCCTTAGCATCATCTGAGTTTTCCAAATTTCCCCATAGTACACTATTTTAACGTGCAAAGACGGGTGCAATGGGCATTTTGGGAGGTGCCAAATGCACCTCCTTCGCATATACCAGTATTTTTTTGATCAGTTCACTGTTTACTTGTGCGATGGGCACTCTTCCAGGTGTGAAAAGTATGTTTTTTAGAGGTATTTTTGGTGGTTCTCAGAACTTGGTTCCTCTTCTCATTCCTTTGGGCACCTAAAACACATCAAAAAGAAAAAAAAAGTGAAGTAAAGTATAAAAATGATGGGTTGCCTCCCATCAAGTGCATCATTTAACGTCGCGGTGCAACATCGGCTACCTCACCATCAAGATTTCCAATTGGAAGATTGGAACCTTCGACCCAAACTTGAATCAAACTTCCGATGATAATCTCGGGGTGAAGGTTTGAGCATGAGAAGACCATTTTGTTAGTTTTGCATTTTGCACTTTTTTGCTTTTAAGTGAGGAAGGTCACTTTGCCCCCTTGAAACAACAAACTTGAAACCGATTAAACCTCGATCCACCCTCCTTCCAAGGTCCTCCAAGAGCTTGATTACTTCAACTTTTGTCCATTCAACCAAACTCAAGGTCTAAGAGTGGTTGGAGTCAGATTTGGGCGTCTCTACCTTCAATCTTGTTTCATTCATCATATCCTCATTTTTGAATGTACTAGAGTCTTTCAAGATGAATCGTTGGACTTTTCCTTGCAACTCTAGTAACATTCGCTTAATCTCAGCATCACGAGTCATATATTAGGTAGTTGGTTACCTCAACACCTTCAATTCATGAGCATTCCTTGTGTCTTCCACTTCAATAGGGGCAACTCAAAACCACTATCCACATTCGTGCATGTGTCAATTTGAGCATTCACATTAGTATTCAAGTTTCGGATAGCAATTTCAAGTGGCTCTTCTTTTTGCTTTCTCTTGACATGCCTTTTCAACAATATCTCAAACATTGGTAGCATTCTTTCACATTGTTCCCATAAGCCTCAAGTTGGCGAGTTAGGTCCAACATCCATTCCAGGCTCACCACCTCACCTAACACAATTTTTTCCTCTTGTTAGGGTTCAACCACCATCGGTACAAACTCACTCTCGGGGGATGTCATATCTTGTAAATCTTTATCATCATCCTCAAAGTGAATTTGATGGAGTTCAATGTTCGAAATTTGTTCATTTGCTTGGCTCGGAGGGTTTTCTTCATCAATATAGCCATTAGGAGTAGACAACTCCATTATGGGTTGCGAGGCATATTATCGCTCCTCTTCTTCTTTAGATCTTACATCCATAAAGTATTGCTTTATGGATTGCACACCCTCCTCTATGACGTCTTGCTTGGCCAAGAAAGTTTAAACCATGGCATATAGGCTTTCAGGGTAGGTTTTTTCTTCATCAACTTGAGCAAGAGGCGTGAACAATTCCTCCATGGTTTGTGTGGGAAGATTTCTCTCCTCTTTTCCTTTCATTCTCATGTCCACCAAGCCTTGATTTATGGATTTCACACCCTCCTCTTGGGTTTCTAGTGAGGCTAAGAGGGTGTGGAGCTTTGCATACATGCCTCCTTTGCTTGCTACATCATGGTTCCTATTAGGATCACAAGCACCACTAGAAATATGGTTAGCATAAGAGGGGGAGGAGGATGGTCATTAGGGCAATTGATCCAATGTCCATCATGACCATCACACAAATAGCAATTACGCCCATCATAGGAAAAAGAAGGTGAATACCTCCCTCTCCTAGGGCCAATTTTATATTTTCGCCAAAGGTGGGGTCCTCCAGAATAACAACAAGGATTATTATAACAAGGGTTGCAACCACCAACATCTCTATCACTTTGAGATGCCATGAAGTCAAACACAAAATAAAACTTACACAAAAGAAAAACAACTATTCACAAAATTGAACTAGAGTAAGTAAACTCAAATTCTAAACTAACTCAATACGCTAAATTGTTCCTTGAAAATAGCGCCATTTTTTATAACGCTCAAATCATGCTCCCCGAGATGGAGGTCACGATGATCGTCAGAGCAAAACACATTTATAATTCCCAATGAGTGTCGAGGTCATACCCAAGGGAATAATGTAGTCGCGATCGAGCTAATAGAGAATCCAAGCAACTTATTAAAGTTCAATTAACAAAAGGGGAAAAGATATCTAAAAGGGGGGATTTAGACTAAAACTAAATATAAAAGAAAAACAAATAAAAGATAGATTAATCAATGGCTTTCACTTTACTTTCACCAAGCAAGGAAAACAAGGGATAATTGGGAATGGTAATTCAATTTCACTAGACGTGCACCCGATTAATACTTGGGTAGTCTTAGCTAAAGGTGCACTTAACTGTCTTTTGACCAATCAAGCAACAATACTCACGTGTTCTCCCGAACCACCACAAGTAAGCAATAACCAACCAATTTAACTTGGGTGAGTTGGGTTAGAGTTGGGTTATCTCTAACCCTAACTCTTAGATGGGAGTTTTTGGTAACTAAACTATCTCTAGCCTTGGTCTAGAGTGGAAACCCCAAATCCCCACTATAGAACCTTCCCGAATTTAGGGTAATCCTTTCTCAAGAAAAAAGCCAAATTAGATAGCTAAGTCAATGTTTGCAACCATTGACTATAAATTCAAGCATGGAGGATTCAATAGACCCAAATAATCAAACAAGAACAAAATCTATATATGAATTAAATACCCAAAAGGTATTATCTCTAATAAAAACCCAAATCTTAATTCAATAATTACACCAATAAAATAGCAATTAAGAACAAGAGTTGAAGAATGGAAAATAAAGATTTTACAATAAAGAGCATCCAAATCTTCACTCATATGGTGTTGGTTGATGAACTTGCTCTCCAAGCTTGCCAAAAGTTGTGAAAATAGCCAAAGATGTGTTCCCAATTGGCTGGTGATAACGGAAATTAAGCAAACAAGAAAGAAGGAGGAAAAGATATGAGAATTAATAACTAAGAATTGAAATTATGGGCAACAAGGGGCTAAAACCCTCACCTCCCAATTGATTCCAACAACTAGAAACTAATTCAACTCAACTAATCAAGAAAAACTAAATGAAATCCACAAGTGGGAGACCTTCGATTAATTAAGCAAAGAAGTTAAACTAACAATCAAGAGAGTCACCCTAATCACTCACTAATTCCTTAAGGGAATTACACTAAGCCTTACACTAGAAACTACAAGTTTTAGAGTATCAATCTTCAATATGCAAAAACTAGTCTTCCAAAATGAAGAAAAGCTACTACTTATACTAGGGAATAAGAAGACACTAGCTATTATAGTTTTGCCCTTAATGAAGTAAGGGCCTTGTTTTGTTGCCTTCTTTTGGGAATTCTTGAATTCCTCCTTCCACCTCACTTTAATGGACCACCCACGCATTGTATGCTTTCCTTTGAGATTCTTCAAGCTTCTCCAATGCTTCCCTTCTCATGAACATTGCTTGAAGGTCTTGGAGCTTTTTAGCTTGACTACGTGTGGAAGGCCTTGAAGGATAAGTGCCATCCAAGATAGTACCATCCATGCTTTCCAATCTAGTATCAGCTGGGAAGAGGTTTATAGCAATTGGGGTTTCCAAAAATGGGAATTTCCAAATCTGTCTTGCAGTTGATGACACCTTCATCGTGATCGCGTGCATGACCTTCGCAATTGTGAGGCTCTACAATGTCCTTCCACGTGGTCGTGTGACTCCACACTCGCGGTCGTGTGGCTTTGAGTTCTGCCAACTCATCGTGATCACGTGACTCACTGTCGTAGTTGTGATGGCCAATTTGATGCCAGTGCACAACAGCTCCCTTTTTGCTCCATTTGACTTGTTTTCACTTGAATCTTTCCCGAACACTTCTAAAACACAGAAATCTACAAAATAGAAGTAATTCATGTCAAATTGCACTATTTATCCCCTTCATACTAGAAAAAGCATAAGATTAAAAGCTAAATAAGTAGGTAGAATACCAACTTATCAATTTTGCAAATGATTACTTATCTCATGATTTGAAGGCTAACCCTAGTTCAATTTTACATACATGGATTGATTTAAGGAAAATTTCATGCATTGATATTATGATATCAAGTACTTTATGAAATTGCATGCCTAATTCTTCAAGTTATGGATTTAGAAAGAAAAGTGAACTTTGGCTATGCTAAGTTTTAATACTTATGATTTGAATTTTCATGACATTAGACATGTCCTTATGCTTTTTAAATAGAATTTTGGCATTAGATATGGCACAAGTATGTTATGAGCTATATATATATATTGGGAGTAGTATTTAACACCGAGCAATGACGGTTCTAGATAACCCAAGTCCAAAACTATGTTCCCACCATAGGTTGCCCTCTGTGGCTTATGACAGGATCCTATTATGATAAGGTTCTAACCTTGGCTGGTTAGGACAACCTTTTTTGGTGTGGGTGTATGACACTGGACTCCATGTAGCTCATCATGGTTTATGTCGGTTAATAGAAACTCCCGTATGAATGTTTTCAAGACTTATGTTATTCTATATCATTTCTTTTGCTTATACTATGATGACTACTAATGATTTTCGTACTATGCACGAACTCAGTTTTAACTATGTTTTTAGTATGATTTCACTATATTTATGCATAAATCACATATTCAGTACATCCTATAGTAATGATGCATATCTCGTGTTGTATCCTATTTATGATACAGATTCAGGCTCCTTTCTTCAAGTTTGTGGCTAGGCGTTTCCAGTTATCCAAATTTTGTTGGTAAGTCCTTATCATTCGAGGGCTATAGCTATGCTTGTTACTTTTATGTCTTTCCTTTGGATTTTTGAGTTAGCTGGGGTCTTGTCCCAAAACCTCTTTATGCCAGTTTAGAGGCTTCACACATAGCTAGACTTGTATTGTGTATTTTCGGATGTGGTATTCTTAGACCTTTATCTTATATAGACTTTGTTGCCTATTTCTACCAGTTATGCTTCCACTATAGTTCTCTGTGTATGCTCAAGTTATGCTATGACCAAGGGTTAACTTAGGGAACTAGTAGTCCCAAGTCTCGTGTTACACGTAAGGGGTAGTCTCGGGCATGACAACCTTGGTATCAGAGCATCAGGTTCAAGATTCCTAGGGTGTTTGAAAGCCGCATCGAGTAGAGTCTCTTTCATATATGTGAAGCGTGCCACACTTCTAAGAAGAAAACTATGAGGTGTCTTAGGAAAAAAATTACTTCTTTCATGATCAATATCGTGCGATAGAGTTTAACTCTATTACCCCTCTACTCCATTCTTTATGCATTTCATATTATGCCTCCTTGTCATGCGATGCCTCGCTGAGCCACCCGAAATGTTGACCCTTTGATTCCAGTCCCCGAGGTCACAAATGCAGAGTTTAAGAATGCCATTCATATGCTAGCTCAGACTATGGCCGCTCAGGCCAATCAACAGAATCTTATCCCCGCCTACCCTCAAGGTGGAGTAGCGGTCCGAGTTTGAGATTTTATTCGCATGAACCAACCAGAGTTCTGGGGTTCAAAAGTTTGCAAGGATCACCAAAATTTCTTGGATGAGGTAAAGAAGATCTTTGGTGTAATGCAAGTGGGTGGTGTTGATGGTATTGAGCTAGCTTTCTACCAACTCAAGGACGTGGTTCACATTTGGTTCACTCAACGGAGGAATGCTAGGGATAGGGAGGTGGTCCCTATGACTTGGAAATGCTTTCAGAGGGATTTTCTTGACCGGTTCTTCCCAAGAGAGTTGAGGAAAACTAAGTTCAAAGAGTTTGTGAATTTAAGGCAAGGTTTTATTTCAGTTCAGGAGTACGGATTGAAGTTCACCCAGATTTCTAGGTATGCTCCTTCCATGCTGGTTGACCCATGGGATGAGATGAGAAAGTATGTTTACGGAGTGTAGGATTTGGTAAAGAAGGAGTGTAGCTCCACAATGATTTTGGGTGACATGGATATTTCTCGACTTATGACTCTTGCCCATCAGATTGAGGGAGATAAGTTGAGGGAGATGGAAAGGGAGAACAAGAGGTTTAGATCAGAAAGTTTAGGTTTTAGCCATCAGAAGTCTGGAGGTGGATATCGCTCTTTATTTCAGAAGAAGTCATCAGGGCCTTTTCATTCTTCAGCTAGTGCCCCTACTCAGGCCCCCAGTCCTCGTCATGATCAAATTGGTAGAGGATCAGATTCCTTTTCACAGGGAAGTGTTGCAAAGGGGACTTCTTACCGTACTTGTAACAAATATGGTAGAAGTCATCTTGGTGAGTGTTTAGCTAGTTCAGGTGGATGTTTTGGGTGTGGTCAGGTTGGACACAAGGTTAAGGATTGCCCTTCAGCTAAGAAGGGACATGGAGGGAGTAGGACTCAGTATACTCCAACAGCCCCAGGAGGTCGACCGGCCCAGCAAGGCACTGCTTCTAGTTCTGGTGGTCAGCGCCAAAACTATATTTATGCCATGTCCTCTTGCCAGGACCAGGAGAGTTCACCAGACATTGTTATTGGTATGTTGAAAGTTTTCTCTCTCGATGTGTATGATTTATTAGATCCTGGTGCCTCCTTATCTTTTGTGACCCCTTATATGGCTTGCGAATTCAAGATTAGTCCTGATTAGCTCTTAGAACCCTTTTTGTTTCTACTCATGTTGGTGAGTCAATCCTAGGCAAATGAATCTATAGAAATTGCCCTATTTTAGTCATTCATAGAGTCACTTCAGCAGATCTAGTAGAGTTGGAGATGACTGATTTTGATGTTATTCTTGGGATTGATTGGTTGTATGCATGTTGTGCCTCGGTTTATTGTCGTACTCGAGTTGTCAGTTTCAAATTCCAAATGAACCTGTCTTAGAGTGGCAAGGTAGTCCTCCATCGTTGAAGGGTCATTTCATATCGTATCTTAAGTCTAGGAAGATGATTTCTAAAGGTTATGTTTATCATACAGTTTGGGTTGTGGACACGAAGTCCAAAACCCCATCTCTCTAGTCAGTTCCTGTTGTGAATGAGCTTCCTGAGGTATTTCTCAAGGATTTACCTAGAGTCCCTCCCAAGTGTGAGATCAACTTTGGAATAGATCTTCTTCCAGATACGCATTCTATCTCTATTCCTCCCTATAGAATGGCTCCAGTGAAGTTTAAGGAATTGAAAAAGCAGTTGAAGGACCTCCTTGATAAGGGTTATATCAGGCCTAGTATCTCTCCATGGGGTCCTCCAGTTCTATTTATGCAAAAAAAGATGGTTCTCTCAGAATGTGTATCGACTATCATCATTTGAACAAGGACACAATCAAGAATAAGTATCCCATTCCTAGGATTGATGACTTGTTTGATCAGCTTCAGGGTTCCAGTTACTTCTCCAAGATTGACCTTAGATCCAGTTATCATCACCTCAGAGTTAGATTGTGTGACATTCCAAAGACAGCCTTCAGAACTTGATATGGTCATTATGAATTTGTGGTTATGTCTTTTGAACTAACAAATGCTCTTGCAGCTTTTATGGATTTGATGAACTGTGTGTTCAAACAGTATTTGGATATGTTTGTGATTGTTTTCATTGATGATATTATTATCTATTCTCGGAGAGGAGGAGCATGTGGACCATCTAAGAGTTGTGTTGCAAACTCTCAAGGATCGATACATGTTTGCTAAGTTTAGAAAGTTTGAGTTTTGGATGCAGTCTGTTGCTTTTATGGGTCATATTGTAACTAGAAATGGTATTCGAGTTGATTCGCAAAAAATAGAGGCAATAAAGAACTAGCCTAGACCTACTTCCCCGTCTAATATTTGGAGATTTTTGGGTTTGGCTGGTTACTACAGGAGATTTATGGAAGGGTTTTCTTCCATAGTTGCCCCATTGACTCGGTTAACTCAGAAGAAGGTTAAATTTCAGTGGTCTGATCTATGTGAGAAGAACTTTCAGGAATTGAAGACTAGGTTGACCACAGCTCCAGTGTTGACTTTACTCGAGGGTTCAGATAACTTTGTTGTGTATTATGATACTTCTAGGATCGATTTGGGTTGTGGTTTAATGTAGTGTGGTAAGGTGATTGCTTATGCTTCTAGACAGCTTAAGATTCATGAAAAAAACTACCCTACTCATGATCTTCAGTTAGAGGCCGTGGTTTTTTCTTTGAGAATTTGGAGACACTACTTGTATGGTGTTTATGTGGACGTATTTCACCGATCATAAGAGTCTTCAGTACGTGTTCACTCAAGAGGAATTGAATCTTCATCATAGGAGTGGCTTGAGCTTCTTAAGGATTATGATATGAGTGTGTTTTACTATCCGAGTAAAGAAAATGTCATGGAGGATGCAGTTAGTAGGTTGTGTATAGGTAGTGTATCTTTGGTTGAGGACGGAAAGAAGGAATTGGCCAAGGATGTTCATCGAATTTCTCGATTAGGAGTTTGCCTTATGGATTCAACAAATGGTGGTGTTATCGTTCTGAATGGGTCTAAATCATCCTTGGTAGCTGAAGTGAGAAGCAAGACGGTGGTCCTATTTTGCACCAGTTAAAGAGTGCAGTCCATCAGCAAAGGGTAGTGGTCTTCTCCCAAGGGGGGGATGGTGTGCTTTGATATCAGGGTCAATTGTGTGTTCTGGATGTAGATGGGTTGAGAGAGTAAATTTTGACAGAGGCTCATAGCTCCAGGTATTCTATTCACCCTTGTGCCACCAAGATGTACCGTGACCTATGGGATGTCTATTGGTGGAATGGCATGAAGAGGGACATAGCTGATTTTGTGGCTAAGTGTCCCAACTGTCTACAATTGAAGGTAGAGCATCAGCGACCAGGTGGTATGACTTAAGATATTGATCTTTCTACTTGGAAGTGGGAAGCGATCAATATTTATTTCATTACAGGTTTGCCTCATACTCGTAGGCAACGTGATTCTATTTAGGTGATCATCAACAGAATGACTAAATCAGCCCATTTCTTGGCTGTCAAGACTACAGATTTAGTTGAGGATTATGCCAGACTCTATATTCATGATATAGTCATATTGCATGGCATTCCATTGTCTATTATTTCGTATAGGGGTACTCAATTTACACCCCAATTTTGGAGGTCATTTCATAAAGGTCTTGGTACTCAGGTTAAGCTTAGCACAACTTTTCACCCATAGATGGATGGTCAGGCAGAGTGTAATATTCAGACTTTAGAGGTTATGTTGAGAGCCAGTGTGATTGATTTCAAAGGTAATTGGGATGATCACTTACTTCTTATCGAGTTTGCCTACAACAACAACTTTCATTCTAGCATCCAGATGCCTCTTTATGAGGCACTTTATGGGTGGAGGTGTAGATCTCCTATTGGTTGGTTTGAGGTAGGTAAGTCAGCTTTAATTGGTCTAGATTTGGTTCATGCTACTATGGAGAAGGTTCAAATCATTAGAGAAAGGTTGAAGAGCTCTCAGAGTCGATAGAAATCATATGCAGATGTGAGAAGAAGAGAGATGGAGTTTGAGGTTGATGATTGGGTATTTCTGAAGGTGTTACCCATGAAGGGTGTTATGAGATTTGGTAAGAAAGGGAAGTTTAGTCTCGCTATGTAGGTCCTTATAGGATTCTAAGGAAAGTTTGTAATGTTGCTTATGAGTTGGAGTTGCCAACAGACTTAGAAGCGGTTCATTCATTTTTCCATGTTTCCTTGTTGAAGAAGTGTGTTGGTGATCTGACCTTAATTGTTCCTTTGGAGAATGTGAATGTGAAGGATATCCTTACTTATGAGGAAGTTCCGGTGGAAATTCGTGATCGTCAGATTTGGAGGTTGAGAAGCAGGGAAGTCGATTCGGTAAAGGTCCTTTGGAGAAATCAGCTAGTTGAGGGAGCTACTTGGGAAGCAGAAGAAGCCATGAAAGCCAAGTACCCTCATCTCTTTCTTTCTAATCCAGTTTAAGCTTGAGGTAATAGTTTCCTCCTTAGTATGTCCCAACAAATCGACTCCATCAATTTCTCTCTTGATCCTAGCATGCATTCATATTTTGCGAAGTTAGTTCAGTCATGTTTTAAGTTAAAAAGTCAGTTTTCATGCTTACCCTTCAGTTTTCATGTTTTGTTGGTTGGTTGGTTGGGTTGTTTTTTCTCTAATTTTCCTTAATCAGTCTTCATTCAAGGATGAATGATCCCAAGGGGGATATATTGTAACACCCCAGAATTCGAATCAGCTTTTAAACTTAGAATCTCTGAAAATTTTGAACCTTCCAGAAACCACGAGTCCAGACCACGAGCCATGGATTGAACAACGAGCCATGGAAGGAACTCGTGGAAACTGTTCTGAAGACCCTCCTTAGGTCTGAGAACCACGAGTCGGGTTCACGAGTTGTGGATGGTTCCACGGGTCGTGGAACCAGCTCATGGAAATCAAACTGAGACTCATGTTTTCCCAGTGAACCACGATAGGTTCCTATGACTCGTGGATGGTTCTATGAGCTATACTATTGAGTCATGGAAAGTTATCCACAACTTGAATTTTGGGTCAGAAAACACGAGTCATGGTTGGGTCTATGGGTCGTAGACCTCACTCATGGAATCTAAAGTTGAGTTTTTAAATCAGTTATTTTCCAGTTTTTACCCAGGGATATTTTTTAACTACCCACCCTTTTAACTCTTAAGTGAGGTTGTTTTGGCCATTTTTAGTAGGGTTTCATCCCTAATTAGTCTAAGTCTTTCATTATTCCTTATTCACCTCCCAAAAGAGGAAAGAACTTCATCAACTCAAAGTTTCAAGCTCCAAAGCAAAGGTTTCAGATCCAAGTCTCCATTCTTCCCATTCTTAGTTGGGCAAGCTTCAAATCAGGTATGTGGGTATTCAATAAGGGGATTCTTCCACGCTTATGCCCAAACTCCCAATTCTCCCAAATTGATTTTTATGAAGTTTCAAGTTAGGGTTCATACCCAATTTTCATGAGCTTTTCTATTAAGTGTTTCCTTATGATTCTTCAATAAATTCTAAGTTTAATTTCATGATTCACATGGATTTTGCAAATGATTACTTATCTCATGATTTGAAGGCTAACCCTAGTTCAATTTTACATGCATGGCTTGATTTAAGGAAAATTTCATGCATTGATATTATGATCTCAAGTACTTTATGAAATTGCATGCCTAATTCTTCAAGTTATGAATTTAGAAAGAAAAGTGAGTTTTGTCTATGCTAAGCTTTATGACTTATGATTTGAATTTGCATGACATTAGATATGTCCTTATGCTTTTTAAATAGACTTTTTGCATTAGATATGTCACAAGTATGCTATGAGATATATATATATATTAGGAGTAGTATTTAGCACCGAGATATAAGAGTTCTAGATAACCCAAGTCCAAAACTACATTGCCACTGTAGGTTGCCCTATGTGGCTTGTGACAGGATCCTATTATGATAAGGTTATAACCTTGGCCGGTTAGGATAACCTTTTTCAGTGAGGGTGTATGACACTGGACTCCATGTAGCTTATCATGGTTTATGTAGGTTAATATAAACTCTCATATGAATGTTTTTAAGTCTTATGTTATTCTATATCATGTCTTATGTTTATACTACGATATCCACTTATGATATTCTTACTATGCACGAACTCAGTTTTAACTATGTTTTTAGTACATTTTCACTATATTTATGCATATATCACATATTCAGTACATCATATAGTACTAACGCATATCTCGTATTGCATCCTATTTATAATGCAGATTCAGCTTCCTTTTCTCAGGTTTGTGGCTAGGCATTGCCAGTCATCCAGATTCTGTTGGTGAGTCCTCATCATTCGAGGGCTATAGCTATGCTTGTTACTTTTATGTTTTCCTTGTTACTTTTATGTTTTCCTTTGGATTTCTAAGTTAGCTGGGGTCTTGTCCCAACAACTCTTTATGCCAGTTTAGAGGCTTCAGACATAGCTAGACTTGTATTCTGTATTTTCGGATGTGGTATTCTTAGACCTTTATCTTATATAGACTTGGTTGCCTATTTTTACCAGTTATGCTTCCGTTATAGTTTTCTGTGTATGCTCAAGTTATGCTATTACCAAGGGTTAACTTGGGACACTTATGGTCCCAGATCTCGTGTTACGTCTAGGGGGTAGTCTCAGGGCATGACAGAGTTTTAAGCCAAGATGAAAAATATCAAGAAGGCACTAGCAGGGTGGAGTAAAGAAACTTTTGGCAATATCTTTCAACAAATTGCCACATTGGAAGACATGATCAAGGTTAAAGAACTATAGATGGAGATACAACCATCAGCTAAAAATAGGATGGCATTAAGCAAAGCTGAAGCAGAATTGAAGAAGTTCCTATTCATGGAGGAGGAGTACTAGAAACAGAAGTCAGGCATGATATTGTTTGCACAGGGAGACAGGAACACCAAATTCTTTCACTCTTATGTAAAAGGAAGAAGGAAAAAACTGCACATATCATAAATTCAGAACCATTAAGGATACACTGTGAATTCAAATGAAAACATAGGGGATGAAGCTGTTAATTTTTTTGAAGAGCACTTTAAGTAGATATAAAGAGTAGAGAATTATACAATGTTGGACAAAATTCCCCACATGATCTCTCATGAGAAAAATGAAGAATTGGTGTGATTGCCTATTAAGGAGGAAGTTAAAAAAGTGGTTTTTGACCTAAATAGAGATAGCCCCATTTGACTAGATGGTCAGGTCATTTTTTCCAGAGATTTTGGGACACTATTAGAGAGGATATCACCAAGATAGTTTGAGCATTCTTTTGTGGGCGAGAGATCCCCAGATTCATAACTCATACAAACCTGGTACTGCTACCCAAGAAAGAGATTGTAAACAACTTTACAGGCCTCAGACCAATAATCCTGAGCACCTTTGCCAATAAGATTCTTTCAAGAATGTTGCATGAAAGGATTGTCACCATTCTCCCAATCATTATATCTCCCAATCAGTCATGTTTTGTCAAAGGCAAAAGTATTACAGAGAATATTCTACTGGCGCAGGAGATAATTAGGGACATCAACAAGAGGAACAAACTACACAATGTGGTGGTGAAATTAGATATGGAAAAAGCTTATGATAGAGTTTCCTGGGTTTATCTAACTAAGGTCTTGAAAAGATTTGGTTTCTCTAAAATCATTATTGATATGGTACAGAGGTTGATGTTTAATAATTTGATACTAGCATGGATGGCATGGTTGACACGAGCATGGATGGCATGGATGACACATTTGATGTTCGTGAAAAGAGAAGCTTAGGAGTCGTGGGAGTGATGTGGATGAAGAAAAGAAGCTATCTGTGCAAGTGGCTAGGCTTTAAATTCAAGAATCCACAAAGAAGACAACCAAACAAGGCCCTTGCCTCATTAAGGGAAACATTGGATATGTTCCTTGGTCATTGATGGTAGGAGTAGTACTAATGTGGTGAGTTGCACTATGGTTGATAGAATGAAGCTTCCTACACAAAGACACCCCAAGCCATGCACACTTCAATGTCTCATTGAGAATGATGAAGTAGAGGTAACCAAGCAAGTGGTCATGAATTTTAGCATTGGCAAGTATCGAGATGAGGTGTTATGTGATGTTTTGCCCATGCAATCTTGTCATATGTTGTTTGGTAGACCTTGGCTAGCCGGTAGGGATGTTTAATATCAAGTGGAGTCCAACAAATACTCATTTGTATTTAGAGGATGAAGGCACACTCTTGTACCTTTAACACCTTATCAAGTGAGTGAGGACTACAAGATAATGAGGGAGCTTCGGAAAGTACTTAAGAGAGAGGAACTTAAAAAGGAGAAGAAAGAATTGGCTCAAGAAGGGAAGTTTTATGAGATTGATGAGCCAAGAAGTGACTTAAAAGAGGTGCACAAGGAGCACTTAATTGTGGAACTTGCCAATACCAATCCCTTGTTGCCTACTAACCATGGTGCTAGCATTTTACCTAGTACCATCCCTTCTCTTTTGCAGGTTGATGGAGAATTATTTCTAAAGGAAGATCCGAACAAAGTCCCTCACGAACAAAGGGTTGAAGGCCTAATAATGGAGCTACCTAGCAAGGCAACTCCTAAAAAGAAACACAAGGACCAAGTCTATGGGTCCAAGATTATGCATAGGTGGGAAAGCTTTGGGAAACCAAGTGTGGTGGACAAGAATGCACACTCAAAGGCCCATCTTCGAGGTATGTACCCTTCCCCTCTTATTCCAAGCAATCCTTGGACTCATGATGACATTTTGTGGGCAAGAGATCCCCAGATTCATAAATCATACAAACCTGGTACTGCTACCCAAGAAAGAGACTGTAAACAACTTTACAGGCCTCAAACCAATAATCCTGAGCACATTTGCCAATAAGATTCTTTCAAGAATGTTGCATGAAAGGATTGTCACCATTGTCCCAGCATTATCTCTCCAAATCAGTCAGGTTTTGTCAAAGGCAAAACTATTACAGAGAATGTTCTACTGGCGCAGGAGATAATTAGGGACATCAACAAGAGGAACAAACTACACAATGTGGTGGTGAAATTAGATATGGCAAAAGCTTATGATAGAGTTTCCTGGGTTTATCTAACTAAGGTCTTGAAAAGATTTGGTTTCTCTAAAATCATTATTGATATGGTGCGGAGGTTGTTGTCTAATAATTTGATACTAGCATGGATGGCATTGTTGACACGAGCATGGATGGCATGGATGACATATATGATGATCATGAAAAGAGAAGCTTAGGAGTCGTGGGAGTGATGTGGATGAAGAAAAGAAGCCATTTGTGCAAGTGGCTAGGCTTTAAATTCAAGAATCCACAAAGAAGATAACCAAACAAGGCCCTTGCCTCATTAAGGGCAACATTGGAAATGTTCGTTGGTCATTTATGGTAGGAGTAGTACTAATGTGGTGAGTTGCACTATGGTTGATAGAATGAAGCTTCCTACACAAAGACACCCCAAGCCATACACACTTCAATGTCTCATTGAGAATGATGAAGTAGAGGTAACCAAGCAAGTGGTCATGAATTTTAGCATTGGCAAGTATCGAGATGAGGTGTTATGTGATGTTTTTCCCATGCAATCTTGTCATATGTTGTTTGGTAGACCTTGGCTAGCTGGTAGGGATGTTCAATATCAAGTGGAGTCCAACAAATACTCATTTGAATTTAGAGGATGAAGGCACACTCTTGTACCTTTAACACCCTATCAAGTGAGTGAGGACTACAAGATAATGAGGGAGGTTCGGAAAATACTTAAGAGAGAGGAACTTGAAAAGGAGAAGAAAGAATTGGATCAAGAAGGGAAGTTGTATGAGATTGATGAGCCAAGAAGTGACTTAAAAGAGGTGCACAAGGAGCACTTAATTTTGGGACTTGCCAATACCAATTCCTTGTTGCCTACTAACCATGGTTCTAGCATTTTACCTAGTACCATCCCTTCTCTTTTGCAGGTTCATGGACAATTATTTATAAAGGAAGATCCGAACAAAGTCCCTCACGAACAAAGGGTTGAAGGCCTAATAATGGAGCTACCTAGCAAGTCAACTCCTAAAAAGAAACACAAGGACCAAGTCTATGGGTCCAAGATGATGCATTGGAGGGAAAGCTTTGGGAAACCAAGTGTGGTGGACAAGAATGCACACTCAAAGGCCCTTCTTCGAGGTATGTACCCTTACCCTCTTATTACAAGCAATCCTTGGAGTCATGATGACATTTTTCCTATGGTAGGTAGGTTTTGGAAATTGTATGACCTCATACCCTACCATGAGAGTGATGATATAGCTCCAATGTATTCATGGTTGGTTTCGACTATGCTTAAGTTATGTGAGTTTTATGTTTTGAATGCCAACCATAATTTTTGTTTGGGAAAGAATCCATGGTGCATCCATGATACCCGATTTATGTATTCTACTCCTTGTCACACTTATGTGACTGGACAAGTTGAGGTGTTAGGATGGATTCTTGGAAGCATGAATTTGCATGTTTATCCACTCTTTGTGGGAGTTTGTTTGAGGAATAATAATAAAGTGTTCTTGAAATTGTTAATCTCGTCCTCTTGTGTTCCAAATTGTGAATGCCATCTTGTTAACATTCTTTTCTTTAAGTGTGTATTTGCAATTGAGAACTCTCGAGTAGATGCTGATAACGCCCAAACTACACCTCTAATTAAAGAAGCGTAAGGGGTCGTAGTCAAATATAGAACCCAACAAAGGTTGGGGTCGAATCCCACAGAGAATATGGTGAAGATTAAGCCTTTAGTGAAGTATGTGACTAATCGTCAATAGTTTTTGGTAAATAAAAGGGGGGTTTTTGTGTAAACAATGCGTAAGCAAAACAAACAATTAACGTATGAATGATAATCAATAGGAGAATGAACTAGGGAAGTGTTTACCATGGCGTTGGTAACAATGTCGATCCTAGGCTTAATCGGGTTCTTTTTATATGCATGTCACGATGTGATTGAATTAATGGTATCGTCTAAACGTCTCTCGACCAAATAAACAAATTTCCTTTTCTATTCTCTCGACCTCGAAAAGATGTGCTTTTTAGATTTCAATCCTAAACATCAAGTAGATTAATCTAGTTACAGCATTAATCATTAGACGGGAGTTAGTAGTCTCGAATCCTTGTTGTTAATCAAGTTTCCCGGTTTTAATTTCTTTACTCAAGCAAATTAAACCTAGGCATGTTCTAATGTTTGCAACCACTAGAAAACGTTAAATAATGAATGATTAACAACGTGACAATACATATATTGAACCCAACGCTACCCAGGAATCTATATCGCTACGTTTGCCATGGCTCCCACAACCCTAGTTGTGGGAGGTTTAGTTAATCATGCTTGTAGAAGAATAGAAGAAAGTTATATTCATAATAAAGAAAAGAGATCCTTACAATGTAGTGAAAACAATCTTCAATTATTCCAAGAACAAGAAAATAACAAGATCCCCAAGAACGATTCAAGAACACGAATTCAAGAAGTAGAAAACGTGTTTCTTGATCTCCAAGTCGACTAAAACTCCTCAAACTATTGTAAAAACGTGTAAAAACTACTTGAAAGGGTCATATGTAAAATAAACCTAACATAGGGTATTTATAGGAGTCTAGGAAACCAATCCCAAAAACGTCCGGATTCCGCGTAGCGGACTGCCCAAGTGTGACGGCTTGGGGTGACGGACCGTCACCACCTTGACGGACCGTCGACTTGGCCGTCACCACAAGGCAGTGGTGTAGCTCAACCTGACGGTCACTGTGACGGACCGTCATCGCCTTGACGGACCGTCACGGCGGCCGTCACTCCTAGGCAATACACTTCCTCTACTTGACGGTCACATGTGACGGACCGTCACATGTTTGACGGACCGTCACTCAGGCCGTCACTCTTAGGCAGAATGTCTTTTTGCTCGTATTTCCTTCCGTTTCCGTGTTTGTCTCTATTTCCTACAAATATAACATAAAAACATCAAAAACGACGATGGTTGCTTGAAAATGTACGATTGTTCTTAGTTAAAAGGAGTCGAAAGTGCCGTAAAATGGTGGCACATCAACACCCTTAACTTAAAACGTTCGCTTGTCCTCAAGCAACATGACATAAACAAAAAACAATACGACGACTCAACTAAGAAAACAAACTCGTGTCTCTAGCAACTCATGGTCATTCATTAGTTCATTAAATCCAGCTCCCTCGTAGCACACAAATGTATGAAACACTAACTTGCAAGGATCCAAACATGTCATTCTGCTATGATAGAACATTCCACATACACACGCGCAGCGATCCTAACAATCAATAGACAATACAGACATCTTGGTGCCCTCACCACAAAGAAATCCCACACACAAGATTTGGGACTAGGTAAGCGCTCACACTCACAAACGATTTCAAACAATGCACATGCGATACCATAGGCTTGCCCTTACTATTCTATTTCAGTTCTTCAGAAAGCCGCTCAGGATCACTACAGGACTTGTTTAGGCTTGTAATGAGGTTTCAGGTGCAGGTATGGTACATTTAGGGGTTAGTGACTAAGCCCTCCTTGGAACTACCGACTTCTTATTACCACATAACTTTATTTTGCCCATCCTTCTTCACCTTTTTATTTTCTTCTCTCTAGCTACAGGTGCGGCCTCGTTATTTTGACAATTCTTTTTATTACTTTTTCGATCTTTTTCATCTCTTTTTTTTTCCTTTCTTTTCTTAGGCACACACCCGACTTTTCATTCACTTTTCACAACCAATCATCTCCATCCTCTTTTTCTTATCATTCACCTCTATAGTAGCCACCCTCAACTTAGGCTGATTGCCTGAGTTGAGGTGCACGATGTCCTAGGAAGGACCAGGGCCAAAACAGGGTTTACCTCTATAGTAGCCACCCTCAACTTAGGCTGTTTGCCTGGGTTGAGGTGCACGATGTCCAAGGAAGGACCAGGGCCAAAATAGGGATTCGAAGTTAAACAGGAATGGTGACAGGTTATTGAAAGAATAGGGTCAATTAAGGCTCAAACAGGGATCAAAGGGATTATTTGCATTTGGACGGTCTTATCGGCTAAGTGGACTGCACACAAAAAGGGCTTGTGATCCTTTCCTAAGCAACCAACTTCAAACTTAACAAAATAGACTTGGCAAGTTCTAGATGCATGCACAGAGTAAGAATTTATAACAATCATCTCACACACTCTTGGCACCAAGAAACTATATCGCTACCAACTATCAAACAACCGCTCGGCTTAAGCATACTCATTCTAATCATAACCACACAATGACATTCAAGGATCCAGATAGTCAATCGTTTCAACATAAGTACAAAACCAAAAAAAATTTAAAGGGGCCTCGTTTTAGTCAAGCAAAACGCCATGATGCTTGCTATAGACACTTTAAAAAAAAATTAAAATAACAACCTAAACATGCCGGTTCTACTAGATAGCACACCGGAGGGAAAAGAAACACGGCAACAAAAACCCTCGGTGGTGACTCACAGGTTTCCCAACACCCTCAACTTAGACTCATGCATTGTCCCCAATGCATAGATATGAAAGCTAAAAACTGTGAGAGAAAGGAATACCTGTGATGTCGATTGGACTCAGATTCTGGACTGATGTTGGGGACCGCCAGGGTCTCCAAAACAAGAGAACTCAATGGAGTGTGGCGTTCCAGCTTCCTTTTTGGGCTCCATCGCTAGTCGCGACAACTTCTTCGCTCTTTCTTTGCAGATTCTCTTGTGGTGTTTTCTTTTTCTTGACCTTTCACCGCTTTCCTTTACCTGCTTCTCCTCAAGATACGCGTCTGCAGGGCCTTCCTCAATAGCATCGATGACCGCGACCACCCTCATGTCACTTGGTTGCTTCATCAATTTGGACACATCGAACTTGACCACTTCATTGTTTAATCGGAAGGTCAGTTCGTTTTTCTCCATGTCAACCAATGCTCTTGTTGTGGCTAGCAATGGTCGTCCCAAGATTATGGGAACTTTGAAATCCACTTCGCAATCCAAGATCACAAAGTCTGCCGGGAATATTAGCTTACCGATCTTTACTAGCACATCAGACAATATTCCCACAGGTCTCTTCACTGAGCGGTCAGCCATCATCACTCTTATGGACGTTGGTTTAGGAGCTCCCAAACCCAGTTGTTTATAGACGGCTACCGGCATCAAGTTGATGCTAGCACCCAGATCACACAAGGCTTTCCCGAAGTTGAGCTTCCCAACAGTGCAGGGAACAGTAAACGCACCTGGGTCTTCCTTCTTTTCTACTAACGATCTAGAGGAAATAGCGCTGTAGTGGTGGAGGTTGTCTTCCGGTTCAAAACTTACCGACCTCTTCTTTGTAATCAAGTCCTTCATGAACTTGGCATAACCGGGCATTTGTTCCAGCGCTTCCACCAATGGTATGTTTATTGAAATTTGCTTCAGCATGGTCATGAAGTTCAGGAACTTACCATCATCAGCTTTCTTCTTCAAACGCTGTGGGAACGGAGGTGGTGGCCGAGGCATCATAGTTGGAGGCTTTTCAGCTTCCTTGCTTTTCTCCGCGGGCTTTGGAGTTTCCTCCTCTACTGCCTCTTCATCATCCGCAACATCACCTTGAGTCTGAATTACCGGATGTGATTTCGGTAATATTTTGCCGCTTCTTGTGGTGATCGCCATACAGCTAGCGTCATTCCTCGGATGAGTCGTGTCACTCGGCAAGGTACCTGTCTTCCTTTGGTTCAGAGATGCCGAGATTTGCCCTACTTGCTGCTCCAGCTGCTTGATCGCGGTGGAATGTGACTCTACTACCTGACTCAACATTGATAACTCAGTCCTCATCTCCTTTACCCCAGAGTCAGTCGATTCCACCTTCAGCAGCATCTTTGCCATCATGCTCTCCAATTTCGACGTCCCTGTCTCAGTGCTAGCTCTATCCCGATTACTAGGTGGAACATACAACCCACCTTTATCAGTGTAGTTCCTCCAGTTTCCTTGGTCGCGATCTCTGTAGTCGATTTTCTCATAGTGGTTGTCTCTCTGATAGTTCCGACCTTGGTTTCCTTGGCCATTGGCCTGGAAACCAACCAAGTAATTCGCTTCCTAAGTTTCCAACTCTGCTGCTCTACCTTAGGAACCCACAGCTTTTACCTTCTCCATACCTCCTGAGAACAAGTGCTTGGTCAGTAGGTCCAACTGCGTTTTCAGATGCGCCATGTCTTGGTCGCGCTCCTCCTCTTTTCTGCGCTGCTCAGCTGACACACCAACTACATACGTACTAGCTGCTACCTCTGAATCTCGTGTGTGCCAGGCCCTGTTGGTTTTGGTGAGCCTGTCCAAAGTAGTTGTGGCCTCAACAAAGGTGAGACCCATGAATGCACCACCTGCTGCGTTGTCTAACGTCGGCTTGGTAGCCGAATTCAGTGCCTGGTAGAACGTCTGCATCAAAAAGTTATCGGTCAACTGATGGTTCGGGCATTGTGTTATCTTCTTTTTGAATCGCAACCAAGTCTCGTGCAGTGCTTCGTGCGGTTGCTGCCTAAAGTTGCTAATCTCGTCCCTCAACTGTATCATCCGAGAGGGAGGAAAGAACCTTTCTAGGAAAGCTCCTCTCAACTCTCCCCACGTTGCGATAGAGTCGGGGGTCAGCTCTGTCAACCACAATGCTGCCTCATCAGACAGAGACAACGGAAACAACCTGAGCCTAATCGCTGTCTGACTCACTCCCGGTAGTTCAAACGACTTGCATATGCCCACGAAATTCATTAGGTGCTGGTTTGGATCCTTCCCAGCAACACCTCGGAACACTCCTCTCAAGTTCAACAGCTAGATCATCGTGCTAGTGATGTTGAACTTGGCTCCGGGCGGTAGCGGTGGAACAACAATGGCGCCCGTAGCGCCAGCTCCATCTAAGTCTAGATCCTCATCATTCCTTGCGATCTCATCCTGCAGACCACCAGCATTCAGATTTTGTTGGGCCTGCAGTTCTGCAGCAATCCTCGCTGCCTCTAGTTGTGCGGCCATATTCTGCCTCAATGTTCTAGCAAGCTCGGGGTCGTAAGGTAAAATTTGTTCCCCCAAACTTCGGGTACTTGGCATGCACAACTGTGTACCCTGTCAAAGACAAAAATAACAAATAAACGTAAAGCAGGAAATTATGACTAAGAGTCAAATAAACACACCAGACTTAATTAACAACCGTATTCCCCGGCAACGGCGCCACTTTTTGATAACGCCCAAACTACACCTCTAATTAAAGAAGCGTAAGCGGTCGTAGTCAAATATAGAACCCAACAAAGGTTGGGGTCGAATCCCACAGAGAATATGGTGAAGATTAAGCCTTTAGTGAAGTATGTGACTAATCGTCAATAGTTTCCGGTAAATAAAAGGGGGGTTTTGTGTAAACAATGCGTAAGCAAAACAAACAATTAACGTATGAATGATAATCAATAGGAGAATGAACTAGGGAAGTGTTTACCATGGCGTTGGTAACAATGTCGATCCTAGCTTAATCGGGTTCTTTTTATATGCGTGTCACGATGTGATTGAAGCAATGGTATCGTCTAAACGTCTCTCGACCAAATAAACAAATTTCCTTTTCTATTCTCTCGACCTCGAAAAGATGTGCTTTTTAGATTTCAATCCTAAACATCAAGTAGATTAATCTAGTTACAGCATTAATCATTAGACGAGAGTTAGTAGTCTCGAATCCTTGTTGTTAATCAAGTTTCCCGGTTTTAATCTCTTTACTCAAGCAAATTAAACCTAGGCATGTTCTACTGTTTGCAACCACTAGAAAACGTTAAATAATGAATGATTAACAACGTGACAATACATATATTGAACCCAACGCTACCCGGAATCTATATCGCTACGTTTGCCATGGCTCCCACAACTCTAGTTGTGGGAGGTTTAGTTAATCATGCTTGTAGAAGAATAGAAGAAAGTTATATTCATAATAAAGAAAAGAGATCCTTACAATGTAGTGAAAACAATCTTCAATTATTCCAAGAACAAGAAAATAACAAGATCCCCAAGAACGATTCAAGAACACGAATTCAAGAAGTAGAAAACGTGTTTCTTGATCTCCAAGTCGACTAAAACTCCTCAAACTATTGTAAAAACGTGTAAAAACTACTTGAAAAGGTCATATGTAAAATAAACCTAACATAGGGTATTTATAGGAGTCTAGGAAACCAATCCCAAAAACGTCCGGATTCCGCGTAGCGGACTGCCCAGGTGTGACGGCTTGGGGTGACGGACCGTCACCACCTTGACGGACCGTCGACTTGGCCGTCACCACAAGGCAGTGGTGTAGCTCAACCTGACGGTCACTGTGATGGACCGTCATCGCCTTGACGGACCGTCACGGCGGCCGTCACTCTTAGGCAGTACACTTCCTCTACTTGACGGTCACATGTGACGGACCGTCACATGTTTGACGGACCGTCACTCAGGCTGTCACTCTTAGGCAGAATGTCTTTTTGCTCGTATTTCCTTCCGTTTCCGTGTTTGTCTCCATTTCTTACAAATATAACATAAAAACATCAAAAACGACGACGGTTGTTTGAAAATGTACGATTGTTCTTAGTTAAAAGGAGTCAAAAGTGCCGTAAAATGGCGGCACATCAGATGCTAAGTTGCTTATTTTTTTTTGGGAGAGTCCATGGATATTGAAAGCTCCTTGTCACCTTCATAGGGTTGGACAAGTTAAAGTTTAAAATGGAACACTTGGAAGCATGCTTGGTTCTATGATAGGAAGGACCCCAACTCCTTGGGAATATTATTTGACATGGAATGATTTGATTCCTAATAGATCCCTCGACTATTCTAGTAGCATGCCTTTGTTGGGGCACTTCCTTCCTTTGGAAAGTTGCTTGTTAGAGAGGTTTATTTTGTGCTTAAAATGTCTCTTCTTATCTACCGGTGTCCTTATCTTTTGTCATGCCTTAGATGAGAATAGTGATCTTAACACCTTTCTCTACTACCTCTTTGCATATGATGATGTCTATGTTTGTATTAGATTTGTTTCCTATAGAGGTAGGGGTTCCTTTGATTTGTCCAATTGTCTTTGTGACAAAGATATGTGGGTCTTTTACTTCTTTGACCCCAATGAACCCTTGTGGGTGATTGCACCACTTTTGGTGTGGCTTTCTTGTGAGACAATGAAACAATTGTGTCTTATGGCTCCAAATTTAAATATGATACCATCTTTTGGAACTCTTTAGGCCACAAAGGCCTTTGTGTTTGCCTTGTCTCTTGGTGTTTATCATAACCAAAACCTTTGCACCTTATATGATGAGTTGCTTGTATTGAAAGCAAAGGATATTTGGTTGTATCTCAAACTTGTGCCTCCTTGGCATGGTGATATTGTTGCTAACCCTTGTACTAACCCTCATGCATTGAGGATATTTTGGTTGTTGTCCTTCTCATGTGTTTTTAAGGTTTGGATTCGAGTACGAATCATTTTCAAGAAGGGGAGGATGATACTAGCATGGATGGCATGGTTGACACGAGCATAGATTGCATGGATGACACATATGATGTTCGTGAAAATAGAAGCTTAGGAGTCATGGGAATGATGTGGATGAAGAAAAGAAGCCATTTGTGCAAGTGGCTAGGCTTTAAATTCAAGAATCCACAAAGAAGACAACCAAACAACGCCCTTGCCTCATTAAGGGCAATATTGTAAAAAGCCAATATCTTCTTATCTCCTTTAGTATAAATAGGATATTTCTTTATTTTGCAAGGAGTTTTTGATAAATATTGAATATTGAGCTTTGAAGCTTGTAGTTTCTAGGTATTTAGCTTGTAGTTTCTAGGTGAAGCCTAGCATTAGTTGGTAATTTTGCAAGGAGTTTTTGATGAATAATGAATATTGAGCTTTGAAGCTTGTAGTTTCTAGGTATTTAGCTTGTAGTTTCTAGGTGAAGCCTAGCATTAGTTGGTAATTTTAGTAGTGTGGATCTTGAAATTGTTGGTGAACTTCTTGGTTTGGTTAATCGAAGGTTGCTCATTTGTGGTTTCTTGAGTTCTTTTGATTTTTCTCAAACTAGGGTTTGTGTTTGAATTATTGAATTCAATTGGGAGATGAGGGTATCAAGTCCCTTGTTGCCCATAAATTCAAGAGTTTGAATATAAACTCTAATATCCTTCTTTTGTTTTCTTTCCTTCTTGTTCTTCCCTCTTTGTCCTTTATCATAATTGGTACTCTATTATTATCAATGGCCAGTCACATGGTTTTTATATATCATCCAAAGGATTAAAACAAGGAGACCCCCTATCACCTACCCTATTCATCATAGCTACTGAGGTCTTATCCAGAGGGCTGAATAAACTCAATGAAGATGTAGATTTCAGAGGGTATGGCTTACCTAAATGGAGTCCAAAGATAAATCATTTGTTTTATGCAAATGATACCATACTTTTCTGCTCTGGAGATAGAACATCAGTCATAAAAATGAAGTGGATATTGAAGGAATATAAGCAAGTTTCAGGACAAATGATTAATAAGAATAAGAGTTTTTTCTACCTCCATGAAAAGACACCTATTGTGGTAAGAGCTAGACTGAGAATCCTGATTGGTATAAATCATGGATCATTCCCTTTTACATACCTTAGATGCCATTTTTTCTATGGTAGGAAGAATAAGAATCATTTTGAAGAGTTGTTAAGGAAAGTAACAAAAAGAATCATGTGCTGGCAATACAAATTTCTATCTTTTGGGGGAAAGTTTATACTTATTTCTGATGTGTTACAATCAATGCATGTATATATGTTATAAGCTATGAATCCTCCTAAAGTGATTATTGATCAGCTCTACCAAATTTTTTTCATGTTCTTCTGGAGAAAGACTAGAGTAAGCAAAGGGAAACACTGGTAGCCTGGAATGAAATGTGTTACCCACAGAAGGACGAAGGGCTGGGTTTCATATCACTACATGATGTTTCAGCGACTCTATTCACCAAACTATAGTGGAATTTTAGAACATCAACATCTTCTGTATGAGGCTCATACATGTGGAATAAATATTATAAGAAGTGTCACCCTTTAATTACCAAAGGAGTTGCGGCATCACATGCTTGGAGGAAAATGTTGCAGGTGAAAGAGGAAGTAGAACATGATATTTGGTGGAAAATCAAAAGTCGGGACTCTAGCTTCTGGTTTGACTATTGGACACAACAAGTGGCACTATATTACACTGAAGAGAACAACAATGAAGAAGATGAGATTGAAGTAAAAGATTTCATCAATAATGGGACATGGAACATAGAGAAGCTGCAAGAGAAAATATTAGTGAAAATGACTGAGCATATTGTTGAAAATATCAGTCCACTGCTTATGGAAGAAGAAACTGATAGGCCATGGTGGCTGGGAACACTAAAGGTACCTACTTAGTTAAATATGATTTTAACTTTATAAGGCAAAGGAAAGAAAAGAAGGGCTAGTTAGCCAACATCTGGTGTAGATTGCTTCCTTTCAAAATATATTTCTTCCTCTGGAGAGTATGGCAGAAAAGAATTCCTACTGAGGACATACTACAAAGGATGAGAATGCCAATGGTGTCCAGATGTTATTGTTGTGAAAGTTCCTCATAGAAGACCATGACACATCTTTTTTCTAACAGTTCCATAGCTCAACAGCTATGGAAGCACTTTGCTTCTTGTGCAGGTATAAACATTGAAGGAATGCACCTACAGCAAATCATTCTAAAATGGTGGGGAGAACCAGGTACATCAAAGTTGAGGAATATTTTTATGGCAATCCCTGCCATCATAATATGGGAGCTCTGGAAGAGAAGGAATGCTAGAAGACATGGAAAAGATGTCAACTACCACAAACTGCTTCAACTGAGTCAGACTACTGTACATCAGCTAATTAAGTCAAGGTATCCATTGATGAGCATTCCAAATCATTGGGGGGACATGGTAAAATACCTCCTAAATTACAATCCTAGGCTGCATCATAAGCTAGTCATGTGGAAGTTTCCTAATCAAGGGTGGATCAAGTGCAACACAGATGGAGCAAGTAGAGGAAACCCAGGGTTAAGTACATATGGATTTTGCATAAGAGACAGTAAAGGAGACCATATATATGCGTAAGCTCGGGAAATTGGTATAGCATCTAACATGAAAGAAAAAGCCATGGTTGTATTGCAGGCACTTAGACATTGTCTCAAAAAGTACAGATGCAACATCTTACTGGAAACAGATTCATTTTGGTTACAAAGGATGCTAATAGAGGAATGGAAGATCCCCTGGGACCTAATAAGTATCATAGAGGAAATTCAAGCCATTAGGAAACAGGTTGTCACTAAGGTTCCTCATACATTTAGGGAAGCTAACCAACTTGCAGATACATTAGCAAACCAGGCATTCACACAAGCAGGCATAAATCAGATACCACAATTTCCAACAACTACCCAGCAACTGCGAGAAAATAATAAATATGGAAAAGTCTTAAATACCAAATTTGAGAATCAAGAAAAGAGAAATCCATTATCCTACAACCTACCATGAGTAAATGAAATGGAAACAATATTAGGTCTCACAACATGGAATCTTTACATGAACAGTTCTAGCCACTATGGCTCAAGAGCTGTGAGAAATGAAAAGCTACCTAGCCTAAGTTGTGACAGCTTACAAAAAGGACCACCAGCGAAAACCAAGGGAAATGGAGTCAGTTGGAGCCTTATTTACTCACACCCAGGGGAAATTTACAAGAGAAGGAGATGAAGAGCATCTAAGAAATCTCCCCTACTGCTTCAAATGCATAGAGAAAAGGAGTTTAGCAGAGAGAAGAAGGATACGCATAATCACAAAGAAGGATACTCACATGTAACTATACCCCCAGGAAGCATGACTTTGCACCTCTCATGGAACCTTGAGGAACTCACATCCACCAGGGAACACACCTGCAAGAGGAAAAGTAAGAACTTTGATCTAATTAGAATGGAAGGAGGGAGTCGAGCAACATGATCTATAAGCTGAAGAACACGCACAATATCCACCATACATGGTCCAGGCTGATTAATGACCCAGATAAGGAGAAGAAGAAGCTTGGAGTTGAAGAACATCAGCGGTGCCATTGCTACCCGACCAAGCTCAACAAGACAAAATGGATTAGGAAACCCTATTTTCTAGGGGGCTATTTTTTATATATGTCTTGGTTCACCTTGGACCAGGGCAAACATTTTTATAATTTTTTTTTGTTTTTCCATTTAGGCTCAATTGAGCCCCCTTTTGTTTTCTAATTTTTGTCCTTTTCTTCATTATTAATAAAACAAGCCATGAGCTCCAAATGTGATTTTAAAAAAAATCTTTATGAGTCATACTTCCTTTCAAGGACGAATATTCCTAAAGGGAAAGGATGTAAGACCCCATCCGCTCGGCATGTTTAAATTAACCCATACTTTTGGGTAAGATTAATTGTTCTTAATATGCTAAGAACTAGTTGTTATGAGGAATCAAATTTCCCAATAGTCATATCTTAGGTTTTGAAGTCAAGCAAGTTGTGAAATAAAAGTCGACAAAAGTTATCATAAATTATTTTCATAATTTCTTTGAAATTTAAGTCAGATGTCTCGGAGATTTTCTCCTAATCTATTAAGATTTATAGGTCCCACTTCCTTCAACTTAAAGGTCTATAAGTCTAGTTTCCAACACATTAACCCATTCACCCATATGACTTTAGAATAGAGAGATATTTATATTTTTGTGAGACTACATAAGCAGGAACGTGAAGTTGTCCCCCAGGTCAGTGGAGGGTTATAAATATCATGTTCTTCAATTTTAATTTTATTTTTTGCAAAAAAAACAGATCCTATGAGCTGAAATAATCCTTAAATGTTGATGATCTTATCTTGGGTCCTTGACAGAAGTTGTTCTACACGTTGAGCCTATCACCGTGGTATAGTTTTCCCCGTTGATTTTATGGTGTATCTCTGAGCGTGTTGTGGCAGCAAGGTTTTAGCTGCATAGTGAGTTCGTGAAAGCATTATGGTTGTGTGTATCAAGGTAAGAACCTTCTTTTATCGATTTATAGGTACTTTAGACCTCAGATAGTATTTTATGGTAGAAATTTGTATCTTTTGTTTGATTGTTCTAGCACATCTTGTACATATTGTTGACTGAGCTTCCACCTTGATTTAGTGGTCTAGAGATATAGGAAGAACTAAGTAATCCATGTGGATTCATCAGAAAAAGGTATGTTAAGGCTATCCTTTATTCTTGGCAAGTTTCCTTAGAGCCTAAGTACTATAGGGCTAGTATATTATTATCAAGCTACTCGTACTAATAGTTGTTGTGTTAGGTACTTGAGTAGGCATATTTATCCCTTGTTGGGACTCTTACTTTATATATAGTGACCTCCTCCTAGACACAACTTAGATTACTTATATAGGTTGCTTGTAGCTTATCTTGCTCACCTTTGGGGCTGTTTGATTATTGTTACACCTTGGGCTATCTGATCATTTTTTGTTGCCCTCGGGGGTATTATGGTGCGCTACATGGATTTTACTTATGCCTCCGGGGCTATATACAGGTTTCCTAAGGGGCTATTGAAGTATATTAAAGCCTATGGGCTATTGTGATTGCCTAAGGGGCTATAGTGAAGTATGTTCATTCACAGGCTATAATGTTTGCCTAAAGGGACTAGGTTGATGTTTACAGAACCAACAGTTGCTAAAGAGGGTTAGAATGAGGCCTACAGGCTAAACAATTACATTTGGGGCTATGTTGAAGCCTACATGGTAGGTTATATAGAGCCTACAGGGCTAAATCATTTATACAAGAGCCTTCTGTGCTAAGATACAAATACAGGATTTTTTTATGCTCAGATAAAGATGTAGGAGCCTTGTGTGCTGAGATGCAAATATGTAGTTGCCTTATGAGCTATACAGATATACAGTTTCCTTCGGGGCTATACATATATACAGTTACCTCTAGGCTATTGCATTGCCTTCAAGGCTATCGTTGATTCCCCTCGGGCTATGGTACTTCCTTAGAAGCTATATGAAGTTCCTTAGGGGATAGACATAAAGTACCTTAGGGTCTAGAAATGTTACCTATAGGGCTATGCAATTGATTAAAGGTGGACCTGCCAAACTTATACAACCTAGTTAGGTTATTGTTTGATTATTATTGTATGATTTTTGTAAGGAGCAGTTAGGCTATACTATGACAATTCTTGATCTTCTTCCCTGAGTACATAATTATTTGATAATATTAGTTAGCTCAATTTTGATAAGTTGACTGCTCAGTTAGTTATGGTTTGTAAGGTTTATGTCGAGAATAGGTAAGTATGTTATGTCTAACCTCTTACTTCATATTTAAGTATTTATGGTACTTATGATATCAGTTCAGCTACTTATAGATTTAGGAGCTGATAAGCATGCCCTGATTATCCTTGGCCCCCTTATTTGTATTTATATTCACTATTTATGATACTTGCTTAGTTATTATTCACCTTGCATATTTGGTACATTATTTCATACTTACACCCCAAGCTTGGGGCACTGCATTCATGCTTGCAGGTCCTAATAAATAGGTAGACAAGTCTCCTCCATAGTTGGTAATGTCCAAAATAACTCTCCAATGAAGGAGGTGGAAATTTTCATTTACAAAACAAGTACCCAACAAAAGGTCGGGTCAATTTCCCACAGATATTTGACGTTAGATTTACCAAGGTTTGTAAATTGAATCACACAAGTAAGCGTATTGTATAAAACAATATAGTAAACTGAGGGAATTGGTTTCAACAAGTAATCGATTGAGTTTGCAAAGACAAAGAAGTAACAAGATTGTTAGTATCAAGATTAGATGATTTAGGGGTGTTAATTTGATGGGGAGTAGCTTTGATAGGTATTAACTAGATGCCTTAGAACAAATTATTGCAGGGATAACGTTTGTTTTAGCTACACTCAAAGTTTCTCATCCTATGAGTGTGTATATTCTTGGGTTCTCACGAACCCCAAAAACCATACTTGATAATCAACCAAACAATTTCTTGGGTAGGCCTAGACTATTTCTAGCACTAGCTTTTAGATGAGGTTTTAGGATAGAATCCCAACTATTAAATTCTTACCCAATTCCACTTCCCTCTCTGAAGCAAAAGTGAAATTAGAGGACTCAATTAATGTTTACAGCCATTAAATATTAGATTAAAACTTGAAGAATTCAATAGATCCATGATTCATAATCAATTTTAAGAACAAATAGACAATACTCAATCAATACTAAACATCTATCATTTACACATACACCCCTAGAAGAGAAATCAGCTACTTATAGTGAAGGAAAGAGAAATTATACCATCAATGAGTTTCTTAAAACGATTCATAATGAAAAATTAATATCAATTCCAAGATTTTTGACCTTTAACAATGGTGTTTTCACAATTCTAGAAGAAAAATATGCTAAAAGTTGTACTTCATTAAGTGTACTAGCTACAATATAAAAAATTGGGGAAAAACTAGGTGTAATATTCCCTTCACAAGTCCAAAAAATGTCATTGGAAGCTTCACAAATATGCTATTGAATTTTGGACAGTTTTACCCCTTGGGTAACTTCCATCTCACATGCTTTAGCCCTTGCGATAGCATGTGAGGGCTTGTGCCGCAAGTGTAATGACCCTCCAGGTCATTTTTTGCTTTTCATGCTTTTCCATGTTTTGAGCTTTCCTGCAGTGGCTACAAGTCCATTAATACTTGTCAGGACTGGCGCTTCGGTGCTCGGGCCATTAATTAGGTCATTATGACCATTTCTCTATTTTAGAACTTTAACTTAAAAATCTTTGACTTCGGTCATCATTCTTGGTAAATGTGCTTGGAATCAAATTCTGATAGTTTGTTTTTAGCTCTGAAGCATAGACTTTGGTCTAGTGGAACCTTTGGTCGGGATGCAGGAGCTTTTCATCTTGGAATTCTCTCTTATTTTATGTTTTCAAGCCAGTTGGGCTTGTATGGTTGACTTTGTCAACTTTCGGAGAAGACGGCCTTGGATGGAAATTGTCACGAACCAATTTCTTGGTCATGATGGCACCTACAACCCCCGGTAGGTGAACCACTCCCCGTAGCCCAGAACAGTTAGTAATGGGCTACTATCTAGCAAATAAGCAGACAAGACAAATAAAATAGATAGCAGGGATATAAATATATACATATGCGAAAACTAAACCAAACCCCAAGACCTGGTATCATAGTACAGAGCCAAAACTACATACATGGAGTGAAAACTATCCAAAAGAATATATACAGATGTCTCTGAATGTAATAGAGTACATAAAGCAAAAGATAAACTAAAGCTAAGCTCCGATCGCCAAGGAGCTCACCCTCAGTCTGAAGTAGTCCCCAACAGATCTCCAAGCACGAAATCACAGCGATCTAACGGCGGTAGTCACGCTACGGATCTGCAACCCAAAGAATGCAGGGGGTAGGGGTGAGCACCAAATTGCGAAGCATAAGGTACCCAGTAGGTAATCATAGGCCGACTGGGCACATATAAGATAAAAGCGGCAGTAATAGACTGAATAAGAAGTCAAGTGTCACAGAAATCAAAAAAGGTACACAGGAACTAGCCCAGAGGGAAAACAACAGGAACCACACTGTGAGGCTAGTAGCAGAATACTACACACCATAGGCACAGGTGAAAGTAAGGAACAACGGCACCTAGGGTCCTTGCATAACAGTGTATATAAAATAAGTTTACGAAATGGACGGTATACCGGTAACCTCAAGTGTAAGAAGAAGAGAGAAAGAGTAATAATAGGCATGCTCAGAGACATGAATCAAACTCAACTAATCATACCAATCTCATACTTATCCATGATAGAGAACAATTTTGTAAGTAAAAAGCAAAAGTCTACCTACAGTCCCCCGGCCGCCCATACAACCGAGGAACACAAACAAGTAAAAACAAACCCTCCGGCATCCCATACTACCGGAGCGTACAATCAGCAAACAGCAAACAAGGGTGGATCCTCAAACAATGAATGATATGATGCATGAAGATCTCAAGTGCCATGGTATCTCTGTATGTACCTCCTCCGGCTCTGATCCGGCCCAGCAGGTAGGTTCCATGGAAGGACTCTGCCCGTATACCTCTACTCCACCGTATACCCCTCCTCCGGCACACGCAGCCCGTAGCCCCTGGCCCGGATGGCAAGGTCCATGGAGGTCCCAGACCCCATACTAAATCTCAGTATCAGAACATGTATCAAGATAGAGACCCAGTCTCGATATCAAGATAGAGACCCAGTCTCGAATATGCATGCCCAGACCCTGTCCAGGACTAAAAATAGTAGGAAAATATCTCAAAAACCCCTCCAAGGGTGCCCGGGCGTAGCCGGGTCTAAACAGTAAAAAGTCATCTCAGGTGCTCGGTCCAACCGAGGCTAAAAATCATCTCAAGTAACAAGAAAACTCAACTAGCACCCCGGCCCTGCCGAGTCTAGCGATAATCATAAAACTGATGATTTTAAACATAATTTTACTTTCTTGCCCAAAATCTCCACAAGTGAAATCAACCATTTCCAAATCATTTCCATCAAAAACGGCCCCCCGGGCCATGCAAGGTTTAGGAAAACAGTGCCAGTAGGCCCGAAGCCAAAACCAAGTAAAACATGGATAAAACCTCTTTATATGCATGGAAATGGTATGATCACACACAATAGCTGCCCAGCAGCTCACAATCAACCTATCGACCCTGCACAGGCCCACAGCTACTCAGCAAGCATAACCAGCCTAGAAGGATAATTCTATGCCCGGGACTCGCGGACATTCCCAAAATCCCACCTTCTATGTTCCAGAGTCAACAAGGCCTCACAGGACCACAAGGGTAAATAAAATATAACGGCAAATACTACAAACAACGGAGGAACAAAAGTAGGCGGATATGAATAAAGCGGTCAAGGTCTGTGGTACCAACCTAGTAAACCAACCCAAGGATGCCCATTAATACAATTTTATTTTATATATACGGAGTCTAGGGAAAATAAACCGTAACCTACCTGTCGTCAGATGACAAGCTGCTAGAACAACGATGTCCAAGCTCGAACCACTCCGAGAAAATCCAAAACTAAATCGGAATCGAAATCGGATTTGGGATGGAACAACTTGACGTAGATAATTGATTTTCTACAACCAATTTAATATAACCATGACGTTAAATTGGTTCCACCAATTCCCTTCTCTGAACGTATGAATGTATATGGAGCAGATAAGTAATTGAGGTGTTTGTTGAGAGAAAATGAAATCACTTTCAGCGAATATGCTTAACAATACTTGCATAATGTAAAATAAGTTAGGCAGCAACTAATGGAACCCATATGTTATATATGAAACTATCCAGCAATTGTTAGAAATAGTTGGATAAAGCATAAATGTATGCTGCCAACTCAAATAATGCCACCATTCATTTTGGTGAGTGCTGGCCACTCCCTCCACCTACACGTGGAGTGGAGGTGGCACTTACAAGGTGACAAAACAATATTTTCGTCCCGTTATTTATATATTCGGGTATTGCATAAATTCGTGGTAAAATAAATATAATATTTTAAATGTACCATAATTGATAGAAAATTATTTCCAATAAAACCTACTATATTATAATAATAAATTTCAACATAACTAATTTTACTATCTCCGTTAAAATATTACGGAGTATAAAAACTTTTTAAAATAAATACATATGCACTTATATCGTATCAAGGATATTTTTCATGAACCTTTAAAATATTTTAAAAAGGTAATAATAATATAATTTTTACCAATTTCAACTTTTAAATAAATATTTTAAATACACGCACGATGCTAATAAAGTTCTTAAGTTTAGGCTCGTAATTCGCCTACGCACGATTTTGATGTTCAAGAATTCTCTCGGGATCCTCCCTTATATTTTATCACTGTTTCGAAACTGAAATGGTATTCTAAAACGTGAAGTCGAGGCTTAAATCGCGTTTAACCCGACCCGGTTTGCGACCCGGTTCGCAACCCATTTTCTGCCATACAGTCCGCGGTAAAATAGTCATAACTTTTTACTCCGAGATCAGTTGGACGTGAGGTTTTGTGCGTTGGAAACTAGACTCGTAGACCTTCGATTTGGTATTTCAGGGGACTTCTACCTCTTTATATATTGGGAGAAAAGCCCCGAGACATTTGACCCAAAGTTCAGAAAATTTGTTAACGAACTTACGATAACTTTTGTCGATTTGCTTGACTTCATAACTTATACGTGGAAATGACCGGAAGGGTCATTACATCATCCACTACTAAAAAGGGCTTTCGTCCTCGAAAGTCAAGGTCAAGGGGGTACCTGAAGGCTAAAATAGTTGCGGATACTGATCCCGCATATCTCTCTCGGTCTCCCAGGTAGCTTCCTCGACTGGACGGTGCCTCCACTGAACCTTAACAACCGGGATCTCTCGAGACCTCAATCTCCTGACATCTCTGGCCAAAATAGCTGCCGGCTCCTCAACAGAGGCTAAACCCTCATTCAACTGAACTGAATCCCACTGCACCACATGAGACTCATCTGGTACATACCGACGCAGCATCGAAACTGAAATACAGGATGTATAGCTGAAAACTCGGAGGTAAAGGCTAACTGATAGGCAACGCTACCAACCCTCTGCAGAATCTCAAACGGCCCAATGTACCTGGGGCTAAGCTTGCCCGCCTACCAAATCTCATCACGCCCTTCATGGGCGATACACGGAGAAACACCAAGTCACCGACACTAAACTCCAAGGCACGAAACCTACGATCAGCATAACTCTTCTGCCTGCTCTGAGCTGCCCGAAGTCTGTCCTGAATAACTCGGACTCGGTCTAAGGAATCTCGAAGCAAATCGGTGCTCTGTGGCCCAGCACTAAAACCATCAAACCAACCTACTAGTGATCTGCAACGCCTGCCATACAAAGCCTCAAAAGGTGCCATGCCGATACTCGAATGGAAGCTGTTATTATAAGCAAACTCTGCCAAGGGAATAAACTGATCCCAAGAACCTCCAAAGTCAAGAATACAGGCCCGAAGCATGTCCTCCAGGACCTGAATGGTCCTCTCGGACTGGCTATCTGTCTGAGGGTGAAAAGCGGTACTAAGATGAACCTCTGTACCCAAATCTCGCTGAATAGCCCTCCAGAACTGAGATGTAAACTGAGTGCCACGGTCTGAAATGATAGAAGCTGGGACCCCGTGCAACCGAACAATCTCACGAAGGTAGATTTGAGCTAACCTCTCTGCGCCATAAGAAGTCTGAACTGACAAGAAATGTGCTGACTTAGTCAGCCTATCAACAATCACCCATATGGAATCAAACCCATGAGAAGTACGGGGCAAACCAACAACGAAGTCCATAGTAATCCCTTCCCACTTCCACTCAGGAATGGGAAGTCGCTGCATCAAACCACCAGGTCTCATGTGCTCGAACTTAACCTGCTGACAGTTCAAGCACCGAGCTACAAACTCCGCTATATCCCGCTTCATACCCCTCCACCAGTAAAGCTGCCTCAAGTCTCTATACATCTTCGCTGTGCCAGGGTGAATGGAATATCTAGTACAATGTGCCTCGTGAAGTATCAACTGAATCAAATCACTAATCCTCGGAACACATAGGCGACTATCAAACCTCAGAACCCCATCTGAATCTAGAGTAGCCCGACTGGTCTCACCCTGAATAACCCGATCACGAAGGTCACACAACTGCTGATCCTCAAACTGACGGCTCTGAATCTGATCAATCAAAGTAGAACAAACCTCAACACTGGCGAGAACTCTGCTAGGATCCGACAAGTCAAGCCTAACCAGACGGTTAGCCAAGGACTGGATGTCCAAGGCCA